>JAEHOD010000002.1:3750000-4240181 GCA_016834595.1 Chlamydomonas schloesseri
CGTAGCTGACACTTCCCACGCCGCAGCCCCTCCATCCCCCATCCAAAGCCACCACCCCTTCGGTTGTTAGATTGCAATGGTCGCTTTGGTTTCTGAAATACACTACCCCCTTACCAGAAAGCCCTCCGCGCAGCCTCACCTCCGCTGGCGAGCAGGGGCGGGTAGGTGGCGCCGGGCGCGCCGCACATGTCGTGCGTGTCTGGGCAGCTGATGTACAGGCTCGTCAAGCCCGTCGAACACTGCCCGCCGCCACTGGCCGTACAGCCGCCGCCATCGGCCGCACCGCCACTGGCCGTACAGCCGCCGCCGGCTCCGTTGGCCGTGACGCCATTGGTCGTGCTCGTCGGCACCTTGTGGTGTTTCGTGTGCGCATCGCACGCAGCGGCGATCATTGCTCCTGCACCGCCGCCACCGCCGCCGCCGCGGCCTCCTTCAGGGCAGCAGAGCGCCAACCCAACGTGGGGCGGCGGGCACGGCCACTCCACGCACATCTCCACAGCCGACAGGCGCGGCCCCGCGGCTGCAAGCAGTTCGTCGGCGCAACCAACCTGCGGCGGCAGTTGCTTACGGTAATCATTTGGTTGCGCGGCCGGTTGCCAGGCGGGATGTTGCGTAGGCGGCAGGGGTGGTGTTGGGCCGCATGATGAATGAACATGTGATGTGATTGTGTATCGCACTCACCGCTTCTGTGGAGGGGCAGACCAGCCCCAGCCGCCGCAGCGCCGGCGACGACTCCTGCCCCAGCGCCGCCACCAGCGCCGCCACACCTTGCGGCCCGTTCCGCGCTGCGGCGGGGCCGCCACCGCCTTGCTGCGGCTGCGACTCCGGCGGCGGCACGAACTTGCCGCGGCCACGGCGCCGCTGCTGCGAGCCTTTGTTTCCGTCGGTGTGGGTCAGGGCGGAGAAGCGGGTGGCTTGTGGGACGTAGCATGGCGCCAGCGCCAACGCCGTCGTGTAGGGGCCGCAGATGCACATGATGCCGGCCCTGCATGTGTGTATATGTTATGTATATATATATGTTATGTATATATATATGTGTGTGTGCGTGTGTGTGTGTGCGCGTGTGTGCGTGTGTATGTGTGTGTGTGTGCGCGCGCGCGCGTGACATTGATTACCGGGTAAGGCGGAGCCGCGAGCACGAGTACGGCGTACGTGCGCTGCTCGGTACTTCGCCTTGAGCCGCCAGGGGTTACTAGTGGCGCGATTCGCGTTGCCGGGGGGGGGGGCGTGCAAGGGGGCTTCGGCAGGCTTTGCATGCGGGGGATGCGCCCGTGTGTCCCACACACAAATACACGGCACGCGGCCAACGGCGCGACACGCGTGCCACGCTGGACGCAAGACGACGCCAACTCACGCCGTAGTCATGTCGATTCCTCCGAGGTTAATGTCGATAGCCAGCGGGCGGCATCCTCGCTCGACGAGCGCCCGGACGGCTCGCTCGGGTTCGTCGACACCACCAACATGCTTGATACGCAGCCGGCTCACCCAGGCGTCAAAGGCCGCCCGAGTGGCTACAGAACATGTGCGCAGTGATAGAGCGTCACAAAGGCTGAGCGAATTAAGCAAGGCCGGCACGCCAGTAAGAACTGACGCCAGCGAGGGACTGGCTTTCTCCGCCAGCTCTCCGTCGGCCCGCTGGACCTTGGTCATGGCTACGTGTGATGTCGTGTTGTTAGCTAAGCATGGCATGCAATGTGTCGCAGGGTAGGTTAAGAAGCGAGCCAAAATGCAAAAGGTCGTTTGACAAAGCTGTCATTCAGGGGTCAAATCTATTTGCTGGAAGCTAATAGCGAGTTTGCAAAGGCATAATCGTGCTTCAGGTTGGCACAGCAAGTCACGAGTGGGGCTCGGCCGAGAGTGATGTTTCCGGCACGAACCCGGCACGGCTCGCCCAAACGCCGAGTCGCCGACACAGCGATCCAGTGAACCACTCAGGGCATTACACCGCGAAGTGCATCCAAACTACAAAGCGCACGAGCAATCCGTGATGCCTGGGCTGCCTTCGGCAATTCGGCGCCCCCGGTGCCACGGCACGCCAGGCTATGCCGGTCCTCAAGCGTTACGCTGACGTGGCGGCGCAGTACGACACCCGGGGGGGGGGACCTGCGCCGCCGTTAACACTGCCGCGCCGCCCTTGCATGCGACAGCACACTGTGCCACGTGGCACCCTTCTAATTTCCCCGCATGGCTACTCCACCTGCGCCGCTGCGCGCCTTGTCGCTCATCAACGGCTGACACCAACTGACACGCACAGGCACCTGGAGCAGAAGACACAGTAGTCCTGTCGATCCTTTTTAACTACCGTAGATACCAACCAGGGAAGCAGCGCGCAAACAGCCAAAGACCTGCACCTTTGATTTTCGTCTTCATCAACTGCTCCAAACACCCACCTCCGAGCCTCCGACTGATGCTACCTATCTAAATCCGTGAGATCCTTACTGCTACTGCGGCGGCGGAGGCTGCTGCTGCTGCTGCCCCGCCGCGGCCACCGCCTGTGACCGCTTGTACTGCTCCAACTCCTTCATCGTGCTCCACAGGTACCTGTGGGGAGGTGATAACAGCAGTGGCAGCAGCAGTAGCAGCAAGTGGGAGGACTACAGCAACGGCGGCGGGAACGGCTGTGTAAGCTCCCTGCAAGCCGCCATCACTGGTACAGTACGTGTAGATGAAGGACACGCTGCTCAAGTACATCACACAAGCAACAACAAGAACAACAACAGACCCACCTCGCCAGCGCCCCCAGCGCAGGCGTGTAGAAGAAGTAGCACCAGAACACCCAGCTCACGAACACGCCGCCCAGGTCAGCCTGGGGAGCGCAGCACACCATCAGCAGCAGGTGGGACTTGCATCAGCATGCCATCATCACCATGATCGGTGAGGCCCCCGCCCCCCATAGATGCCCCCTCTGAGGCAAAGTTTGCAGCTTTGCCGGTCGGCAGATGCCGGTAGCCTACCAGCTAGCGGCTGCAACAAGCGACGCAAGCGCCACAACCCATCCCCCATGGGCCCCTGCGAAAGGGGTTTTGCGGCCGGCCGACGCACCTCGGCCTGCGCTTGGCGGCGAGGTTGAGGAGCGCCCGCCCCTCAGCGGCCCCTAACGCATGCAGCCCAACACACCAACGCATCAACGCACCCGCGGGTAGTGCCACAACGGCACCAACTGCAGCAGCACGACCTCAGCCAGCGGGGCGCCCACGCCGCACAGCAGCGCCAGCGCAATGCCCTGAACGGTCCGGCGTTCGTATAGTTGGAAGAGGTTCAGGAACAGCCAGCTACCGCACTTCATGATGGAGGAGCTTTAGGCGGCAGTTGGACGGACACCTGGCCTTTGCTGGCACTAGAGCGGTGCCGTCTAGCTGCTGGAACACGCTGCTTGACGACCTGACGCATCAGCGCACGCGCAAGCAAGCGCAAGCACACAAGCACACACGCATGCGCAAGCACACCAAGCACGGACCTGACGAGTGCCGTCAAACAGCTTCCAGTTGACCAGAGCCGCCGTGCCCAGGATGGCGTGGATTTGCCAGTACGGCACGTTGCTGCAAGCGATGCGGCGAAAGAGCGCGCGTGGCGGCACCCATGCGGCGTGTTTGTGAGTGCTGGGTGGGCGCGGTGGTGGGGCGGCGGCGGTTGGCCAGGCAAGACATGACTACACGCGTTCGCCAGTCGCGCCCCAGCGACGCCACTGCTGGACTGAGCCCCCCCAGCAGAACACCTCAAGTTCTTTTCGTGCCAACGGAAGGCCTGCCCAGTACCGTAACAGTCTGCGCCCATGCAAACCCCGCAGTCGCCTCCCAATCCCCGCAGCCAGCGTTTGGACGCCGCCCGCCGCCGCCGGTCCCTCCCCAACAGCGCCCACCTGTCGTACAGGGTGGCCGACAACTGCAGCAGCCCCGCGAGCACTCCAAAAGCGGCGGCCACATAGAAGGTCTCGTTGCAGCGCTGGCGGATGGAGTCGGTCTCGGGCGAGGGGCTGAGGTTGTCTGCAAGGAGCGCGTCCGGCAGCAGGGGCCGCGGCGGGGCACGCGCGGGGCAGGGGTGGGGCGCGCGCGGGGTCGCGGCGGGAAAGGGTAAACTGGCTCACTTGCTTGATACCGTACAGCGCACACGATGCACACAGGACACACAAAGGACGCCTTGCTTCCTTCTTCATGCACAGCCCCAGAGTATTTTGTTGTATCGCCTTGACTGCACTGCTTAACTCCGCTTCCTTTAGATTGGTTTAGTTCGGCTGTTCGGGCTGGTAACCCCCCCCCCCATGAGTGCCGCAGCCCTGGCAGTACGGTAGCGCGGTAGTAGTTCCGCCGCTCCCAGCCGAACCAAAGCATCACCCACTCGCTTTTGGTTTCTGGAATGAACTACCCACCACACCCACCACACCACACCCACCCGCGATGGGCACCAGGCTGCCCAGCACCACGTAGAACAGCGCCAGCAGCGGCGGCACCGCGGCGCTGGTCTTGAGGCCCCCCAGCACGAGCGGCGTCCAGTCGTACACCTGGCGGCGGCGGAGGAGGAGGAGGCGGAGGAGGAGGCGGAGGAGGAGGAGGAAGCGGAGGAGGAGGCGGTGTGGTTCCGACGGAGGAGGCAGGTGGCCGGTAGCTAGGCGTTTAGGAGGAGCGGGGTGGGCCGGTCGTGAGCCGACACTGCCCCTGGGCGCAGGAAGCACGTCCGTGTGTGGACGGGTGTGCTGACATGTTCTGCGCTCGTCCCCACACATCATGCTGCCCCAGCCGCCGCCACACAGCCTTCCCCTCCATCTCCCCCCTCCCGCGCACCTGCAGCCCCATGCGGCTGTGGATGCCGTCCAGGAGGGTGCCGGTGATGAAACCGCTGTTGGCTGCGGGGTGCGGTAGAGAAAGGGTGGAGACAGGAGCGTAAAGCCTCGGGTGGCCAGTAGCAAGATGCCAATTGCAAGGCGCCGGGGCTTTGGGTGCACTGCGCGTGTGTTGCAGCGCCCACTCCACAGCCTTCGCGCGGCTGCCTGTCCCAAACTCAGACTCGAGCCCTTTCTTTTTGTAAGCAGTTTTACCGAATTCTCACCCAGGGTGCCTAGGAACGCCGGCCACTCGGGCGCATTGGCCAGCGCCCGCTGCGCCAGAGTGAGCGGCACGGCAGGGGCGGACGCGGAGGCCGAAGGCACAGCATCCGGCTGCGTCGAGGCAGGGGCTTCTGCGGTCCGGAAGAGGTCGAGAAAGGGCTAAAAGAATAATTGTAGCGCAACGGTCACGGGAAATGCACCCCTGCAAGAGGTGCGCGTTGGCGTCGGTAGGGGCCCCAGGTAGGGGAAGAAGGCACGGAGGCAAACGAAGCCCCGGCAGGCTCTTGCACCCACGAGTCTCATAACTAGGACGAAGGCGCTGCTCCTACCCTTGGACTCCGTGGCACCACAAGCGATTGAGCGGCCTGAGACGCGACCAAATCCTCCAAACACGCGTGCGCTGGGCGGCAAGCGCGCGAGGCGATGCACAGCTCCCGTGCGCTGCTGAAGCGCTTTCGAGGATCCTATGCAATTCATGCTAGCTGAGTGCAATGAAATCGTTGCCAAACGTTCGAATGATGTGGGCTGGCCGCGTTCGCGCAATTCTGTTCTCCGAATAACCGATGTGCCAGAAAGCAGAAGGGGCGCTTCGATTGAATACGATTGAGGCTAAGTGGTTTTGCGGGTACAAAAATGACTTGGTGAAGTTACACACCGATGTGCCGGCCTGACAACACATTCCGCTGCCCACCTTGCCCACGCAGCTCGCGACCTCGGTTCCCCTCGTCCTTGCTCTCACACGCCTTGCCCGCACGTCCCGGCAGCAGGACTTCTGGACAAAGCCACACATTCACCTCTGAGGTGCGCTACCGCCAGCTTATGCTGTGTTAGCAGGCATTCCGGCGCCTCCTTTCACCCACATTTGCGCTTGCTCAGGCTCTTACGACAGTCCCCTAATGCCACCTCTCTGACAGCCCCTAATGCCAACCTCTTACGCCAGCCCCTGCAACCTCTTCCGCGCACCTGTCCAACGCCAACTTTCCCGCGCAAAATCCTCACCATTTCATCCCCCCCAGAATGTCGCCCTGCGGGCCCCCACACACAAACAAACACTCATGACACATCATTCACAGCTGGCATGTGAGCCCGGGGCCGGAGCCGTTGAAGAACTGCCCCTCCCACTTGTGCCCCCGCGCGTCGCGGTACACCCCCAGGCCGTGCATGCGGCTGTCCTCCCACTGCCCCTGGTAGCGCCGGCCGTCCGGCCACGCATAGGTGCCCTGTGTGTTGGGTGATGGGAGGGCGGGAGGGCGGGGCGGCGGGGAGCTGGGACTGGTCCAAGTCAACTAGTCAAGATCAAGGCAAGGGAGAGGGTCGGCGGGGAGGGAGAGAAGAGGAGGGGAGGGGGGACAGAGAGCCGCGGGTGCGGGGCCTGCTGGCGCCCTGCGGCCCACCCACCCCCACCGACCTCAGCCACGCGGCCCGTTCACGTGTGTAGCTGTGGCCCCCAGCCGCCTGCCTGCCTGCCTGCCTGCCTGCCCATGCAGCCAGTTGTTCGTATCTGCTGCAACCGCCCGCCGGCACCTCCCCCTCCCAAAGGGGTCCGCGCGCGGCTCACAGCTGTTGTCGGCGCTGCTCTGGGCGTCCCCGTCACCCTGCCGCTACACCGCCCAAGCCCGCCCGATCATGTCCTGTAGCTCGCATACGCGGCCGCTGATTCTGCTCGCAGCGTAGTTGTTGCAACGGAGATGGTTTACCTGCACGTGCACCGGCACCGGCACCCCCCCCACACACACCGAGCATACCCGTTTCCACCCCACCCCACCCACCCCCCTGGTTTCTGGAATGAACTACCCCCTCTCTCTCTCTCTCTCTCTCTCTCTCTCTCTCTCTCTCACACACACACTCGCTGTTTTCCCTATTGTTTGTAGGTGAGCACTTCGACGTGGATCGGGCGGGACTTTGGACGTAGCGGCCGGACTGGGATTCTGGGGCTAGGAGTGCCTGGGTATCACGCCACCGTGATCACACGCATCGGGTTGCACCCTTGGAAGCGTGTGGACATTAATCCCCCTCCGAGGTTAGGTAGACGGGGGTTACGCGATTTCGGGTAAGTAAAGCAGGTCGGCGGCTCAGGTAATTCCAGGTAAACCGAACGTGACGCTGCTTTGTCTTGATCGCATTGCATACACGGTCTTTGCTTTGCTTGTTTTCCCCTTGTGATCTCTAACACACGCACCTTGTGCTTTCCTAACACACACACACACGCACCTTGCCCTGGTACTTGTTGGCCACCCACTCTCCGCTGTAGCTGGCGCCGCTGGCGTAGGTGAAGGTGCCCACGCCCTGCATGGCGTCCTCGAACCACTCGCCGTCGTACACGTAGTCGCCCTCCCGGTACACGCCTGGTAGGTGGATGGGTGGGTGGGTGGGTCGTGAGAGGAGAGTGAGAGACACACGCGAAGAGAGAGATGACAAGGGCGCGAAACGAATTGAGAGAGTGTGTGCGTGCCGGTTAGTCGTCAGTCGTGCATGGACGCAGGCGGTGTGGGCAGTGTACGGTGCAAAAGCTGCCGAGGGACACAGACACGGCCCGACCAGGGACGCGCACAACCGCTTCAGGCCAGCCGTTTGTTTGTTTGTTTGTTTGTTTGTTTGTTTGTTTGTTTGTGGGTGGCCCGGCTCTGCTCGGACCTTGCCGGGCTTGCCCCTCCCAAACATGGAGGCGACCAGACCCCAACAAGCCTCTCCGCCTTTGCAAACACAACTGCCGCACCAACCGAATGACATGGGTCAACCGTCAATCAGTAACGCTGCAAGGCCGCCCGCACCTCTTCCGTGGCGCACGCGCTTCGGCGGCTCCGGGGGCGGCGGCGGCGGCTCGTCCTTTGCCGGCTTCTTCTTTTTTTCTTTAGGGTCCTCCACGGGAGGCGGCAGCGGCGGGTTTAGGAGCTTCCATTGCCCCTCATACGTGGCCCCTGAGGGGTAAAAGAACTTTCCCGTGCCTTCCAATGGGATCTGCATAAGGGGAACAGGGGACCAGAGTGAGGGTGGTGGGCAAGGTGTGCGATACACATCGGCACAGGGTCCAGGTGTTGGCAGGTGCCGAACTGCACGACACAGCGTGCGGCCCCTGGCCCTCAGCAGCTTTCAATGAGGTCCACCATGATTGACATGCGTCACACTTCGGGGCCACTGCCTCTGCGGTAAGGCTCCTCCGGTCATTGAGGGCAGCGAGGCGAGCGCACCCGCGCCTCCCTTGCCAACCCCGTGCGGTGGGCGCCACCCCTCACTACACGCCTCCGCAGCTGCGTCCCCTTCCGCATGCACACGGCAATGCACGCCCTAGTACCTCCCCCCGCGGCAGCCGCGTGCACAGCGACGTCGCACAAACGTCGCACAAGGGCACGTCCTGAGGCGCGGTCGACCTCTTTCGCGCCCCTCTTTCCCCAAGCCACAAGCCAACGCCAGCCTAAACCTCCAATACAGGCTAGTCAATATATCCTTGAATCATCAGAAGCACGCCTGGCGCTTGAGACCAAAGCCATGCTCACCGGTGGTGCCTGCTCCGCGGGCGGGGGCTCCTCCACAACTTTTGGTGGCATCTTACTTACTAACAGATAGCACCCGACTTGTCAGGCCGTGTTCAAGTCGTTGTATTGCCGGGCCGGGCTTCTGGAATGAAGAAATGCTTGCGTGAATGCAAAGCAGTCTTTTTATTGCAGCAATGTTTCCTTAGTGTAGCAAAACCAAATAGCTTTAGATGGAATGAAAGCGTTGCCAGTCACCGAGGTTCGAAGTAAGATGGATGCAAATCACGCAAGACCCCACTAAAAATAGGCCACACTACACTATCCGATATGTGTTTTACATTTACGTATCCTAGGCGTTGCGCTCGGGGCTCCATGAGTAGCGCCCGACCTCGACTGCCACTCGACAGCCCCCTCCTCCATCCACGCAATGAAATACACCGCTAAAATGGGTCCGTGCGCCAGTCTCGCTTTGCACGACTTGGCCCATACCGCGCATGTCAACCAGCAGCAGCAACAACAAACCCCTGCCTTGTGTGACGCCACGTACGCTCCTCACGGTGTCCCTCCACTCGCTCCTCAGTGAAACAATCAGTGGTGTCCTAAATCCCGGTGTTATGACCCCTGTGCGTCTTCCGCGCGGCACCCGAGGCCACGCGTGGGCACGGGCTTGACGTTCACACAAACACACAGCACCAGTACGTGTCACGACAACACGCCTACACATAGCCCAAGGCAAACATGCGTAACTACCGTACGGTAAAACACACACGCGCACATCATGCCCCCGGACCCATCTGGCACTGCCCTGCAGCTGTCCCTGCAGGACACTTCCGCCTCTCTACCCCTGCAGACGCTCGCGCAGCGCCCCTGCTCCCGTCAGCAGCGGCCTCCATCCCAAGCACGACCACCTCACCCGAACCAAAGTCAGCACCCCAGCACCCCAAAACGCCCCGGCAAACAACCCTGCAAACAACCCGACAACTCAGCACTGAGGCGAGCCGCTTATGCCGAGGTGTTCTCGCTCTTCTCCTCAGAGCCCACGTTGGCGGTGACGGTGGACGCCGCCTTGGCCGCCGCCTCACGCGCCTTGAGCGCGCGGAACTTCTCGCCCTTGCGCCCCGAGGCGCCGTTGGAGGCGGAAGCCGAGGACGAGACCACCTCCACGTCCACCACGTCGTCCTCCTCCGACTCGCCGCCGTCGGCGCGCCGCTTCTTGCGCGAGCCCAGCTCCTTGCCTGTTGTTGCATGGTGCGCAGCCAGGCAGGCATGTGATGCGGCGCAGGATCAAGGTATTGATGCGCCGAAAGTACAAGCAAGCTTACAAGTGCGCAACGCGCGGCCAGGGCTGCTTGGGCAGCTCAGTGACAAGGCGCAGACGAAACGCCCATTCGCCTACCCGCCGCCTCCACGCGCCCTCCGCCGCCGCTGCGTGTGTGTTGACTCACCCGTCACCTTCTTGACGCGCTCCTCCTTGGGCTTGACGATGGTGGTGCTGCCGGCGGGGGCAGGCGCCTTGATGGCCTCAGGGATGTTCACCTGCAGGTGACACAGTGGGCGGTGCGGTGGTGGTCGCGTTGCAAGGTTGCAAGGATGTTCAGGCAGGTGAGATGGCGTGCAACCAGCTGACTAGTTAAACCCCCAGGCAACGTCCCATGCTGCCCAACAAGCCTTCAGGGCGTGCTCATCATTTGCTGACCCCAGCGCCAACAGCTACCGACACTTCACCCGCCGCAGAACCGCTCCTAGGTGTCTGTGCCCGCTCCAAAATTCTGTCCTCAAGCCGCCCCCAAGTCCAACCCCTCTTCAGCCTTCCTCAAGCTCTCCGATCCCCTCGAGCCCCTGCCAGCAGTTCCGCCTGTCCCTTCCAGCACCCGCCCCTTCGCTCCCTCCCTCCTACCTTGACGGTGGCCTTGAGGTACAGCTGCTGGCCGGTGGACAGCAGGTTGTTGACGAACCAGTACAGCGTGAGGCCGCTGGGCACGTTGAGCGAGAACCAGCCTGTCGGAGGTGCGAACGAGGTAGGCAGGGGAGGGGCCGGGCGGTTACGATTGACCGACGATGCCGGCAGTAGGCGCTTTACGCGGGCCGCCGTGTGCCCGCGCCGAGCGCTCCCTCCACTGCAACAGCCTGCAAGCGCTCTCCGCGCGCCTGCTGTGCCTGCTGCCGGTTGCTGCCACTCGGGCTGTTGGCACCCATGGCAGCTGCCACCTCCTCTCGGCAGGCCCTCACTCCCAGCAAGGCAGAGGCAGCCACGCTATCGTCGGAAGCCGGGCGTGGCGGCCCGCCCTCAGGCAGCCCAGCTCTTCCTCATGCAGCCTGCCTAGTGCCTAGCCCTAGCTTCACGCCGCGCTGATCCGGGCGCACATGAGGCCGGCGCTGCGGGCATGCCCCGTCGCGCCAGCCGCCGTTGTAAGCGCGCCGCCTCGCCAAAGCCCGCTCGACTAGCGACTGCACGACTTGATTGCTGCTCCTGAGTAGTGTCGATTGTTCTCCACCCCCTGATGGTGCCGCCGCGGTTGATCTCGCTGGCTCCGGCGGCTGACCGCGTGCGCCCTCCCCCCTCTGTCCTTCAGCGCCCGTCGTCCTCCATGCTGGCGCCGCTGCTCCACGTACGGCGGCTGGGGAGCGTGTAGGCACACACCTCCACAAACGTACGCCCCGCCACGCAAGCTCATCCTTCTGCCGCTCACCCCAATGCCCCTACACCCCCATCCCCGCTCACCAATCATGAGGGGCAGGAACTTCAGAATGGCCTGCGCCTGCTGCTGGCTGGGGTCCTGTAGCAGCGGCAGCAACCGGTGATACCCGGGTGGGTGGGCCACAGGGGGCGTGCGGCCGCCGTCAGTCCAGGCACTCCCATCTCAGGACACCACCGCCAGGCACCACCACAGCCCTCCAGCCGTATGCGTTAGCCGCTGTTCTGGGCGCCCCTGAACAAACTGACCCCAGGCGCGCCCGCAGGCCGACAGACCTGTACCGCAGCACTTCTCTCCTGCCCCATCCCATCCCCTCGCACAGCCCCTCCACAACCTCCCCAAAGTAGAATGAACGAACCTTAATCGCCCCCACCCCCGGCTCCCCGCACGCACACGCCACCCCCCCTGCTCCGCGCCACCGCCCACCTGGTTGCTCTGGCTGCTGATGATCTTTTGGCTGGCGTACTGCGACGCCACCAGCAGCACCGGCATCACCATGTAGGCGGCGGCGTTGGCCCAGCCCACCGGCGGCGCGCCGTTCTCAAAGGGCACCAGCCACTCCAGGCCACCGCCCTGTGTGTGACACGGCACGGCACGGCACGACACGCATGTTGTCAGCAGCGGCAGCAGGGGGATGGGAAAGCACTGGTTCAGGACTAAAGACACCGTATGCGCGCTCACGAAAAGGCGGTTAAAGCTATCATCACGACCCCATCGCGCTATTCCCCACTCCGCTCACGCCCTCGCCACGCACAAGCCGCGCCGCCCCGCCTACGAGCTGGTCCGTTCTTTCCGCAGCCCGCGGTTCACAACCTGCCCACCCCACGAAGCCACCCGGCTGTCGCCGCTGCTTCCATGCCCCACGCCGCCCGCTGCCCGCCGCCCGCCTGTCCGGCCGCCATCCCGCCCGCCCGCTGTGCTGTGCTGTGCTGTGCTGGTGTCCTCACAATGGTGGTGGGTCCGCCCAGCGAGGGGATCCAGAAGAAGCCCTCCGTCAGCAGGCCCGCCTTGGCGGCGTTGCTCAGCGCGTTGTAGAGGCCGATGAAGACGGGGATGGTGGCCAGCGTAGGGAAGCAGCCGGCCAGGGGGTTGACGCCCGCCTCCTTGTACAGGCGGGCGGTCTCCAGTTGCAGGTTCTCCGGGTCGTCCGCGTACTTGGCCTGCAGCTCCTTCACGCGCGGCTGCAGCGCCTGCAGCGACAGCGTCGACTCCACCTGTGGTTGGCCGGGGGCGCGCGACCGTGTGTGGGGGGAGCGGGGTAGTTCATTCCAGAAACCAGTGGGGGAGGAAGAGGGGAGCAGGGTTTTGGAGGGACGGGGAGCAGGGAGGTCAGGGATGGAAGGGGAGGAATGGAGGGCGGAGAAACTGGGCGCAGCCATCCCCTGGCCACTGAGCTTGCCCGGTAGACCCGCCCCCCCCCCGGATGTTACTGCTCGCCTGCTTCTGGGTCAGGGGGAAGGTGGCCACCTTCACCAGCACAGTCAGCGCGATGATGGCGAAGCCGTAGGAGTAGGGCACCTTAGCGGACTCCAGGCCATCGTCCAGAGTCTGCGAGAGAGCGGGAGCAAGAGCGGAGGGGGCCGGACCACGCGAGGGCGTGTCGACGCGTCAGAGTTCCGTGTGGCCTCCCAGAAACTGACGAGGTCGCCAGCAGCCACATGCTTGGCTCATCTAAGCCTCTCCCCACCTGCAGCACGAACTCGAAGAACTGCGCCAGCACGTCGATGGGACCGCCCTCGGCCAGCGTGTAAAGCTGAGTTGCGTGGTGCACAGCATCCACGGCGCTGCGACCAGTAAATTATGGGATACATGTAAGAAATTGCAGCTGGAGCTTGAAATTCGGCTTGCAAGCCCGCCCCGAAGCCGACGCAACTACCTGGCTGCGGAGGCAGCGTCCAGTAGGCTCGCCTTGACGACCACAGCCGGTCGCCGAGACACAGATCCGACGCCTGTGAAGCATCATGGCATAAGAATTCAGCGAATCGGCTAGGAAAGCTCGTTCACGCAAGAACTGAGGCGAACCACCCACCGCGATGGACAATTGGGCGAGGCGGGAGCACCGGCTGGGACGTCCGCCTGCGGTCCAGCGCAATTCCGCCGTTTCATTTGATGTAATCTGGAAAGAAAGAGCCATCTGGGCGACTTACCGGACGCCCATAGCGGGGGACTGCTTCATCTGCAGAGCCATCTTTTCGTGCTGGGCAAAGTGTCGCCCGTTAGATGCAGTGCAAGTGAGCTAGACCAAGTGCAAAAGGTGCTGGATGGGTGGGCCAGGAGTTCCAGTGCGGCGTCAGAACTTTCGCCATGCGTCCATGCGCACCCGCACCCGAGGCACCTCTCCCTCCCCCACCAGTCCACACAACTCCCCGGTGCCCCAGTATTATCTCCCCCATACCCCCTCAACCACTGACTTGAATGCTGCATAGCTGCGCACAGCGACCTCGACCGCACACTCGCACACACGCATCGCATTCTGCACCTCGCGTTGCGCACAAGAGCCAGGCAGCAATTATAAGCAGAATGGCTGACGAATCTCTATCATCTAGCGTGACAACGCTGGGGGCTACAGTTTTCTTTGCACCGGTGCAGCCGGAGCAATTGGACCGCATTCATGCGCTCGAGGAGGCCTCGTATCCCGCCGACGAGGCGGCGACGTATGAAAAGCTGAAATTCAGGATCGAGAACGCGTCGAACGTGTTCCTGGTCGCGCTATCAGCTCCAGAGGGCGCGGGCGAGCCGCAAGTCGTGGGGTTCGTGTGCGGCACGCAAACTCGCGCGCCGAAGCTGACGCACGAATCCATGTCCACGCACGACGCCGACGGCTCGCTGCTGTGCATTCACTCGGGTGAGCGCTGCTGCTGGTGCCAGGAGGCAAAGCTTGGCTGTTGTTCAATGCAGCGGCCTGCGAATGCTGCGGTACCGCGGGAAACATCTGGGCTGCAGTTTGGTGGTGGCGCTCGCGCCTTTGGGTGCTCGCGCCTTTGCGTGCTTCGTCCCGCCGCACAGACTTCCATATAACCACGCACCCGACACATGTGCTCCCCCGCCCCAATGCACGGCCATTGCTCTTTCCTGACGCGCACTCCCTGTGCTGCCGCAGTCGTGGTGGACCCCGCGCTGCGGCGGCGCGGCCTGGCCACGCGCATGCTCCGCGCCTACACGCCCTACGTGTGCGCCACCACCCCGCACCTGACCGGGATACGGCTGCTGTCCAAGCAAGACCTGGTGGGTGGGTCGGTTGGTGGTTGGGGCTGACCCGGGTGGTTGGGCGGGCCCGGGTCGAGAGGGGTCCGGGTCGTGGGAAAGCGGGCCATGGCGCAACCAGCTGCTGGCAAGCAGTGGTTGCGTCGGGGCACGTGGCGTGGGGCTACTGGTAAGCAGTCCCGGCGAGAACCAAGCTGCGAAGAACATGACTGCGCTGCAACTGGGAAACGCAGCCGCCTGTGGTGTGGAGCACATGCCAGCCAGGCACTTTGTTTTAACAATGGGGAGAGAGGTTATGGTGGGTACAAACCGGAGAGAATGCGCAAGCGGCGGCGCAGAGGGACAGGCGTGCTCAACGGGAGCTCTGCGGCGCACTGGCCATTGCTTACAGCCGTCTTGCCCCACCGCGACGAAGGGAAGAAGCTGCATGCCCCACCCACCCGCCCGCCCACACCCTTTGTCGTGCTACACGAGTGCAGGTCCCGCTGTACGAGGCGGCGGGCTTCAAAGTGCTGGGGCCCAGCGATGTGGTGCATGGCGCCGATGTTTGGTACGAGTGCGCACTGGAGCTGAATGGCGGCGGCAGCGGCGAGGGGCCCGAGGGTCAGGGGGAGGAGCAGGCGGCTGACTGCTGAGAATCTGCGACGGGGGATGATGACACCGGGGCTGGAGACGGCAGGGCTGGGGACCGCTGGTGGGGATGGCGGGGGCTGGCACGGTTGGGGGGGGGCGGGAGGCCGGGAGCGCAAGCAGCCGGCCGGTGAAGCGCACGGTCCTGTAGCGGGGGCGAGTGGCGATGGCCACGGCGGCGCAAGTGTGTGCAGTAGGGGGAGGCTGAGTGAGTGGAGCTGCGGAGGCGACTCAGGCGAGGCGTGCGGCGGTCGTCGGCGGCACAAGGGCCCCTGTCGCGGACGTATGTTGCATGTTGGCTTAGAGGCGAGGTATGTGGCAGCCTGACAAGGGGTGTCAGCTTTGGGAAACGGGAGCCGTAAGGCTAGCAGGAAAGCATGCTCACACGCTCACATCCACGCGAGTCAAAGGCCCCGAGTCCAAGCATTTTGTAGACCTCTAGCGCACTGCAGACGTCCCCAATGCCCGACACTTTTCGGGCTAGGCGCGGGGTGGGAGCGACCTCGGAGCTCCTCGGCATGTCAGGAGGGGCGACAGACATGGCACCGAAAGTTGTCACAAAATGGCGCTTTAGTTCCCCGCATTGCTTGCCATCAGCATAGCTTGCTTCATCGACCCTATAAACACGGGCGTAGGTGACTATACTCGCGACCTCGCGAAAGTCAATGGTCTATGGACCCGCACTTCTCGCTCCGGGCAAGTATTCCCTGCCGCCTATATACATGCAATAGGCAATAGCATTTGCTATGACGTAGCAGTTGCGGTTTGCGCCACTACGACACATTATGCAGCCTCCCCCCCTTGAGTCGCTCAGCCCAAAAACAGGATTCAGGGAATGCGGGCGACAAGTAATATGCTTATTGGCTAAGAAACTAAGTGCGAAGGCCACCTGCTTGATGGCAGTCTCGGAGAGAGTGAGACGGTTTAGTCCACGGATCACGTCGTCAGCGGTAGCGTTGAGGATGAGAAGCACGTTTTGCTAGAATGCGCAAGCTACACAAGCCTTAGGCAGGCGATTGGCATTACAAGTGGAGATATGAAGCTGGCTATGCTGAGAACGCCGGTCACTAAGTTGGCCCCTCCCTTGCACGCTACACGGCCGTCTTCAGACAGCTGCATCCGACTCTACGCTCGTATACATATTTTTATCGAACCAGGAATATTGCTGGAGCATCACGCCTGGACCGAATTATGGCATCAGCAGCCATCAGCGAGAATATAACTTCATGTCGGGTGGAGAATGGTGCCCCATCTGACCACCGTATGGTAATTTGTCGTCTAGCGCCCTCGTCATCAGCGGCAGTACAGCAACAGCCTGGTAAAGGGCTACGGCAATGTAAGCTATATTTTATGGACCACGGCGACCTTCGTCAGAGGTTTATGGACTGGTTTGATGAAAATGCGACCACTATGCCGTCCAACCCAACAGCAATAATTGACTGGTGGCCATTGTTTAAATCATCAATGGTTACTACAATTTACCATCTTAATAAGGAATCAATTCGACGGCATCATGCAGCAACAGAACAGCTAACACAGGCCAACATAGCGGCAGCTCAGGCATTTGCAGCAGTTGAACGGGCTGCCACTAGAGGACAGCAAGTCCACGACCTAGCGCATAACGCAGTGTCAGCACGTACAGCAGCAGCTCACGCAGCGGTGGAGGCCAGCGTATCTACAGAAAGACGCACCCGACACACATGGCTACGGATGGGAGAGCAACCGAACCCAATTATGACTAAACTCCTACGCCCACCGGCCACATCCAGGCGTATTCATGCTCTAAAATGCGGTAATGGAGCCACAACGTCTGACCCAGTTAAGTTAGCACAGGAGATGATTACCTTCTGGAGCGGCATCAGTAACACAGCAACGACCAACTCGGAGGCCCGCGCAACTGTCCTACAGGCCCTGCGGGCAGCGGGGCGCCGCTGCCCCCCGGGCGTAGCTCCAGAGATGGGTAGCCCTGTTGTGACGAGGGAGGAGGTGGCCAAGGCGCTGAAAGCAGCACCAGCCGGAAGGGCGCCTGGCGCGGATGGCATCCCAGCTGACCTTTACAAACGTTTTGACAACAAATTTGCACCAATACTAGCATCAGTCTTTTCAGCAGCAGCCCAGCAGCAGCGACTACCAAAGGGTTTCCTGGACGGAGTGATATGTTGCCTGCACAAAGCTGGAGACCCAACTGTGACAGCGAACTACAGACCTATCACACTGCTTGACACAGACTACCGCACCCTAGCACGGGTTCTTGCTACTAGGCTGTCGAAGGCCTTCAGCCAGACCATCAGCCCAGAACAGACAGCTTTCCTCCCGCTAAGACGGATTGCCGATAATATTGCGTTGCTGCAACTGGCACCACACGTCCTCAGGGGGTCAAATGAATCTGGAGTGGTAGCTTTCTTGGATTTCCATAAAGCATACGACACAGTCAACCGGGAATTTATGTTGGAATGCTTGGAAGCACTTGGTGTTGGTGACGGCTTCCTGGAATGGGTGCGCTTGTTACACGACGGTACACGCTCCGCAGCATTGGTCAATGGTCACCTCTCGCAATTTATTGAATTCACAACCGGTGTTCGACAGGGCTGCCCGCTAGCGCCACTACTATACCTAGCAATTGCTCAAGCCCTTCTCGCATGGCTCTCAAGCCAAGGCTTTGGCATTGACATACATAAACTGAAAGCATCCCAATATGCAGACGACTACTCGCAGTTTCTACGTAACCTGGCGGAGATACCGGCCTTTATCAATGCTATGGAGCAGTTTGGAAAGGCTTCAGGCCAACGCCTTAACGTAACTAAATCAGAAACTATTATTATTGGTGCTACGGACACCACAGCAGGGGCAGAACAGCCTCAGTCATCTCTACGAATGGTTGAATCGGCAAAAGGGCCATTTTAGGCGAAGGACCCAGGAGCTTGCCGACTGGCCGCAGCGTAAAATAAGTTTTGAAGAAGGGGCAAGTGTGGGAGCGGGAGGCGCCTGTTGAGAGGGGGTCAGGGCCAGGGTTCGTGTGTCGTTCCGCGTTATTCGTGTTGCGGTCCTAGCCTTTTCTCTGCTGTAATTTCTCTGGCGTTCGCTTTTGTTTGTTGATATAGCTCGGAGGTCCTATTTGCTGTTCCTCCTCTGAGCTTGAGCTCGTAGCAGTTTAGGTGGCTGCGTGCGCGCGCTGGCGCTCTCTTCTGTTTCTTTGTGTCTTGCTTGGATGTACGTGTGATCGGTAAGCTGTCGAGGCCACTGGGCGCGAAATTTTGTAGTGCACGCAGGTCTCGGCGCCAGGAGATCGCAGCTCGGTGCGAGCAGCAGCCAGCGCGAGCCAGCCCAGAGCAGTTCAGGGCTTGATCAAGAAAGCAGAGGGGGCAGGAACTCGGACCGTCATGGCGTAGCAGGGTCGAGGGCAGAACTCTGCGGCCGCAGACCCAGGTGGAGTCTGGGTGACGAACTCTCCCAGGTGGAGTCTGGGTGACGAACTCTCCCAGGTGGAGTCTGGGTGACGAACTCCCCCGCACTGGGTGACTGGCGCCCCAGGTGGAGTCTGGGTGACGAACTCCCCCGGCAGGAAGTCGCCCGGGTGACAAACGCCCCCAGCTCAGCATCTGGGTGAACAACTGCCGACCCTTGACGGAGGACCCGATGGGAAGACGCGGCCGCAGACCACCAGCACAGCAAGCAGGCGGGGCGGGGGTCGCAACAGCTGGGGCGGCGTAGTGCTGGCGGCAGCGGTGCGCACGGCTGCAACCTCTTGAATGCGGGATTTGTGGGGGGGCCTGGCCACGTAGCTGCGGCGGTGCTCACTGCCGCAGCTCTGGCGCGTGGCCAGGGGGAAGGCGGACCAAGGGGGCTGACGGCGCGCGCGTTGGCAGCTGCGGCGGTGCTTACTGCCGCAGCTGGGACTGGAGCTCCCCGGCTCGTTGGGCACGCACACAGTTGCTAGGACTGGCGGCGCACAGGAGCAGCAATGCAGTACGCAGGATGTGGGGTGGGGGGTTACGCCAGCAGACGGCATGGTGGACGGGCGTATGCTCCCCGCCATGGTTTTTCCCGTCTGCTGGGGGAGTGTGGCTTGTGTGTGTGTGTGTGTGTGTGTGTGTGTGTGTGTGTGTGTGTGTGTGTGTGTGTGAGCAGTTTGCTGTAGTTGGTAGTTTCCTGACGATTGGAGGGAATGGGTGAGGGGGGTGGTTGCTGCCCGGGGTGTGGACTGAGTATCCAAACCGGGCAGACCAAGTGTGAAGCAGCAGCCTGGTTGCTGCTTGCCTACGGCCGGTAAGCTTGAGCGCAAGCGGCCTCAAGTCTTCGGACCGTCGGGCATTATCCCCCTTTATGAATTGCCCTCCCCCGGACAGTGTGTGGTGTGGTTGTGTGTGCGTGTGTGATTGCTTGTGGTATGTTTGTTTTCTAACCGGTGTTGCTCAACACCATCGTGCAGCTCGGTGGTCCGCCGCTCTGCGAAAGACACGCCCCTATCTCAAAGGGCCATTTTAGGCGAAGGACCCAGGAGCTTGCCGACTGGCCGCAGCGTAAAATAAGTTTTGAAGAAGGGGCAAGTGTGGGAGCGGGAGGCGCCTGTTGAGAGGGGGTCAGGGCCAGGGTTCGTGTGTCGTTCCGCGTTATTCGTGTTGCGGTCCTAGCCTTTTCTCTGCTGTAATTTCTCTGGCGTTCGCTTTTGTTTGTTGATATAGCTCGGAGGTCCTATTTGCTGTTCCTCCTCTGAGCTTGAGCTCGTAGCAGTTTAGGTGGCTGCGTGCGCGCGCTGGCGCTCTCTTCTGTTTCCCCGCCCACCCGCCCCTCTTTTCCTTGCTGGCTGTTGACTGGGTGGTGTGAAGGGTCGGCCGTGTGGCCTTGGACTCGTTTTTGGTGCGAGAAGTATGCTTGTTGTTTTGTTGGTTGTTGTTGGTCGCTGGTCCGGGGGGGTGGTTGCTGCCCGGGGTGTGGACTGAGTATCCAAACCGGGCAGACCAAGTGTGAAGCAGCAGCCTGGTTGCTGCTTGCCTACGGCCGGTAAGCTTGAGCGCAAGCGGCCTCAAGTCTTCGGACCGTCGGGCATTATCCCCCTTTATGAATTGCCCTCCCCCGGACAGTGTGTGGTGTGGTTGTGTGTGCGTGTGTGATTGCTTGTGGTATGTTTGTTTTCTAACCGGTGTTGCTCAACACCATCGTGCAGCTCGGTGGTCCGCCGCTCTGCGAAAGACACGCCCCTATCTCAAAACACTGGGCGTACGTGCACTTCAACAACAACAAGGGCCCCACGCCAGTGCAGAGCTTGGCACCCTCGCTGGATAAGGCTAATGCATGTATGAATCGCATTGCAGGAATGTCGCTCTCGACGTTTGGCAGGGCGGCAGCGGTTTCTGGTTACGCCTTAAGTAAAGCGCTATATAAATTGGAGTTCGAAGGCATACCATCGGATGGATCACTGGAAAAAATTATTAGTAACGCCACAGCCCTGGTAGACCGAGGAATCTCACCAGCCGCATACAGCAATAACCCACACGCCCGGCTACCGGGAGTCAGCAACGCGATTCTAAGTCTACCAATCAAATGTGGCGGTTTCGGCATGTTGCCAATGCTGCAACACGTGCGGGCTCGCCATGCAGTGCTAGGGATTCGAGGCGTAGCGGGAGGTGGTTGCACCCTCCTAAAATTTAACCCACCTTGGGCGCTCAACTTGAAAAATGCAGTACGCCTTCACCACCCGGCGGCGCAACCCCTGGCGCTCTTGACGGCACGCAAGCACCCCACGACAGGGAAGCCGACGGTTATGGGGAAAATAATTGATACGGACTGTGCATTAATTGAGAGAGTATGCTTGGCTATTACACACCTACCGGAACCAACAATTATTGATGCCAGCAGGCTTACAGCAGAACCGTGGGTGTCAGAGGCACCACTATGGGGCAACCCCATTCTAAAATGCAGGCAGCGGAATGGCAATGAGGTGACACTGGAGAACGGGTTCTCGGATGTAGTTCAATTAGGCTCAATTAATACAGTTGGCGACGCAGTGAGGGCCTTGGACTCTTTTGCACGGATGAAGGAGAAACTAGGGGGCCTGAGAACCACAGACAGAGCTCCGCCTCGGATACGGAGCGAATGTACACGAATATATAAGGAAGATGTGATCGACACGGGCCTTTTCGGAGGACAGGGAATAGAAATGATGCCTAGGGCTTTGAGGAACGGGATAGACGCGTTGAGACGCCTGGAAAGCCTCATTGGCCACCTACCGGAGGGATGGGAAGAGGCAGCAAGGCAGGCAGGAAATGCAAATGCCGTAGAAAGGTATGCAGTTATGATTGACCACATCGTTGGGTGCCTGGGGTGGAAGTTGAGCAACATACCAATACCGCTGGCGACAGTAACAGTGAAGCAAGCTACGTACCTACAGATGAATGAAGCGTTTGATAAATTAAAAGTGAAACACGAAGAGTTTATTCGAGAGGCGAAGGACATGGGCAATACAGAGGTGGTGGCAACGGAAGACAGAAATTACATCTCGAGCACATACAAGCGGCTATGGAAAATTAAGTGGGAAGCCGACCAGAAAGAAGCGTATTGGAGACTAGCGGTCGGCGGCTTCTCGGGCTTCTCCATGCACCGAGGACAAGGCCATAATTGCCCGTGTGGAAGGGCAGATGCGTGCTCCGACCGCGTACACCACTTCAGTACGTGCACAATTGCGAAGGCGTTGAGGACACATATACAAGATTCTGCGGACATTGGTGATGAGGATAGCCTGTTTGAAATAATTGTGGAACGTAGAAACCTGTGGCTACTGGCACCGCCTCACCAAACAATTCAACAGGCAATTTGGGATGTCGTATGCTTGGCGGCGATTTCGGCCATGGACTACGGAAGGAGACTGCTTTTTGCGTCTAGGAATGAGCAAGGATACGTAGGGAACGGGGCGACACTGGCTAGAGTTAAAACACAAGTGATAGCAGACTTTTGGGCAAGACTGCAATCGTACGTGAGCCTGGGCATCAAGCCAAGGGGGTGGGATAAAACCCCACCAGGTCACCCTTGGATTGAAAGAAGGGAGGATGGCAGCATGAGACTGAACAAACCAGCGTATATTACATTTGAGGAGGATTTGGATGAGTGAAGTGGTGGAGCTCCCATGGGAGCAAGGCCTACTAGCCCAAGGCCCAGAGTAGGCTGTCGGCGTTGCAGGTGGCACGCCCCTGAGGTCTAGAGCAGGGTGTTCGTACTAGTTCCAGTACGCTTTCGCTGGCTCGCGAACTGCGTCAGCAGGTCCCTCCTGTAACCAATGCAATCTGCTGCGTCTGCATGCCGCCGCCCCCGCGGCGCCAGGGGTGCCCCTGCGCCGTCGCCCCCACGGCCCCGCCCCACCCTCCGCGGAGCAACGCTGTGCTGTCTACACGCTGCGGCCCCCGCAGCGGCGTGCGCTGTCTACACGTCGCCGGCCCCAAGTGTGGCGCCCAGCGACTACACGTCCGCCGGCCAGCATTCACAACAAAAGGAGTATTCATTGCGCGCGTGCGCGGCGGCCGTTCCTTACACCCTATGCCCACCCCCGGCACTAATGCCACGCCGCACCACCGGCAGATCCAGGGGCTCCCACTGCACGCGGCATGCACAACCCACACCCGGCCGGCGCCGCCGCCCCGTGCGGTCGCCGGTTTTCTTGACGGGTGTGGGGAACCGCAATGCGGTCCGCACCCGTCCATAACCTGGTCAGTGTGCATTTCGTGTCGTGTGCATGGCATGCATCTTCTTGCCCTGCTTGACATTGGGCTTGCCCATGCCAGGCGCCGTACGACCGGGTATGAGCCATGCAGCGCATGCGCTGCTCTTTCTGATGGCCGCTCTGGATTCGGCACTTAATTCTTTACTTGTTTTTTCGCTCGTGGCCTGTCTTTACTTCATAGCTCAGCATGCCACAACCCCCCAGCGCAGCCCGCACAGCCGCACAGCCAGCGCAGCCGCGACTAGTCCCTTTGCTCTTTGCCCGTTGCTTGCCTTGCCCGGCCTCCTTGTCTTCTTCTCCTCATTTTTTACGCTTCTCGCTTTTCCTCCCTCCCGCACATGTCGCGCTGGACACCGGTGGCGCTGGCGCTTTCAGGTTGGTCGCACACCGGCCTCGCTACCGCAGCCCGCCGCGAACACCAGCCCAGCACCTCAGCTCAGCATAATCTTCTGTCAGATGTCAGCGAGATTAAGGACGCCGACTATCTCGACGGTTACCGTCACTTTCGAGGTAACACGTGCCCACTTGTTTTCGACGCTCACTAGCTCTCCTTGCTGCCTGCTAGATCCGACAACGTCATCTCGCCCACTTTGCATTCACATTTTAGCGCATGTCCGTAACACAGCTAAATTCGGCCACATGCGGGTCAAACGGCGTTTTCAACCGTGAGGGTGCGCGGCCACGTCTCGCGTTACCTCCACGTTTGTCGGGTAACGCACGTTACCCCCATAAACTCATCACGTTACGTCACGTTACCGGTAATGTTAGCTAACGTAACGTGCATGTAAACTCTGTATAAGTAGCCTTTTCGTTTTCGTTCTGTTGCGCCCCGGACTCCGACTAGTGGGGCCTGCATGGACCTCAAGCCATGCTCATGCTCATGCTCATGCTCATGCTCGTCACCAAACGAAGACAACTTCGCGGCAAGACGGCCCCCGGCCCCGGGCTTCCACTTGGTACGACAAGGTGGCGTTGACCGACGGGTGCTTCTAAACGAGCAGCGCAAAATTCCTTTGCTATTTAGAGCATCATAGAATGCTTCCATTCTGCTCCCTGCTCGCAAATACACGTCGCGCGGTCAGAACTCGCTTACCATCGGCACGCCCCAGCTCGCTTCGGCACCCTTACCCCCTTGCAACTTTGCGCGCAGGTTCGCACGGAATGCGCGCAGCGGCCCAATGCGAGCGAACCGGAGCGCAAAGTTGTCTTCCCCTTAGCCTTTTGCCCCATGCCAGTAGAGCGCGTCAGTACGAGTTAGTTGGGAATTAATGGGAGAGGCGAAACGACCCTCCCCGAGCAAAACCACTGGCCCGCGCGGGGTCGCGCGAAGCGCGACTTACGTACCATTCCCCCATTTCAGCGCCAGAGTGTGCAGCCATTAGCGCATAAGTTCCCGTCACGTTTCAGCGAGTTCGCGCGACTTCCGGAGCAACACCTTTCATACAGACCTCCCGATCGCTGTGCGTTCGCGTGCGCGGTTCTCCCAGCAACTTGGGCGCTTATCAACGAGGCAAGGACGTCGGTCACATGCATTCTTGCGCATCATGTGCGCCTCCTGTGGGGACTGTCGCTACAATGCCATCGGCGCTGGTCCCCCCGTCCCGCTTCCGCCGGTTTCCCTCTTCCGCGCGGTGCACAGGTTCCCATCCCTGCCCAAGCCGCGACCAGCGCTGCCGCAGCGCTCGCGGCAGCCCTCGCCCTCGCGCGCGTGCGGCCGTCCGTGCGGGCACTCCTATGCCCTCCAAACCCGGCCGGCCCGTGACTGACCCGTGAAGGAGGATGGGCGGCATGATCTTGTTATTTGAGGGTATTCGGGTGCAACATTCTGCTATACAAGTCCTGACGTGTGTGACACGCGAAGCAAGGCCTGCGTCCAAGACAGATGGGATGGCGCGAGGCCCAATACAACAAGCTGCGCAAACATAAAGGCAGTGGCGTTGAGGATGCTCGGACACGCGAAAATTCCGCAAATTACCTGGCCACCTCGCGCATCTCGCTCATCTCCCACACACATGGCCGTGAACGCCGCGAGCAGCGCGGCATAGAGCGGCGGGAGCTTCAGGAGGCAGTCAAGTATGGGCGGCAGGAGAGGGCCAATCCGGGCCGGGACGGCCAGGTCCGCTGGAGGTACACGCACAAGGTGAGGCAGCGCGCGCGACATATAGCATTTCGACTTTATATTCCTTTCGCTTGAATCGATGCCCGGGAACCATTCAGAGGCCTAGTATACCACACATGATGCCATTTTAGCTGTCTAGACTCATGGACTCAGGCAGTCCCTAGGGATTAGCCCGAGTGATACCCGCGTGGCTGGGCAGCGCTGGGGTCCCCCAGCAGCCGGCAGCAGGGGAGGTGGGCACTGGCAGAGCAGGCTTGCGCATAGCCCAGCAGGTGGCACAGGCAACTGAGGCAAGCGCAAAGCGCCTGTGTTGCAGTGCGAAAGCCGTGAATCCGTACTGTAGCCATTATTGTGCGTGCTGCTGTGCGTAAGGTCGTCCGTAATCATTTCGCATGCGCACGCACCTACGAGACGTGCGCACCCGGTGACAGGGCGTGGTGTACATCACGGATGAGACTAGCCGCCACGAGATCACAAGCTGGCGGCTTAACGATGCGCCGGACGCCCCGCCAGCAGCCACAATTGGGTCAGCCGCGGGCGGCGCAACGGCACACATGATCCTGGTGGTTGACCACAGCGGCTCCATGCGCAAGGACGACGTGCCCGGGTACGGCAGCCGTACGGCGGCCGTGTACGACTGTCTGGCACGTGACCTGGTGGAGCCGCAGCTCAAGCTGGAGGGCGGCAGCATCATGGAGGTGAGATGGTGATGCGAGCGAGGATGTGGTTGCATGTGAGGATGTGGTTGCATGCGAGGATGTGGTTGCAGGCATGGGGCATGTGCGTGTGTTGCGAAAGCACGGGAAAGGGACAACGCAGCGTGTGCCCCATGCCGGACTACCTACGTACGCACGCTTGAATTGAATGGATCCGTGGCGTGTGGCCGCCGCATGGCGGCTTAGCAGCAGCAGAGCGCAGCGCCACACAGTTCGTTTCGCAAATTAGAGCATGTCCGTAACACAGTCTTGCACAGCTAGCGACATGTCATCATCATGCGCTTCCGCTCTTTCATGCCTGTCGCGTCAATCTATCTATCTATCTACCTATGTATCACAGGTGTCGCTCATCCAGATGCAGAACCAGGCCGAGGTGGTGCTGCGCCGCAGCGCCCCCACGCCCGATCTGCTGGAGTACCTCAACAGCCTCAAGCAGCGCGGCGGCGCGGTGGCGCGCTCGCACGGCAACTACCTGCCCGCGCTGGACGCGGCGCTGGACCTTATGCGCGACGACGCGACACAGCAGAAGCAGCTGTTCCTGGTGTTCCTAAGCGACGGCGCGCCCAGCGACCACACGACCATGGCTTGTGCGCACGGCTACCAGGTCTGGCAAAACCAGGGGATGGGGGGCGGCCTCGTGGGCGACGGCAGCGGCCAGCAGCGGCGGCGGGGCGGCAAGGCGCAGCTCGTGGAGTGCCCGTTCTCGATCGCGGGCAATGAAGCTGCTGGGGGCGGCGGCGGCGGAAGCAGCTGCCGCGGGCTCATCGTCAAGTCGGTGAGGCCTAAGTGTACCGTATGTGCAGGCGTTTCTGCATGCATGCACAGCGACTGGTGGAGGGCGGGGTAAATGTTTGCACAATAATGTTCACCAGCGAGCATGTCCAGCAATCCCCTGCCATGTCATATTTGGAATAATGCTAAAATGCCCTGTAAGACAGTAAGAGATGTGTTTCGGTTTGCTTGGCTGGCTTCATTGTGTATTCTGTCCGCAGCTGCACCAGAAGTGCCTTGACCGCATCCGTACCATGGGCGACCTGCTGGGCCGCGACCGCGTGTCGGTCAACACCGTGGCGTTCGGGCCGGCGGCGGAAGACTTCACGTTGTTGCGCCGCATGAGCAAGGTGCTGCCGCGGGGCTCATTCCAGGTACGTAGGTGTTATAGGTGTGTGATAAACGGGTGCGTGCATGAGGCCCTTGGTGCTAGCGCCATCCGTCCCTGCGGCAGCGCTGCGCCGCGCTGCCGTTTAAATCTGCGTGCTGCTGGGTGCCCTGATGAGCCATACATGCATACGCATGCGGTCACACGCGCGGCCTAACCCGAACTACTTAACCACCACGTGTCACGCACCGCCCCGTTGGGATGTGCCGTGATGCAGAACCGGGGCCTGTCCGCCAACTGCCTGCGCACCGCCTTCACCTCCCTCACCAGCAGCCTCATCAGCCTGCGCACCGAGGCCCGCGCGGGCGGAGGCGGCGGAGGCGGCCCGGGCCTCACGCTGCGGACGGACCTGCCGGCCATGGGGCAGCTCCAGGTGCGTGTAGGCCAGGTGGTGAAATTGCCATGCATGCGCGGCATTATGTTCTGAACATAACAATCAGCTGCCTAAGGAGATGCAGCTCACGGCAGCACATGGTGGCGCATCGTGCACACACCTGCTCCAGTTTAATGCGGTGGTAGAAAGCCAAGGGGAAGATAGACAGAACGCGCAGCCCGTAATCGACATATCTGCTGATATCTGACGACTGCCGAGGCGCGCCGAATGCGGTTTGAATGTGTGCGCTGCCTGCTTGCTGCTGCTCAGGAATACAATGAGCACGAGCTGCTCGCCAACGGCGTGTCCTTTGACATTTATGTCGGCGACCGGTTCCGATCCAAGTGCCGTTACGCGCGAAACGGCATGATGTTGCCTGTGGAGCTCCGCCAGCCCTGCACCTATCGCGAGCGGTTTCCGGACGCCCAGTACGGCGTGGCCCACGCCCGTGTCTCCTTCAGCGAGGGCGGGGAGCGGGTTGTGTTCCAGTGCACCGAGGTGGTGTCGGTGGACGGCGGCGCCACGGCGTACGCGGTGGGGCCGCGCCTGGTGGCCAAGCAGAGCCGGCACGAGGAGAGCCTGTACGACCGCAAGTTCAACCGCACCTTCTGCCGCATGCAGAGTGCGCGGAGGAGCCAGGGCAGGGGGGCACTGAACTGATGTCGGTGGCGATTGATGATGATTGCAGAGGGGACTCAGGACTCCATCCTGGAATCAGTGCCAAGATCCGTGTACGGGGTCACACAAGCACACAGCAGTAGACGGGGTAACACATGCGTGCAGTATTAGGGCATGTGCGAACATGGTCCTTTACCCATTTACGGGGTAGGGTTGGATCCTGCGGCACACATCCAGGATCCAACCCTACCTGTCATTCCAATTATTCCAATCATCTGACCACCCTTGCTTGCACCCTACTCCGCTACGCCTCCGCGTACGTTCCCCGCATATCCTTTATGATCAGGTGAAGCGGCTGAGCTGGCTGCGCTGTTCAATCGGCGGCTGGGGCGCGGCCCGGCCTGGCAGGTGTACTTCCTGCCCTGCCACGTGTACACCATCGTGGACGACTACTACACCTACGCGGAGGACGGCGTGATGGAGATCCTGGTGGAGCAAGAACTCGAGGGCCGCTACATCAAGTGGTGAGCGAGCGACTTGACGGCAGTTAGAGGGCACACATCCCCAATCACCACATCCCGGCACAGTAGCATGCCCTGATGGCACGCCCCTGTCCCGCCGCCTGCACGTGTGTGTGTGTGTGTGTGTGTTTGTGTGTGTGTGTGTAAAAAAATCCCACACGTACGGACGGACGGATGTGCACGTTGGCTCCGATGGGACGTTGATGGATGTCTATCTCCGCCATGGACCAATACTGCAGCTTGTTGATTATCGGCTTATCGCTGGCTCCTCCAAATAAACCGTATCCGCACCACCGTGCAACCACGCACAGGAACAACAACGCCGGCGGCGTGGGGCAGCTGCGGCTGGGCGGCGACAGCACTACGGCCCTCGGCGCAATTGCTGAGGACGAGAAGGACGCGGGTGCCGCGAGTGAGAAGGAGGAGGAGGAGCAGGCGAGCATTGACGACGTGCCGCAAGCCTTCTCACACTTCACGTGGGACTGCACGGAGGAGAAGAAGCTGGTGTGCGACTTGCAGGTAGACAGCAGATAGAGGGGTGGGTGCTCTCGCGTGTGTCGGTGTGTACTAACATACGAACCTTGCGCCTCACGGCCTACTTGGTCCGTGTGGCTAGCTAGTCCCTAAGGGTGATCACCATGCGACCTGTGCACCACAGGGCGTATGGAACGCGTCCGACGGATTCACGCTCACAGACCCGGTCATCCACTACGTGCGGGGCAGCCGCCGCAACGGCGCCACGGACAAGGGTCTGGCCGGCGCCAAGAAGTTCTTCGCTACCCACACCTGCAACGCCCTGTGCCGCGAGCTTGGGCTGCGGCGCGGGCCGGGGCAGGCGCGCACGACTGCTTATTAGCGCTAGCCCCGACCAGCGCAATCCAGCGGGGGGGGGGAGAACAGCTGAGCAAACCAGCACCCTGAGTCCATCGGCGGTTATATCTTGGGCTGCCAGGATTATTGAACTTCACGGGCCCGCCAGATACGGTGCTAGCTTGTAGTCAAGAGGCCTCCGGGCACGCGGGGGCACTCGTATGGGCGCGCCGGTGCAGGAGGCATGCGGTATAGTACGTAGGTAGCGGTGGGCTTTTAAATGGGGAGTCCCTAGCAGGGGCGGGCTGGGCCCGCCAGATACTTGTGAACAGGAGGCCTCGTGACATTTTAGGGCACTTGTTGCATCCAGTGCAGCGGTGGGCCCGGCGCCCCGGCGGGGCACGAGGGCACGCGGTTGTGGTGGGCCAGTGGCGGAGTAGCAAATCACTGGCAGGGTCAGCTGGTGGCGGGGCGAGTGAGGCGGCGGCAAGGAGGAATACCGAAATGTTATCTATGGATAGGCAGGTGTGCAGGTCTCGGATATGCTATGTAGCAACTCTAGTGTGGAACTGCTTGCTTGCTCATGTACTAGTACTGTAGGTTGCGCAGCCGGATCGACGAGCTTTGCTTCGCTGTCCAGCCGAATGACGGCACTCAGGGTACGTGCGTAGGGTACGTGTCTGCAGCGTGCATTCCGCAGTCAACACATGACACAGACCCAGGCGCGCATATAACTCCATTTGTGTTTCCCAAGGTCGAACTCATTAAGCACTGCCGCTACAGGAGCTGAGCAAGGTTTGAGCCCCAGCGACAGACGCGTTGTCTACAGCGCTTTTCCGTGCCCCTATGGTTTCTATGTAGTCAAATGATTTTCTGATTCGTATATTTAATCATGCCAGGGGCTGTTATGGAACTCGTTGACTGGCCTTGAAGGCTCGGAGGCTCCACGTTTGAGCAGAATGGCAGCCCACTTTGTGGCGAGCTTCTATCCTCAGGAGCACCGCACTCCACCGCTGCCGCTGGTAGCAGTGCTGGGCTGCCCGGAGCTGCATCGCGAAATCGGGGACTTCTTCATCCAGCAGCACCGGCCACCACTGGTGTTCCATGGATCGAATGAGCCCATCGAGCAATTCGTGGCGCGGGCGTTCGGTAAGTTGCCTAGTTTCAAGGATACGCACAGCTGCACCAGGCGAGACACCTGCACTGGAGGGTGCCGTTGTAACCCTCGCACTCACGCGTAGCTCCATCGCCGCTTAATCTCGCGTGTCTCTCCTCTCAGGCCCCAAGAAGCAGTCGGTGCTGCTGGGGCCGGTGCTTGGCATACTCAAGGTGGGGGCAGCAGCAACGGCAGCAGAGTAGCAGCAACAGCCCAGGGGAAACAGGCCAGGGCGGGTCTCCAGCACCACACCGCATCTGCGGGTGCCTCCAAGGTTTAACGCATGGACCTCCCACCATGGCTGGGCAGCAGCGCAGCGCGCTGAGCCGGTCGCCGGCCAGGGCGGGTGGCGTTTGGGGCGCGCACGCACGGCAGCGCGCTGGATCGCTTGTTGCCTCTGCTGCCTGCTGTCTAGTCCCCAACACGGTGTTGCTGCCCCCTACACACATACGGTACATGCACGCACGCGCGCAGTCGGACTGGTTCGCCAAGCACCGCGGCAAGAAGCCGGCCATGGCCGTGGCACTGGTGGAGAGGTGGGGGCGGGGGGTTCGAAGGGCGGTCTGTTTAGCGGGGGGGACGAGGGGGGCTGCAAGTATTGCGGGGGACTGGACAGGGTGGCTGGGTGGCCGGGCGGGCCACCTGTCGCCGTGCCCTCGCACCCAACGTTGGGCTTGCTGCATCGGTTGCAATCATTCCCCACCACCGCCAGTGCGCGCGTGCCTAGCACCAGGGCTTGTCAGCCCTAGTCACCAGGCTTAGCCACTACGTGTAACTGTTTAGTGACCATCACCACCACAAACATGAACACACACACACACGCACATACACACCATGCAGGCGCGACCTGGAGGGCGACCCCAGCACCTGGAACCGGCTGGTGTACGGCCTGAAGCTGGTGGCGGACGGCGCGGGCCAGCGCGGCGCGGGGCTCATTGTGGGCGTGGTGCAGCAGCAGGTGGGGGGGGGGGGGCTGATTGCGAGGGAGGGGGGAGGGCGGCTGGCAGGGGGTGGTGGTGGTGGTGGGGGGCAGTTCATTGCAATGCCCGCTGACCCATGCAAAAGCGAGCCACAGAACCACAGAGCGCGGAGGAGCGGGACGGGGCGGGGTGGGGTGATCCTGGGAGGTGCGGCAGTGATATGCGGAGAGAAGGATGGGGTGGGCCGAGCAAGTCAAAGCGGCAGAGCCGGGGACGCGGTGTGTGGGCGGGTGTGGGTGGGTGGTAATTTGTTCCAGAACTCAAAAGCAAGCCACCCATTGCCATTCAGGGGCGTGTTAGCAGTGGCGGGCGCGCTGGGGCTGTTTCGCTGACGGCGGGGACGCTTACCTAGGACGGCGGGGACGCTTGCCTCCTCCGCTTCTTGCCTCCACCCCGCCCGCCTATGTGTGTTAGAGATCACAAGGAGATAACAAACACATCAAAGACCTATGTGTGTGTGTGTGCGTCTGTGTCCTCACAGGGCTCGGGCGACCTGCCTCCGGACCGGGTGCAGGCGGTGGCGCACAACCTGTCGCTGGACCGCAGGTGCGTCGGTAGGGGCGTGGCCGCGTGCGGACACACACACACAAACACACACACACACACTCACACACACTCACACACACACAGCTATGCACCGTGTGGAATTGACGGCCCGCTGGTGGTAGGGATGGAAAGCACCGTATGGCGCGACCCCAAGCGACCCCTTGTACCCATCGCCCCCTCCTCCTCCGCCGCCGCCGCTGCCGCCTCCAGGCTGATCCTGCCGCTGCCGCTGCTGCCGCCGCCCGGCACGCCGCCCGACGACCCGGCCGTGCGGCACGTGCGCGACGCCTGCCTGGGCCGCCTGGGCAAGCTGGTGCTGGAGCTGTGCACCGCCTACTACGCGCGCCTCAGCAGGTGTGGCCCGCTGGCAGGGGGGCGCTGGCCCGGGGCTGGGCTAGGCGGGGCTGGGCTAGGGGGGGTGTTAGAAAAGCACAAGGGAATGGGTCGACACTGTGCGTGCGTCATGCGACAAGCAGACAGTGCGCCGCGGCTGGGCAAGGCGGGGTGTGTGTCCTGTGTGTTCATTCCAGTTCCCAATGCAGCCGGTGGCTGTGAACGCGGGGCGGCGAGGTGGTTGATTGAAATTGCATGGGGTGTGGTGGTCGAGCACTGCGGGGATGGACACCAGTGGGGGATGGAGGAGGGGGCTAGGACCAGCCACATGTGGCGCGGACACTCCCACGTCTGAAGTGCTATCGCCGGTGTGCATGTGTGTGTGTGCATATTGTATGTGTGTGTGTGTGCTGTTGTTGCGCAGGCATGTTGCCGACAAGGCGGCGCAGCGGCGGGCGGCACTGAACGGGCCGCTGCCGCCCGAGCTGGCGGCCCGGACGGCGTTCAAGGTGGGCACGCGCCTGGGCGGCGGCGGCGTGGTCCGGGGGGTGCTTGCTTGCTGAACAGCTGCTGGGTGGCTGTGTGCCATGTGCACGTGCATGTGCAACGCCCCATGTGATGCTCAACGCCCCCCGCAACTCCTGCATGTTTTCGCCCTGTTCCCGCCGCCACACAACCGCCCACCGCCGCACGCACCGCGTACCCACCTGCACGCCCATCGGCTCCGACCGACCTGCATCAACTGGCTTTTACGAGCTCGCTAGCATGTCTCGTTGCGCACCTACACACGCACCTGCACCTGCACACGCACACAAACACACCAGCATGGGCGCGTTTGCCCTGCATCGTACGCAAAGTCTGTGTTGTGCCCTTTTGCTCGTGTACTTTTCCTCGACACACACCTGCACGCACGCAAACCCACACCCTGCACGCACGCAAACCCACACCCTGCACGCACGCAAACCCACACACCTGCACAACAGCTGGCTGTGTACGCGGAGTTCCGCCAGGACTGGGCCACCGCGGTGGCGCACTACCGGGAGGCCTACGCCGCGTGCCTAGCGGTGCAGGTGGGCGTGTGGGCGTGTGGGCGTGGGCGTGTGTTGGGGGGGGGGGGGTGGTCGTGGGTGGTCGTGGTCGTGGTCGTGGTCGCGGGTGATCGTGGGTTGCTGGGCTGTGTGGGTGGGCGGTGCGGGTGCGCGTGGGCCGGGGGGCTGTGAGTGGTGCAGGAGAGGGGAATGGGGGGGATGCGGCGCGGCTGGTGGCGAGTCGGAGCGGGGTGGGCGATACCAAGTTGCTACCGACGTGGATGCCAGGCATTAATTATTGTCAGTGACTGTGTGATTGTCCGGATTGTCCGCCGGCCTGGCGCCAACAGGTGCTGGCGGGGCCGGGGCAAGGGCCGCCGCCGCTGCGTGGCGCCGGCGGCGGTGGGGCGGTCATGAAGCCGCAGAAGTGGACCGAGGTGAGGGCGGGGGGTTGGGGTTGTGATTACCAGCCCAAACTAAACCAAGCTAAAGGAAGCGGAGTTTTGTAATGCAGTAATGGTGATACAACGAAATACTCGTTAGGTTGAAGTAGTCGAAGAAGACGTGTGGGGGGGCGTGGGTGGGCTGGGTAAGGGAAGCTCTGGTACAGGGGCTGCGCAGGGGCTTTACAGCAGGGGAAGGGGTGTTCTTGCAGGGGACCCTGACATGGTGGTGCGTCACCCGCCCGCCCACTGTGGCCTTCCCAGACATCACCGTGACCGCCATGTCTGCGCCCACCCCTGCCGTTACCACATTTACCACCCATACCAACACCCCTACCACCACCGCACCTACCAACACCACACCAACTCCCCCCCACAGGTGTGCGCTGTGGCGGAGCTGGTGCACCTCAAGCTGCTCATGCTGGCGGTGCACCAGGGGCGAGTGGAGGAGGCGGTGGCGCAGGTGCGCGCGCACCTGGGACACTTCCGCAGCCCGCCAGGTGAGGAAAGGGGCGGTTGTGGTTGTGGTGGGAATGGGAGTGGGGGTTACTTCATACCAGAAACCTCAGAGAAAGGGGGGGGCGTGAGCAGGGTACTTCATACCAGAAACCATAGAGAAAGGGGGGCGTGAGCATGGTATGACGAGGAGGGGACGAGTGGGGAGGGGAAGCAGGCGTAGAGGGGAGAGCGCATGCCTATCATATGTACACGGGAAAGGAGGGCGGCTCGTCAGCAGCCACTACGTTGCCACACGTGGCGTGTCCCTCAACTGCACCACGCACTGCGCGCCCCAGTACCACCTCGTTATTGCCATGCCTTTTACCCTCATGCCTTTACCCCCTTGCCCTTACCCCCATGCCGTCCACCCCCCTTACCGGGTTGTAAGAATGTTTGCGAGTTTTCTCCTCCTCCTTCTCCCATACTCGGCCACGCTCACCTCCTCGCTCTTACGCATTGGGTTTGGTTCAATTTAGGCTGGTAACCACAACCCCCCCCTTGCCCGCCAGGCTCGCTGCCGCCGCCCGCCGCCAGCAGCCACCTGGGCTACCTGGTCCGGCAGCACCAGGTGGCGGCGCAGGAGGTGGGCACGCACGTGGACGCGCTGCCGCCCTACCTGCCAGCCACCTTCACAAGCGGCGGCGGCGGCAGCGCGCTAGCAGGGGCGCTGGGGGCGGGGGCCCAGCAGGGCGGTGTGTCGCTTGGTGCAGGCGCGGCGGCGGCGGCGTCAGCAGGGCCTTCGGGAGGCGGGGTTGCGGGCGCGGCGGGAGGGCCCGGAGGGGGAGGAGGAGGCGGGCCGCCGCCGCCGGGGCTGCCGCCGCAGCACTTCCACCACGCCTCGGCGCCGGCGGGGTACCCGCACGGCGGGCAGCAGCTGCTCACGGGCGGCGGGGCCGCCGCCGCTGTGGCCGCCGGGCCGACCGGCGTGGGCAGCAGCTTCACCGGCGCCAGCGCGGGCAGCGTCACGGGCGGCACGGTGGTTGTGCCGTCGTCCTCGTTGAAGGACTGCAGCCGCCCTCACCTGCTGATGGCGGCGGCGCGGCTGGCGGTTGCGCGGCGGCAGGCGGCGGACGCGATGCGGCAGGCGCGCGGCATGGCGGTCAGTGGCGGCGGCGGCGGCGGCGGTGCGATGGGTGGCGGTGGCGGCAGCAGCGGGGTGTCGGGCGGTGGGACGCCGGCGCTGTTGGACACGGCGCCGGTGCGGCGCGGCGCGTTTGTGGGGCAGCTGGTGCTGAGGAATGAGGCGGTGCAGGTGCGTGCGTGTGTGCGGGCTCGTCGTTTTGACCACGTGTGGCATGGGCGGGTGCTGCAGGCGTGTGTGGGGGGGGGCGCATGACTGCGAGAGGGGGGTGCCGGGCAAGCAGGGAACTCGTCTCGCGCCTCCGCGGGTGTCGGACCGGCCCTCAGCACGCACCTGCCACACACGCACCTGCCCTCTCCCAACCCAACCCACCCACCCACCCATAGGGCGGCTACTCGCCGCTATCGGACTCGGACTACTGCCTGTTCCTGGAGGTGAGTGAGGGCTTGTGGGCCAGGGGCCGCGGCAAGGGGAGGGGAGGGGAGGTGCACGGGGGTGGGGTTTTGCAAATGGGCGAGTTGGCATGGGACAGGGAGTGAGAGCAGGCCGTAGCTGGATAGTGGCGGGTGGGGCGGCGGGCGGGGTGCGCGCGGTCGGAAGCACCTTGCTCCTAGGTACCCGAGGTACCACCCACCCACCCACCCACCCTTTTGTCAACCAAGTACGGTACTGTACCCCTGTTCAACCACCAGTCGGAGGAGTGCCGGTTGGTGACGCCCGCCCTGGCCATCGACGTCATGAACTCGGCGCTGCTGCTGCTGAAGGACTGCACCGGTGCGTGCCGTGGCAGTAGCAGCAGTAGCAGGGGGGCGGCGGTGGCGGTAGCAGGGGCTGCCTCCGCTGCTCCGCGGGGGCTGCGTGTGCGGGGCCGCGAGGGCATCGGAAGTGCATGTGGGGGTGGGCGCGAGGGCAAACGCGCCCGCAGGCCGTGCGCTCGCCTGGATGGCGCATGTCATTGGGCTACCGCATGCGTCCCACTGCAGCAGGATCTGCTGACGCGCCGCCGTTCCCCGTTTCTTCCCCCTTCCCTCCCGCCCCTCTCCGCCACCCTCTCACCCTCTCACCCACCCTCTCACCCACCCACTCACCAGGCGCGGACCGGCTGCGCTCCCAGCTGGGCGGGCTGATGGCGGGCGAACACATGCTGGCCGGCAACCTCAGCGCCGCAAGGAAGCTGCTGCTGCAGGTGCTGCGTGTATTTGGGGGGCGGGCGGGGGGCCTGGGGGGGGGGATTACTGGTAAACAGTCCCGGTGAGAAACAAACTGCGAACACGACTGCGGGGGGGGGGGGCGGGGGGGGGGTAGTTCATTCCAGAAACCAGCCCAAATTAGGGGGGTTGTCACGCTTGCCTGCCTTGCGCACCCTGCTCGTGCATCATTAGTTACCGTACTAGGGTATACCGTACTTGGGCCTCGCAGTTCGTCTTTTTGCCCCCGTCGTCCACCCACCCGCCCGTCCACCTACCCACCCGAACACGCCTACACGCCTACACGCCCGCGCGCCCCGGCCTGCAGGTGTGCCACCAGTACCGGCGCGAGGGCTGGCTGCTGCCGCTGCTGCAGGCGCTGGTGTCGCTGCGCGAGGTGGCGCAGCGCCTGCGGCTGCCCTCCGAGCACCTGTGCTACAGCCTAGAGATCTGCGCCCTGGCCACCCAGCTACAGCCGCCGCCGCAGGCGGCGGCTACCGCGGCTGCGGCAGCAGCCGCGGCGGCGGCGGCGCAGCCGCCACCCCGCCCGCAGGCGGCGGCGCCACACCCGATCACGCTGCTGACGCAGGGCGGCGGCGGCGGCGGTGGTGGCGGAGCGGGGCCGGTGGGCGGGCTGGTGAGCATGGCGGTGACGGAGACGGCGTCGTGCGCGGCGCGGATTGTGGACCCGGCGGCGGCCATGGTGGCGTGCAGGGCCGCGGTGTCCACCCTCATCAGCGGCATCTCGGATATAAAGCAGGTGCGTGAGTGGGGAGGAGGCCGAGAGGGCGGCGGGGCGTGGCGGCGGGGGGGGTTGTGGTTACCAGCCCAAACTAAACCAAACCCAATGCATAAGAGCGAGGAGGTGAGCGTGGCCTAATATGGGAGGAGGAGGAGGAGAAAAAAACTCGCAAACATTCCCACAACCCGATAAGTCCCGGTCCGAACCCAAAATTCCCAGTCGCTGCCCATCGAGCCACCCAAACTTAACCTTTGACTGAGTAGGCGATTACCACTTCAGTTTCGGGCAAGGTTGACGGCAGCCGCCTTCGCAAGTGCCACCCAGGCTCGCACACCAACAAACGTCACGTGCTAACGAGCAGTGCAGGCTAGACGCGCGAATTTGATACCCACCTAATAATCAGGAACGGAGCCCGGGCGCCAGGCAGGGGACCAGCGCCAGGGCGGGACGGCGGCATGCGAAAGGGAAAGGGCAAACGGTGTAAGCGAAAAAGCGTGGTAGCGAAAAAGGCACAAGGGCATCCTAGGTACACGAGCCTGGGTGGCAAAAGAGAAAGAATCGTCAGCCTGCAACAGGAGACATAAGTAGGCATGGGGATGGGGCCACACAAGGGCCAGGACAGGGGGGGTAGCCATCCATGGGACGGTGTTTATGGGGGGGATGTTGTGTGACGTGAACAGGACTAGCACTCTGCGCCGCCACGCCCACCCACCCACCCACCCACCGGGCCGACCTACTGCAGGGCATCATGAAGAGCGGGGGTCCCTCGGCGCCCAGCAGCGGCGCCGCCACGCCGCCCGAGCCCGTCACCCCGGACTCCAGTGCGGCGCAGGCGCCGCCGCCGCACCTGTCCTCCGCGGCCGCCGCGGCGGCGGCCGCGGGCGGCGGCGGGGGGCCGGGGGGGCTGCCGCCGCCGGGGCCGCCCGGCACAGCGCCGCCGCCGCCGTCCGTGACCAGCGGCGGCCTGCCCCGCCACTTCCATTACACGGTGAGGGTCCGGCACCCCACCACAGCCAACCGCCGCTTCCGCCAGTTGCCTTGCCTTCCTGCCGGGGCTCAATGGTGTGGCACAGCATGTGGCCATACCGCGTCATGCGCGCCCCTTGGCACGCCCACGGTCATCCACCTACACAGCCGGCCGCCTCGCCATTGCCCCTGCCCACCCCTGCCCCCGCTGTTCCGGTACTTCACAGCATTTGACCCATACGGCCATACCATACCATGGATGGCTGCCCTCCTGGGCCCCCCTCTGGGTTCTGGGTTTTGGGGTTGCAATGGTCGTTCTGGGTTGTGGGGTTTTGGGTTGCAAGCGTCGCTTTGGTTTCTGGAATGAAGTACCCCCATACACACACACGCACACACATACACACACACACGCACGCACGCACAAGTCTTTCATAGTTCTCTCCCTTGTGATCTCTAACACACACACACAGGTGGAGCACCTGGACCTGCGCGAGGCGCAGCGGCGGGCTCGCGAGGCGGGCGACCCGCGGCCGGTGGCGGACATCATGCACCGACACAGCCAGCACGACTACGGCTGGTGCAGGTAGGGGGAGGGGGCTGTGGAGGGGGGCGGTGGAGGAGGTGGAGGTGGAGGAAGCGGAGGCGGGATGACTTGTGTGTGTGTAGTTTAATCTGATTCTCACTGCGACCATTGAGGCGGGGGCGGGAAGGACAGGGACCCACGAGAGGGAGGGGCGGACGTGGGTAGCGGAGTGGACAAAGCATGAGCGGCAACGGAGTGGCTGGCGGGCCCGATCTCTCTGTGCTCACCACCACCCACCTGCCTGCCACCTGGCACCACCACCTGCCACGGCCACCCACCTGCCACGGCCACCCACCTGCCACCTTCCCAACCACCCAACCACCCAACCACCTGCCTGCCACCACTACCCAACCACCTGCCTGTCCACCCACCCACCCAACCACCCAACCACCTGCCCGCCTGCCCGCCCGCCTGCAGGTGCATCGCGCTGGCTGCCGGCTTCGCCTACGGCCGGCCCGCGGGCGACGCCGACGCCGCGGACTTCTACCTGGGGCTGTACAACCAGCTGCCGCTGGGGCTGCCGCTCAAGGGCGTCATCCTGCACTTCGCGGACGACATGGTGAGGGGGAGAGCGGGGTGGGGGTTATTGGTAAACAGTCCCGGTGAAAAACAGAATGCGAACACGAGTGCGCTGCAGCTGGGAAACGCAGTCGCCTGCGCGAGCTACTGAGGGGGGAGGGGGTAGCCATCAATGGATGGTGTTCAATCAATAATGGGGTGGGAGGCAGGATGTAAGTAGGCGGGTGAGAGGCTCAAGGGGAAAGGAGCATACCGTACAGCTGAAGGGCCAGTAACGGGTGCCGGAGGGTGGGTGGTTTCCATGCAACAGGGCATTTTCACCAGGCCTTTGGGGTTGAGAGGAAGAAGAAACACCAAACTCACGTGTCACAACGCCTCGCAACGCATCAAGTCTTATTGCTGCCAACCGCACCACCCCCACCGCGCAGGGCGACACGTGGGTGCAGGCGCTGCCCGGGCCCATCCCCGCCGACGAGCCGCCCGCGATGCCGCTGCCCGGCCACGTGGGGGCGGCGCTGGACTCCGCCACCCACTCCTTCCACCACCTGCACCTCAACACGCACCTCAAGCCCCACAACGCGCGCCAGCTGCGCAGGCAGGCGGCGGCCGCCGGGCCCGGCGGCATGACGGGCCCGGCGGAGGGCGATGGCACGGAGCGGCTGCCAGGTGCGTTTTGTTAAACCCGACACGACGCGTGTGTGCCCCGATGGCTGCGCCCTGCATGGCACGGCACGGTATCTTTACAACGTCTCCTGAGTGCCACCGCTGCAACCCAAACCCATTTCAAGCCCATTACCGTACTGTCACCGTCATCGCCACCCTTGCGTGCCCCCCCCCCACAGGCCAGCTGCACCTAACCGACGGCCCGCCCACCACCTCGACCGCCTCCGCCGCCGCCGCCGCCTCCTCCGGCTCATCCTCCTCCTCCTCCGCCGCCGCCGCCACGCTGCTGCCGCCGCACCGCTGGGCGCACTACTCTGTGCGCCTGGCGCCGCGCTGCCTGGGCCGCCTGCGGGCGGAGCGAGTCATCCTGCTGCTGAGCGACCACGCCACCATCGTGTTCAAGCTCGCCAGCTTCCCGCCCGCCACCGCGGCGGCGGCGCAGCCTGGCGTGCTCACAGGTAGGTGGGCCACGGGTGCGTCATCCGCAGTCCCGTTGTGTGAGGTGTGTGTCATGTGCAGTCAGGGGCCTTGGGGAAGGCTGCGTGCGCGTGGTTGTGTGCAGCATTCTACAATATGTACCGGTACATGCATTTTGGATTGAACACATGGATGTGGGGTCTAGCAATCCAGCTGCCCATGTGGTGCAATACAACCCACCCACGAACGCACACAGGGCCGCTGCTGGCGCCGCCGACGGCCGCGGGGCGGCAGGCGCGCACGCCGTCGCTGTCCGCCGCCGCCGCGGTGGCGTGCGGCCTGCCCTCGGTGGACCACGCGGCGGCGCCCTTCCGGAGCATACGCGCGCCCGGACCCGTGGCGGGGCCCGCGGTGTCACCCGGGCAGCTCGTCTTCCACGTGAGTTGTTGCAGCAGTGCAGCAGCCTACTAGTGATAAACTGATAAATACGTTCAACGCGACGCGTGGGCGAGCCTCACAGCATCTTTGCCCCCCCGCTTTGCCGTGGATATGTTGATCCAGGCTTATCCAAGTTACCGCACCTCGCCAACAACCACCACCTCACCTCCCACCTACCGTATTTGCATGTCCCCGCGGGCAGGTTGCGCACCTGGGCCCGCTGCCCTCGCTCACCTACGGCCTGCCCACCGGCCTGGCGCTGCTAGGCGAGCACGCGCCGCTGCTGGCGGTGCTGGCGGTGCCGGCAGGCGGCAGGCCGCTGGTGGGAGCGGCCATGGAGTTCGTGATCGGGCGCACGGGCGGCGGGCTGCAGCCCAGCGACATCGTGCTTGTAGTGGACGACACGGAGGGGCCCACCAAGGTGCGTGAGGGCGGTAGCGTGGGTGGATGGCAGGGAGGGGCGGGGCGGGGCGGGCGGCAGAGCGGAGGGGCGGAGAAGGCGGGCGGATGGAAGCTGTGGTATTTTCAAGTTAATTTGGGGACGTTCGAATAATGGCAATGCAGCAGGTCCGCTCCGTGCGCAATGCGCTTCCTTCGCGCTACTGGTTGCGCTGGTTCGATGGTTTGGAGCACACCTGTCGCTTTCCCCTTACCTCCCCATCCTAACCCTCTTCACTCCCTCCCTCCCTCTCTCCCCCCCCCTCCCCTCACCACGCCCCAGGGCCTCATGGCGCTCAACAACGAGCGCTACCGCATTGCGCTGCCGCCCGTGCAGCCGGGCCGGCGGCACACGGTGCGGCTGTGGGCGCGGTCGGCGGCGGCGGGCACGGCGGCGGTGGCGGCCATGCTGCTGTGCCCGGCGCAGGTGACGGCCAGCGCCACGCTCACGTTCGAGGAGCCGTTCGAGTTCAAGTGCAGGTGTGCGGCGGGGGTTTTGGCGGGGAGGGCTGGGGGGGTTCAAGGGCGGGTGGGACAGTACCCGCGTGTCAATGGGGCGTTGACGCCGGAGGATAGGGCTGATTGGCGGGATGCGTAACGCTTTGTTGTTCGTTGCGCCCCCCGCCTCGTGTGCCTGCCCTGCCTTTGACGCTCGCAGGCTGAGCTCGGAGGTGGGCGTGCACACGCTGTCGCTGCCGCGAGTGAACGCCCGCGAGCTGGGAGCCACGCAGCTGACCATCGGTGAGGCGCATGCAATGGGAGGGGCGGGCGGTCGGTGGGCGGGAGGTGGCCGGTGGGCGGGAGGCGGACGCTGTTGGCGCGCATATGGCGGTGGGCTGCCGGGAGGGGGTGCTTAAGAGCTCGCGACACGTCTCGCCTGCGGCCAGCCTGACGCATGCCAGGGTAGCACTAGCAGTGGCCTTGTCCTTGCACACGAGCTCAGAATATGTGCTATGTGTGGCCCTCGGCCCTTGAAACACGACAAAGCTGGGCTAGCAATGACCACGTCCTTGCCCTTGCCCTCGCCCTTGCCTCCCCCGCGCCCGCAGGCCAGCCGGTGGTGGTGACGGCGCTGGTGCGGGCGCTGCAGCCAGCCATGCTGGAGCTGGCGGGAGCGCAGGTGGGAGCGGCCTGAGCGTCCGAGCAGGAAGTGTGACTGGGCACGTGACAACGCCGCGGCGGCCTGACGTGCCGTTCGTGCCGTACAGACCACAGGGTTTCAAATCTCTCGGTCGGATTACCCCTCGAGCGCACTACGCTCCTGCTCACAGCGCAGTTGTTCCTCATCGCGCTGCGATTGTCCTCCATTGCGCCTCAGCACACTCGCATATGCGTGCTCGCACTTGCACATGCGTCAACACTGTCTCCGCCGCCGCCGCCGCCGCCGCCGCCCTCATCACCTCCGTCCATGTGCAGGTGGCCCTGGAGCCGGGCGCCGCCATCAAGCTGGTGGCCGACCCCGCGCAGCAGCTGGCGGCGCTCAATGGCGGCGTCGGCGGCTTCGACCGCGGGGCAGGAACAGCAGCAGGAGCAGCAGCAGCAGCAGGCGGCACCGTCCCGGGGAGCGCTCCGGGCACGGCGCCGCCCTCGCCCCTGCTGCTGCAGAACGGCGGCGGGGCGAACGCTGCGGACGGAAGTGGTGGCGGGGCGGGGCCGGTGGTGGTGGCGCCCAGCCGGCTGTGTCGCGGCGATATGTTCACGGTGCTGCTGCCCATCTGCCCCACGGAGATGCTGGAGCACGCGCGGTGCATGGGCCGCCTCAACCTGCGCTGGCGCCGCGCCGCCGGGCACGGCCTGCGAGCGGCCATGCCCGCGGCGGCGCAGCCGCCGCCAGCCGGCGTCACCGCCGGAGGCAAAGCTGGCGCTGCAGCGGCAGCAGCGGCAGCGGCAGCAGCAGCAGCGGCGGCAGTAGCAGCTGTAGCAAGCGGCGAGGGGCAAGCGGCAGCAGCAGCCGGGCACCACCAGGTGTTGGGGGACGGTGACCCGGACGATGTGGACCCGCTGGCCGAGCCCTGCCCCGACCCCTGGGTCACCACCACACTGGAGCTGCCCCGCGTGACGGTGACGGACAGCCTGCTCACGGCGCGCACGGTGCTGAGCCAGACGTCCATCACCGCCGGCATTCCCTTCACCTACTCGCTGCAGGTGCTTGTGGGATACTGTGGGGGTGGGGGGGGTGGCCGTGGGTCGGCTTTTGGGATGGGACTTGGGCGGCAGTGCAAACAGTTGGGGGTTTGAGGTGATGTTGGTTGGACGGGCGGACATGCACCTCCCGCGCTCCTTGAACCCCTTTTCGTTATTATCACACACACACATACACACACACATACACACACACAGTACTCTCCCTTGTGATCTCTAACACACACACAGTGCTCCCCCTTGTGATCTCTTAACACACACACACACAAACACCACGATGGCGGGGAAACCTCTCCGTTTCCGTTTACTAACACACACCCCACAAACCCCAACAGCTCCAGAATTTCGGGGCCACGCCACTGGAGCTCATGGTCAGCCTCACGGACTCGGCATCCTTCGCCTGCGCCGGCGAGCGCAGCCCCAGCCTCACGGTGCCGTCGCGGGAGCGGGCGTCCGTGTCGTGGCAGCTCACGGCGCCGGCGCCGGGGCACCAGGCGCTGCCGGCGGTGCGGCTGTTGGCGCCGCGGCAGAACTGCGCGCTCACCACGCAGAGCCCGCACGTGTACGTGGCGCCCTTCTAGGTGCGGTGCGATGGTGTGTGAGTGTGAATGGGTGAGGAGAGAGAGCGAGGTGTTGGGGCGGGTCATGAATCCAAAGGTGCTGGCGGCTAGGGGGGGTGGTGCTGGCGGGGCGGCAATGAGGCGGCACGGCGTGCTGTTCGAGGGTGCATTGGAGGGCGTGGGAGTCACACACGCGCACCGTAGGTGGAAGGCGCACTGGTTTTGCAAGCATCGTGTGAGCGACTCACTTCACTGCCGGGCGCTGATCGGCATGCCAAATGGGCCAACCCCATTGTAACAGCTCTCGGGCCGCAGCCCACGTCGCCTTCAGAATGCTGGCAGAAGCGACACACCGCAGCAAAGACTCCATCACTTTTGTAGTTCTGTACGCCGCTCCAGCCGTACAGCCGGGGGCGGCACGCCGGTGTCCTCTAGTGCGCCTCTACGGCCACCACCTCCTTCGTCCCCTCCGCCGCGTCCACAACCACCACCGCCGCCGCGTCAGCCCCGTCCTCGCCGGGAACACGGTCAGTCGCCGCCTGCGCCGCCCCCGTGCCCACATTCGTGCCAACCGCCTGGCGGTTGAGCACAACCGGCTCGTAAAGCTGGTCGTACGCGTTCCAAACAAACTTAACGACCTTGCCGGGCTCCGCCGCCGCCACCGTGCGCACGACCTCGTGCTGCCGCAGGGTGTGCACCACAAAGTCGCCCACCCGCTGCGGCGCTGACGGCGGCACCGCCACCGCCACCGTTTCCGTTGCTTCCCCGTCTGAAGAAGACGTTGAGGTGGTGGCGGTGGCAGCCGCGGTCGCGGCACCACCATCGCCATTGCCATCAGCACCCGCCGCAACGGCAGCAGCTGTGGAAGCGGCGGGCGCTTCCACTTCCGCCACCGCGGCCGCCGCCGTCAGCGCCGCCAACACCTCCGCCGCCTCCAAGTCATCCGCCACCGGCGTCACCTGCACCCACACATCCCGCGCGCTGACCACCTCACCCCCCTCCATCTGAACAAACATGAAGTGGTGCGCTGTCGCGGCCTCAGCGCCACCCCCGGACGACGACGCGTCATCGGCCCCATGCACGCCTGCGGCGGCGGCGGCCGCCGCCGCCGCCGCCGCTTTAGCTGCCATGCGGGCGCGGCGCCCGCTGCCGTACGCTTTGGGTGACGTGGGTGGAGAGGAGCCGGCGCTGTTGCTGCCGCTGCCGTGCGGCCGCTTGTGGTGGTCGGAGTGGTGGTCGTCGAGGTGGTGGTCGTGAGGGGCAGTGGGCAGCGGCGGTGCGGGCATGACACGCGGCACGGTGGCGCTGTTGAGGAAGACGGTGCCGGTGTCTGGATCAATGTGGGCCATGCGGCGGTAGCGGTGGCCTGTGTGGCGTGCGTGCGCGAGGGAAATGCCATGGGGGTGCGGGTCAATGGAGAGGGCGCTGGCGGCGTTTTTCTGACCGGGATAGGTTTGCGGTCGCAGCGCCAAGAGAGATGAGAGCGTGCTGGTAGCGAGGGGGAAGGGTGCTTGGTGTCATGTCGTTCGGCCGGCCAGGCGCTTACCCAGTCCATGGCTGCCCCGCGCGCTGAGGTGGTGGTGCATGTGACCGAACGTGACCAGCGCCACCCGCCGCCCGCAGGCCGCCAGGTTGCCAAGGGCCATCTGCACACCGGCACCAACACGTGTCGAAGGCGCAGTCAGGCGAAATAAAGGGACCAAAGCCGCATCCTCACAGCAGCTTGCGACGCGGTGTAAACATAACGTAAACTAAGTATCCGTGAACTCACATATCCATTCATGCCATACCTGCAGGTCTGGGTCTCCGTGGTCACCCGCCTTGCTTTCCCAGTCCACGCCGCAAATGTCCCAGGCCCGGGACCCCAGGCCCGCCGGGCCGTTGTGCCCCATGAAGATAAGTGCGTGCTCCTCAGCCGCCGAGTTGGCCACCTGCGCAGGACCAGTGGCCACAAGTCAATAAATAGATGCCGGCGAATGCCTGGCCTTACAATCATTACTCGCACTATCCACAGCCTGTTGGTGCGGGGCATGTGTATCATTATTGCCGCGCCCCCAAACCCACACACCTGCGTTATCCGGAACGCGGACTCCTCCATGGACTGCACGCCGTACAGCGACATCATGAACGGCCGGATGCTGCTGAAGTTCTTGCCGCCCTGCCGGCAGGCGGGAGGAGGAGAAGGGTGAGGGTGAGCGGTGCGCGATCGTGGGCGCGACATGGCGGCGCGGTTGGCGACGCGTCAGCGAATATGAGTCGGCGCCGGCGGAGCCGCGGAGGGAAGCCCCCAAGGGCCCGACAAGGCGGGGGCCACCGACCAAGCCTTGGGGATGGCACCGTACCGTATGGTGCATGTTACCAGTTTCGCCAGCACCCACCCCACCACCTACCTTGGAGAAGGGGCGGGCGCCAACCACCGTGTAACCCTGCTCCTGCAGCGCCAGAGTGCCGTAGCCCACGTGCTCCGGCCCCAGCGCCGCCAGCTGCTTGCGGACCCCGTCCTGGGACAGGCGTGACAACAAGATCGAAACAGCGGTTGATGCGTTGGCGGTTCACAGTATGCGTGAGTAAACAAGCGAACCGGCAAACCACGCGATGGACATGGGCGCATTACAGTACGGGGACCTGCTGGCCAAGACACACCAGGTCACAGCGGCCGCGCGCCCACCTGCTCAGCCGTGACGCCCTCCCCTCGCTGCAGGGCCTGCAGCAGGTCCGCGGCGCTCAGCTGCTGCTGCACCGCCGGCCGCCGCGCGCCCGCCGCCGCGCCGCCCTTCATAGTGAACTGGATCATGATTTGAGCAAGGGGGTGGAGGTGTAAAGGGGGTGGCGGTGTAAAGGTGGTGGCGGTGTGCAGGGGGCGGCCGAGGCAAGGTATCGCGGCGAGCGCGGGGAAGGTTGAATACGTGACCGAGCAAACCCCTTTTGAAGCACAGAGCACAAGCTACACGGTGAAGCCTTGCACCCCGAGCCTTTCTGTAAGGCACTCACCCATGCGTCGTGGTTGCCGAGGATGACCGCCTTGCGCAGCGGCAGCGCGGCAATCTGTATGTGTGTATGTATGTGTGTTAGTAAACGGAAACGGAGAGAATTCCCTGCAATCGCTCGGAGTTACTTACGGATACCTATGTATGTGTGTCTATGCGGCCACAAGTGTGGGGAGGGTGAATTGGTGTTGATGGGCGGTGCAAGGCGCCATCACCCATAGCAGCAAGGCCAGCCGTTCCAGCATGCGTCTCACTGCTCACCTGCCGCACGAGCTCCACATTCTCGTTCCCAAAGTCGCCGACCAACAGCGTTATGTCAGGATTGAGGAAGCGGAGCGCCGCCTGCGTGTCACAAGGCGGGAGTGGGTCCGGTGCCTACCTCATGCCGTCACGTTCGCCTCAGATCGAGTCAGCAGCCCAGTCCATGCTTCCAACCCCATGAAGCGGCCCCCACCAAGCCACGACGCTCACCTCCTCGCGCTCCGGCCTCCATGCGCCGTGCACATCTCCCACAATTGCAACCTGCAGGCGTGTGCGTGGGCGCGGCGGGAGGTGCATGCCCAGGGGCCTCGTCGTAACAAGTATGCTTCTGCTCGAGCTTGCGCTCACACCACCCACGACCTAACCTGCCGGTGCATGTGCTGATTACGCATATCAGGTGCACATGCACATGCACATGCACGGACGGCCCACCCACCCGCAAGCTGCCTGGCGCCGCTGGCGCTGCCCCCGCGGCCGTGGGCCCGGCGCCAGCTGCCGCTGCCGCCGGGGCAGCTGCCCGCAGGCCGTCCGGATGGGACATGGATTCCACCGCCGACGCGGCAGGCCGAGGGCGGGGCGCTGCTGCCGGTGCTAATGATGCACCCATCCTTGCCAATGATGCCGATGGCCCCTGTGAAGGGGAAGCCCGCAGCTGCCAACCGCCTTGCCGTCTGGTGGACCTGCGGAGGGCGGAGGCGCCCCGCTGTGGAGCCGCGAAGGCAGTGGCCGGGGCCGTGCACCCTGCGAGCACCCAAGTTTCAAGACAAGAAAGGCTGCTATGTCAGGGGTGTGGGTATCGTTTTGCCGTGCCCGAGCGAGGGAAACGCGGGGAGCTGGGCGCGCAAGCGGCAGTGGTGCGGGGAGCACACACGCCGTGCCTGGGCCCCTCCCATACAGGCGCCCAGGCCCGAGCCCAGCCAGCACTCCAAGTATGTGGCGAACCTTTATGTATGCTTGTAGATGTATCCTTAATGTGATGAGAGTAAGCAGGTGAAGAGCGCCCAAGCAGAGAGACACCAGTCGCCAAGCTCATGCTCGCAAGTTATCGCGGTGTAACACAGGCTATGATATGGGCTCTAGGAAGGTGGCCCGTACATGATTGTAAGTAGATGCGAGGCAATTGCGGTTCGTTATGGGGAAGGGCTTGGGCTCGCGCGTTGCACAATTGCGAATGCTAAATTGCTGGGTTTCGAGGTTCCGTAGGCTATGAATCAGACACGGCACCAACTCATAAAGCAGGTGCAACTTAACCGCCGGGGCCCAGCGGCGGCCCACTTGTCTTCATGCATGGGCGGGTTTGTGGCGTGTCAGGCCAGCGCACGCTGATTTCTGGCCCCCGCCTTGAGCCTTCACAGGGGACAAGTCCCTTGATTGAGGCACTTGAGATATAATGCATGCATTCCTTACACATGATAGCTACATCAACAATGGCCAGCCTGCAGCTGCTGCTGGCACCCGCGCGCCGTCCCGTGCTTATCACCGAAGGTCGCTCGACGTACCGAGGGGGGGGGGGCTCAAATCGGGTGAACCACTGAACCCCCAGGCCCCAAGCCGTGCCCCAACAGCCGCTAAGCCTAGTTAGCCTACCCAAATTTCCATATCAGTTGCAGCAGCCTATATTAGCTCTATAGTCTATACGTAGGCTTGCACAACGGCGCCGTCAGCTCCGTGTGCACGCCGCGTCCGCTTTGGGCCACCCGCTTCTCCCCATACTGTACGTCGCAGACGCTGACGGACACACGGCTGGGCGTGCCTACCAGCTTTTGCTAGTAACATGCATCACACACGTTCATGGCATTTATTGTAAGGAGTGTCAGACACTCCGATATGCATAACGAGCCGCGGGGAGAGGCAGCATGTGCTGATGGCTCAAACGCCGTGCATGCAGGTGACCTCCTCCTCCTCCTCCTCCTCCTCCTCCTCCTCCTCCTCATATGCACGGTGCACAGTACGGCGGCGGCATGGGCCACCCCATAAAAATGATTGTGGAAATGATCTTGAGTTGCTATTCTTGTATTTGCCGCGAGTTCAAATCGGCACACGGTCGTATAGGGCGCTCCCCCCATGTGGGGCCGCCCCCTCCACCGCCACGCTTTATGGTGGAATGAATGTCTGCTGAGTCCCCGCCCCCCCGCAGACAGACACACCGCTCCGTCCAGCGACACAACCGTAAAGCACACTGCTCCACACACCGCAGCCGTCAGCAGCATGCATGCTCCTTTTCTCAATCAAACGGGGCCGCGCCGACTGCAATCAACACGTTGACGCCAGCAGGCCAGCAGGTCCGTCCTCGCACATGATGCATGAGCGCTAATAACAGCAGACTGCTGTAATGAGATGGAGGAATGCCTGGGCCAATCAGGTAATATACAAACACAGATGCGGATGCTCTCTACCACAAAGAAGATGAAGCATTTATTGAGCGCCTGCCGCGTGCAACTTGAGAGTCCACACGCGTGTAGCTTGCGCCAAACAACACGCGGCACCCCTCAGACCAGAAGGTTGATTGCGCCCCCGCTCCGCCTTTGCTCCACATCATAACATCACAGCAGCCACCTCCTCACAGCCCTCTCGTACCCGCAATGGCATCTGTGGCCATCTGAGTCCGCCGCACCTCACCGCCACGGCCGCAGCGGCGGTAGCTGCTGGCTGGCTCACAGCTAGCTGGCCGCGGCGCCCTAATGCAAAGGCCAGCAGCCACCAGCCGCCGTCGCCGCAGTCGCCACCAGTCCGCCACCACCCAATCCATCGCCCGCGTCACCGCTTTCCTGCGGTCATTCCACTCCGCCAGAGCTCCTTTGCAGCTCGCTCCCTCACAGCTCCCGAATCACCACAGCTCCCTCACAGCTCCCGCATCCCCACAGCTCCCTCACAGCTCCCGCATCCCCACAGCTCCCTCAGAACTCCTCCAGCACGTCTCCCATCCTCATTGCTCCCTATAGCTCCCTCACAGCTCCCTCACAGCTGCAGCACGGCCCCGGGGCGGCTGCGCTCCAGCAGGCTGAGGGCCAGGTCGACCAGGTGCACCTGTACGGGCGGTAGCAGTGCGTGTGTGTGTGTGTGTGTGTGTGTGTGTGTGTGTGTGTGTGTAGGCAGTAGCAGTGTGCGTGTGTGGGCAGTAGCATTGTGATGCGATAATGGTGGTGGTGTGGGGGGAGCGTGGAGCAGGAAAATGGAGAAGGGGTTTCGGAGAGGGGTCGATCATACGATGAGGCAGCATGTTCATTTTTGTATGGCAGTAGTTGTGGGTTGTGTGTGGGGGGCCCAAGAGTGTGGAGGAGGAGGTTGGGGAAGGGGTTGCGGAAAGGGGTATCAGGGCGAGGTAGGAAAAGGAGGAGGGGGGGAGTACCAGCGTGGAGTACCAGCCCAAGCTAAACCAGGGGGTTGGAATGAAGACGGGCACGTGTGTGGTGGAGTACGGTCATGCGGACGGTTTGACATGACGCGCTGAAAACGGGTGGTGATAGTAGCAGTGCCGGCGCACTGCCATGCCGTCTCACTTGCCGCCAAGCGTCCATTGTGTTGCAGCAGATTTTGTCATCCTGCCATACATCCCTGCCCCCATCCCCAGAGGAACAGACATATGGTACCACGTCACACCTGGCTTACCTCGTCCAGGGACACCGCGCGCAGTCCAGGCACGGCTGCGGCTGCAGCAGCGCCGCTGGCGGCAGTAGCTGCAGCGGCAGTAGCAGTGGCCGTAGCGTGCGCCGCCTGGCGTGCTGCTGCCTCCGCTGCCGGCGGCGGTGGCGGCTGCAGCCGCGGCCGCTTGGCCGGCCGGCCCTCGTCCTCGTCCTCGTTCTCCCCTTGCTCCTGCTCCTGCTCCTGCTCCTCCGCCACGTCGGCCTCTCCTGCTGCCGCGTTGCCTCCAGCAGCCTCAAATGCGGCGGCTGCGGCTGCGTCGTCGCCGCCGGCATTGCCTCCCTCCTGCCGCTCCTGCTCCTGCTCCAGCTGCACGCCCACACCCTGCCGCCGCTCTCCCTGCTGCCCACCCATGTCCACCTCCCCGGCCGCCGCCGCTCCGCCATGTAGGCCACCTCCCCCTCCCTCGTCGCCGCTGCCGGCGCCTGCAGGCGCGCCGCCGCCACCCTCCATCACCACCGCGCCGCGCTGCTGCCCCTGATCCTGATGCCGCTCCTCCCCACCCCCTGCCTCTGCCTCTGCCTCTGCCACCTCCACCTCCAACTCCGCCTCCTCTGCTGCCTTGGTCCCCGCACCCTCCGCTGCTGCCGCCTGCGGTGCCGCCGCCGCGTCCGTCATCACCGCATCCCCCTGCGCACCCACCTCCTGCTCATCACCCGCCGCCTCATCCCCAGGCCCAGCCCCCGGCACCGCGTCGTCCCCCGCGACAGGCAGTGCCCCGTACAGGTGCGCCAAGCCCGCCAGCGACCGCTGCAGCTGTAGCAGCGCCTCCTCGGCTGTAGCACCGCCGCCGCACGGCGCTGCGGCTGCGGCTGTAGCAGCATCAGCAGCATCAGCAGTCGCAGCCGCGCCTGGTCCAGCAGCGGTGGCGGCGGCGGCGGCTATTGCTGTGGCACCGGTGACTGCTGTGTCATTGGCTGGTGCTGCCGCTGCCGCGGCGGCCGCAGCCACGGCAGCAGGCAGCGGCGGAAGTGGGTCGGGCACGGGGCGATGCAGGTAGGCGGCGGCGAGGCGCACGGCCGCCTCCCAGCTGAGGCGAGGCGGCGGCAGCTGCTCGGGCGGCGGCGGCGGCGGCGGCGGCGGCGCCCAGTCCATGGACCTGCACGCGTGGGGGCAAAGCGGAGGCAGGACCGACGTGCACTCTCTTTGTTTTGTAGCCAATCACAACTAACCCTTCTTCCGATGCAGCGACACGGGCACACATATCATATCCACACGGCCGCCCCGCCCCGCCCACCTGCCACCTCCTCCTTCCTGCTGCACCTCCTCCACCTCGTTGTCCTCCTCCTCCTCCATTCCATCCTCGTCCGCGCCATCTGCCTCCAGCTGCTGCTCTTCGCCCGTCAGGCGCCGGATCTGCAGGCGCGGCGGGTGAGAGGGCAGAGGCATGTGGGTCTGGCGGACGAGGGACAGGCAGGTGTTTTGCGGCGGCTTTTTACACCGCCCAACCCTCCAGAAGCGCCGATTCAGCTACTAATTATCAGCCATTCATAATGCACAACACGTCGCGTTTCCTGCTTGGCGTTCCTGTCCCTTCGCACGCACAGGTCTTTCATAGTTGTCTCCCTTGTGATCTCTAACACGCACAACACGCACACGCACCTCCTCCTCCAGCTGCTCAAGCACACGCGCATCGCTGGCAGTCCCGGCGGCGGCGGCGGCGGCCGCCAGGCGCTTCGCGTCACCCTCCAGCTGCTCACAGGCGTAGCGCAGCACCTGCGTGCACGCGTGCATCCATGAGGCCGAGGCAGCGGGAGTGAAATGAAACAGAAACCCATGACAATGGGCGCTGAAGACAAACGTCCGTCGGAACGTGTCGCTCACTTGTGTGCTTGAGCAATTCGCCCAGACACGAAACTCCTCGCATCGCCACGACCCACATCGAGTCATGCATGCCCCACGCCTCCCGCATTTGACACTTCCACCTTGGGTTCTATCGGTTGGTTTGCTTTGGGTTCTGGAATGAACTACCCCCAACCCCCACCCCTCCAACCCCCTCGCGCCCCCCAGGGCTACCCCACCGCACCTTGTGCTGCTCCCGCGGGTTAGCCAGCCAAGGCGGCGGCGCGGCCAGACCCAGCGCCGCCAGCCCCGCCACCACCCGGGGGCCGCGGCTGCCCTCAGCCATGTAGGTCCAACTGCATAAGGAGGCGGCGGCGGCGGCGGCGGCAGTTTGGGTGGGTGGCGGCGGGTGAGTAGGTAGGGTGCCGGAGGTGGAGGTGGAGGTGGAGTGAGCGTGACTGGTTGCAAAGACAACTTGACAGCGTTGAGGGAAGCTGGGGGGGGCCAGGTGCGGTTAGGGGATGTCGCGCAACAGGCTGGGAAGTACAGGTCCGCTGGCGTGTGCGTGTAAGGGGGCCCGCTCACCGGTTGGGCTCGGGTGGCGGCGGCGCGCCCTCCAGCCTGGCCGTCTCCACCGCCGCCCGGTGCAGCACCGCCGGCGCGCTGTAGCTTGACATGGGGGCCGCGGCAGTAGCAGCAGGGGGAGGCGCCCGGTGGTCCCTGCGCCCAGCACCGCTGCTACTGCCGCTGCCGCCGCCGCCGCCACCGGGACCGCTGTCAGATGCGTTTGCGTTGCCGGCCTCGGATGGTAGCAGCGGCGGCAGCGCCTCAGCCCGCCCCTCCGCCACCGCCGCGGCCGTGGCCCGGTCCACCCCCGCCGCCAGCAGCAGCGGCTCCACCGCCGGCATGACGTCGCCGGCCGCCGCCTGGCCGTGCCATGTGTGGTACATAGTTAGGCGCATGCCATGCGGCAATGCGGCCATGAGAAGAGAAGACGTACGTGGCAGCAGCAGCAATGGCAAGAATCGCATTGGCATTGGCGACGGCATAAGCAAATTTGTGTAGTGCCGTGTTGCGGAAATGGTGGTCTGTCATGTGCTAGCCAGTCACAACAATAATTTGCAGCCCCCGTCAGTCTCTCTCACCATGTCACCCGCCGCCAGGAAGCGCAGGAACTCGGGCGGCGGCGGCGCCCACAGCAGCCCGCCCTGGGCCGCCGTAGCCACGGCAGTAGCAGCGGCAGTAGCAGCGGCAGTAGCAGCCAAGTGAGCGCCTCTGCCGCCCGCCGCGTGCGGCCCTCCGGGGCCGCTCTCCTCCCCCTGCCCCTCTCCGCCCTCCAGCGGCCCTCCACCGGCGCGCAGCCGCAGCGGTGACGACAGCGACTGCGCCCAGCCGGCTGTGGGGAAGTAGCGCCGGCGGCGGCGCTGCGCAGGCGGGGCCAGCAGCAGCTCTCCATCTCCATCATGTTCGTCACTGCTGCCGCCGGCCCAGTCGCCATCAGAACCACCAGCAGCAGGCGGAGGCGTGGCAGCCGCCGCCGCCGCCGCCAGCTCTGCGTCGGGCGCCGGCGGCTGGCGCCCGCCGCCCGCCAGCAGCAGCTGCTGTAGCCGCTCCATTACGTTGTCGTGCTGTGCATGTGTGAGCAGCATGTATGGTGGTGTGACGTTGCAAACAACCTCTGGGTATAGAGTGTCGTGAGGGTACCGTCACTGTGTGCAAAATGCCGGCCGGTTCGAGCAGATACCCCCCCCGCTGGTCCCTTTATTCTTTAAAATACATACACTACCCCACCCCCCGCACGCACACACATCACCAGTCCCTGCTTGGCGTTCCTGTCGCTTCGCACGCACAAGTCTTTCGTCTGTCCTCTCCTTGTGAACTCTAACACACCACCATCCAGTCAGCAGCCCCTCACCCTGCGCCGCAGTTTCTCCGACACGCTGGCCGCCCACAGCTGCGAATCATCGGGGGGGAGGTCGAACCAGACGGAGCGCAGCAGGCGCGGGCCCTCGCGCGGGTCCCACCTGGCGATAGACAACGGACGCATACAGGGGAGGTGTCATCGGCCGGCGCGCGCGCTGCAAAGGGCGTGGCACTTGTCACGCAAGCAGAGGCACACTTGCTTACCACTCTCGCCAGTTGCCCTCCAGCAGCCGCAGCCCCTGCCCGCCGCCGCCGCCGCCGCCGCCGCCGCCGCCGCCGTTGGCCCCGCCATGGCCGCCCCCACGCTCGGGGGGCAGCACGCGCAGCAGGAGCTCCCGGTCCGCGTCTGTATGCATGCATGCATGCATGTGTGCGGTGCACTAGCAGGTTGGCTGCAGGTCAGCTGTAGGTCAGGTGGGTGCGGTTGCGGTGCCAAGGGGGAAGAGTTCACAACATTCACAACTGCTTCTCAAACACCACTGCGTGCGGCTCACCGTCGGCAGCCAGGCTGAGGTATTCGGCTCGCAGAGCGTCCAGGTCGTCACCCCCACCAGCACCAGCACGAGAAACAGCACGAGCAACAGCACCTCCTGCTGGCGCAGCGGCACCTGCTGCTGCAGGAGCTGAGCCGCCGACGCCGCCGCCGGCGGCGCTGGGAAAGACCAGCTTGCCATCTGCTGCTGCTGCTGCTGCTGCTGCTGCTGCTGCCGGCCGCCACTGGGCACCCGTTGTGCCGCCAACCGCCGCGGCCTCCGCTCCGGCTCCCTCCGTGTCTTGGTGCTGAAACAGCTCCAGAAGTGCCTCCTACGATGATTAAGGTGATAAGTAGGTTGTGATGCACTTCACCCCAGATCGTGTGGTCTGACGCGCTGGGGGCTATCAAGCGCTAGGGGATGGAGCGAGAACGGCAATGGTCGAATCAGGTCCTCGAATGAGAACTACCCGATCCGCCCACACACGGTACAGACCTGCAGCGCCAGCTCCTCTTCCGGACCGGCCGCCTGCAATGCCGAGTCGTGTTGTCCATTCAGTGGATAGCAAAGCATGCAGTATGTGGGCATATATACACGGTCAACAAGCTGCCGCAAACTCGCAGCGAGGCACGCACAAACGGCAGACAGCAGGCGCACAGCGCAGGCGGCCCGCACCTGCTGCTGCTGTTGCGGCACAAGCGGGGCGCCGGCACAAGGCGGCATGCTACCAAAGCGTGGCGCCCGCTGATGGCCGCCGCAAGCAGCAGGCGACCCCCATCGGTCCACCTCCCGCCGTGCAGCCGCCTCCGCCGCCTCCGCCTCCGCCTCCGCCGCTGGCGCCGCCGCTGCCGCCGCACCTCCTGACAGCAGCGCCGTGTTGGAGTCTGCTGGTGCTAAGACGCCGTCACCAGCAGCCGCCGCCGCCGCCGCCGCCGCCGGCACCGGTGTTCCAATGCACTGCCCCTCCCCTTGCAGCCCATTTGCCGACGACAGGTCCAGCTGCGGCCCCGCCGCCGCCTGCGGCTCTCGCAGCTGCGGCGGCGGCACAGGTTGAGCAAGCACCGCAAGCGCCTGAAGCCGCGCGTACCCGCCGGCTGACTGTTGGTGAGGCTGCTGGGGATGTGGCGGCGGTGCCGCCAACTGCTGATGGGCGGTGGGTGCCGCGTCATGGTGGTGGTGGCTGGGGTGCGGCGGCGGCGGCGCCAACAGCCAGCGCGGGTCCAACTGCAGGTCGCGGTCATCATCGCCATCCGACCACAGCCACTCAGCAGAGTCTGTTGCGCGCAGAGGCCGGGGGCAGATAAGCACAATCAACTGGCGGTCAGGAAGGCAGGCATGGCCAAGCATTACCGTCAGCAGGCCGGCAGGTTTGAGATGGGTGTCAGTCAAAAAGGAACCGCTACCGCCCTAGTACCGGTAACCATCCTCGCCTCCATGACACTCACCCGTTGCCGAAATAGCCGTAACGTCCGACTCCGCGCCGGACAAACCGCTGTCGCTGTCGGCGTCGCCGCCGCCGCCGCTGCTGCTGCTGCTGCTGCTGCCGTCATTCCCGTCCTCGCTTTCTAGGTCGCCGCCCTGGCCCTCCTCCTGGGGTAGCGCTCGGTCACCATCATCACCACCAGCACCAGCCACCGCCGCCGCAGCCAACTCCAAGGCCGCCATTGGCTCCCTGCGCCCCTCACGCTGTACCGATGCCGCAGCGCCGGCAGGGCCAGCGAGGCAAACGCTTGAGGCCTGCCCTTGAGGAATCCCAGCCCCCAGCACCTCTGCCGCTGCCCCGCACGCCTCGTCCGCCCCTGCTGCCCCTGCTGCCGCCGCCGACTCCGTACCCTCCAGACTGATGCTGCAGCTGGGCACACCACCACCTCCACCTGCGACGACCTCCTCTGCGGCCGGCGGCAAGCTCGCTGTGCGCGCCGCGTCCGGCACCGCTGTTGCTGCCGGCGCCACACCTGCTGCTGCTGGCTGTGGCATTGCCACCGCCGCCGCCGCCGCCGCGTCTGCTGCACTGGGCAGTGCCGGCGCAGCTGGATCCGTTGGCGCACGGTCCCCACTGCTTGTGCCATCGGCGGCCCCATTGCCACCTGCTGCTGCAGCAGCAGCAGCAGCAGCAGCAGCAGCAGCAGTAGCAGCAGCAGCAGCAGCAGCAGCAGCAGCACCGCCCATGTCAGCGACACGACGGCCGTCTTCGCCCACATCCTCCTCCCTGCCCACAGCAGCCCTGCCAGCAGCAGCAGCAGCAGCAGCAGCTGACGTGGCTGAGCGCTTGCGGTGCCTGCCGCCTGCCCCGCTTCCGCTGCTGCCTGCGCCGCCGCCAGCAGGTGCTGTTGCAGCCGCAGCAGGGGGGTGCAGAGCAGGCGGCGGGCGCCGCGCTTCAGCAGCCTCCGTGGCGGGGCCTTCGCCCGGGAAGTTGAGCTTCGCGGCCCTGCAGGGCACACCAGACATAAGAGCAAGAGGCAGGAATCAAATTAAGGCACCGAGCGCAAGTAAGAAAGCGTGACCAGGCAGCAAAGCTCGCGCAGGTACTACTCAGTACTCACGCGCCGTGGAGTTTGCGGGCGGCGGCGTCGTACGCGCGCGCAGCCTCCTCCTGGCGGTCGAAGTAGCCTAGGTGTTTTCGCTTGCCCTCATCACTGATGAGGGCCCGCCACTTCCATTTTTCCTTGTGCCAGTCCACGCCCCGGTACTGCGAGGTCCCCTTGGCGTGCACGGCGGCCGCCAGCTGCCAGGAGCGAATCAGGTCCTCCACGCTCGCGAACTCGTCCAGCTCCTCGCGCTGCGCGGCCGACAGCGGCGCGTTGAGCTGCGCCGCATCGCCATGCAGCTTGTAGGCGATGCTGCGCGGCAGGTAGGTGCGCCAGGCGGGTGCGGCGAGGGTGAGTGAGGGAGAGAGCGAGAGGGGTTTCCCGCCCAAAAAAATTACCAAGAGAAAACTCACGCATCATACTGCACCGCGGCCTCCTCCTCGCGCTTACAGAGGGTGCCTTTATACTGCTTCTTCTTGCCATTGACCCGAGCGTCGACGTAGCCTCGCCACTTCTTCCCCGCCTTGTGCCAAGCCACGCCCCTAAACCGCGACTTTCGCGGCGCCTCATCCATAGTTGTCCAACCTATGCAAGTATATGCAGCAAACATATGATTGTCACATAAGGCCTACAAAGCGCAAGCTTCTGCGATACATCGCAATGCTGCTAAGCCCCCCAATGGAATTTTTATGTGTGTTTTATCTGTGAAATGTCTGAGTTAAACTACACGGGCAGCAGCGGAGGGCGCGGCGGCAAGGGAAAGGCCGCGGTCGACTATGAGGGCCAGCTGGCGCCCTACCAGCGCAACCGGTGCGCAATCCCTCATTCATACCATCAAATAGCGATATTTAAGCAGAGGCCGAGGCTTGACTGGACTCGCGGCAACCTGGACCTCCACACGGCCCCCGTCGGCAAAAACCCCTTTCCCTTCTCCTCTGCCCCACCGCCACAGGCGCGACGCCGAGCAGTGGGCGCGGGTGGCCGCTGACAACGCGGTCATGGCGCGCAAGCTGGGTGACATAGCGCGCGAGCCGCCAGCGGGCTTCCACGCGCCGGGGGGCTACAAGTCCGTGGCGGGCGGGCAGCAGGCGCGGCAGGCGCGGGCAGGTGGGTGTGGGTCCAGCGGCAGAATGGGTGTGGGCGTGTGAGCGTTGAATTGGGTCAGCGTAGGTGGGCTGGGCTGCGCCGTGAAGGGCAGTCCAAGTGCGCGGTCTTACGAAAGGGTTGTAACGGGGGGGAGGGTGGGTTGGGGACAGGCAAAGGCATGGGCATGTTTCAACGGCATGGCCGGGGCATCACGCCGGGGCAACTCATTTTGCTGCGTTGACTGGTTGGCGGGGCGTGCGTGAGGTTGTTCCCTCCCATGCACCTTGGCGGCTTGGGTTTCATTCGGGTGGACGGGATAGCGATGAAGGGGTGAGAAGATACGTGTGGGCCTGGATTGTTGATGGAAGCATTGGGGACCAAAGCTTTGGGGAAGCCTCGAAAGCTATATTGAATGCACTGCGCCACCCCCTGCCCTGACTACATGCAGGCAAGCCCCAGAACGCCATGCCCGAGACGCTGCATTACGTGCCCCCCACACCCTGGCCCCCCACCGAGCCGGCACACGAGGTGGGCGATGTACTGATGTGGGTTGGGGCCCGGGGCTGTGGAGGCGCCTGCTGGCAACACAAAGGCGGCATGGAGCGAACACGGCACCCAGGCGCGCATGTGTGGCATGCTACTGCGGCGGCTGCCGTGTCCACACGGTCTCCGCGGACCTGCACCTGCCATTGCTGCACCACCCAGGTCCCGCACGGCCCCCACCTCCAACCTAGTCCTTGACCCCAGGTGATCCACTCACGCGCCAACCTCAAAGCTCCGTGCCGGCCGCCTCCTCACTCCTTGCCCCCGTCACTGCGCGCAGCCCGCCCGGCGCTCCCAGGCGCAGAGGGAGGTGGCGCTGCAGAACGGCAGGGTGGCGGGCAAACTCCGGGAGATCTACAAACACACCGTGAGTGGGCACAGTGGCACAGTGTCGACCCGTTCCCTTGTGCTTTTCTAACACCGTGAGTGGGTTTTGCGTTGCCGCGGCGGCGGCGGTGTCAGGGGCTTGTTCCTCTTAGGGCCATGCATGACTTCACGTGCACGGGGGCAGCGTGTGGGGCTGCTGCTCCCTCACGGCTCTCGTTCGCCCTGCAGTCGTTCCTACATGCCCCACCGGCCGATGTGCCCCAGTGCGCAATAATATTTTGTCACCCAGACCTGTCAACCCGCCACCCCCCCCCCCCATGTGTCGCATCGTCTGTCTACATCTCCTTCATTAATTTAACATGCATGGAACCCCCCGCCACTCCCATTCCCATGCACACCCACAGCCCAACTCCTTTCTAGAGAAGAACAAGCTGGGCAGCGGTTTTGATTGCAACGACCGCTGGGCGCTGCGTACGGCACTGTACGAGGCGGGCCAGGCCGGCACGGCGGGCAGCGGCGGCGCGGCGGCGGGCGCGGCACGCGCGGCGGCGGCGGTGGTGGGCGGCGACGGCGCCGCGGCGGCGCGTTCGGCCTGGGGGGCGGCGGCGGGCGGCAATGCACTGGACATGGAGCAGGTGGGTGGGTGGGTGGGTGGGTTGCAAGGATATGTAGCGAAGGGTGGCAGGTGGGTGGACGGGGTTACTGTTGGAACAGTCGCAGCGAGAAACAAACTGCATAGATCAAGGCTGCGCTGCAGCGGGGAAATGCAGCCGCCGGGTGGACGCCCGGGGGGAGGGGCTTGTCAAGGAAACACGAGCGTGGGACGGGGAGGAGGAATAAGCATCCCCAGCCTCACGCTCTCAACCTCCGTTACTCCACTACTGCCACTCACAGGCCTCGGTGCCTAAGTCGTTGGGAGTGGCCACCTGCGGTGGCTGCGCCGCCAAGTGCTTCTACGCGGCGGATGGGCCGCGGCTGTTCCGGTGCCGGGCGTGCAAGGCGGCCTGGTGGGGGGGGAGGGAGGGAGGGAGGGAGGGAGGGAGGGAGGGAGGGAGGGAGGGAGGGAGGGAGGGAGGAGGGAGGGAGGGAGGGAGGGAGGGAGGGAGGGAGGGAGGGAGGGAGGGAGGGAGGGAGGGACGGAGGGAGGGAGGGAGGGGGAGGACTGGAGGAGGGAGTGAGGCGCGAGGAGGGTAGTATATTCCCAAAAAAAGGAGAGGGGAGCTTTATCGTTTGACGACGACCACCACTTACGCTGCTGCTTCTGCTGCTGCCTCTGCTGCTGCCACTGGACGACCGCCCGGCAGGTACTGCTCTGAGGCGTGTGCCAAATTGGACTACACGTCACACAAGGTATGTGTATGTGCACGTGTGTTCGGGAGCAGAGCAAGCATGGGTGTGCGCGCGTCAGCGCTCATGCGTCTGGTGCATTCCACCGCCCCTGCTCTCCGCCTAACCGTCCACTCCCCCTTCCTATCCCCCTTGTCCCCCTGTCCCCCCTCCCTCCCTCACTCACTCCCTCGCTCCCTCCCTCCCTCCCCGCCCACCCGCCCACCTCCCCCCCCCTCAGTCCATCTGCAAATACGTGACCACGGGCCACTGGGCGCCGGGAGGCATGCGCCCCTCGGAGGAGTGCTGGGTCAACAACGCCGCAATGGCCGTGGTGCGCCGGGACCTGCAGCTGCGCCGGGCGGCGGAAGCAGCAGCAGGCGGCAGCGGCAGTAGCGCCCCGGGAACGCCGCGGAGCGCTGGTGCTGGGGGAGGAGGCGGAGGTGGCTCGGGCCGGGGGTCACCGGCTGTGGGCGTGGGCGGCGGCAGGGGAGGCGGCGGGAGGGCGGTGGGGCGGCCGGCGAGTGCCGGGGCCGGCCGGCCCGGTACGGCGACGTCAGCAGCGGGCGGGAGAGGTGGGGCAGGGGCAGGGGCAGGGGCCCCGAGTCCGACCAAGCGTGTGTCGCTGGTGGGCGTGGCGACGGGCGTGCCGGAGATGGACGAGGAGGTGGGTACGTGTGCGTGTGTGTGTGTGGGGGGGGGTAGTTCATTCCAGAAACCAAAAGCGAAACGACCAAGAGAACCCAAACCAGCCAGCCCAACCCAGAGCGCGGAGGTGGTGTGGTCTTAACCTGTGGGTCTCGGGCGCCCTTGACCTCGAATCTTCAGTCTTGTCGTCAGTGTTGTCGGTAGTCATGGATGGCACCCAGGCTCGCGCGCGTACAGACCCACCCCGTTAGCTAATTCAATCGCGATACTCACCTGCTTGATACCAGAGCAGTGCCGGCGCCGTGATGTGAGCGCCGGCCACGGAGGCGTACATGCGGGAGGGTTGCAGGGCAGTGTTGCGTAAGTAAAGGTCAAGAGCGGGAGGAGACTAAATCTAAGTCTAAAGCCTAAACTAGCGCGCGCGAGCCCGGGTGGAAAGAGGGTTGGCCGGAACGCCAGCCGGGCCTATAAGGGAGCCGTGTCGGCGTTACTTGGGGGCCGGCGGGCGGGGCAGTAGCGGGCGTTAGTTCGCGGTCGGGGGCCGCAGCGCGGCGAAGCACGACACACCCATGAGGCAGGGAGGGAGGTGTTAGTGACGGCGTGAGGATGTGTTAGGGGGGGTTGTGGGGTGATGGGGGAGGGGTGTGCGAGTTGTGGAGTAGGGTATGCGGGATGGGGGGTAAGGGGGACTGAGGGATAGGAGCTGTAGGGGGAGGCGGTGTGGCAACGACGGCTCTGAAAGTGTGTGTGAGGGGGGGCCGGGGCACATGCGTCATTGCTTCACCGCCAACCACTGCCGCACCCTTTCACATTCGCAGCACCCGTCATCCACCGCCAATTTCCTCACTGTGTACCCATCACCACCACTTCCAACTCACCGCCTCCCCTTCTTCTCCTGCCGCTCTCTCACCCCCACTATCCCACTCCCATACCCACTGTTGCAACGTCTGTTCTACGTCTACCTCGTCATTAATTTAAATGCATGGCACCCGCTCCTCCCATGCGACAGACACTGGGCAGCGAGGTGGAGGTGCTGTTTCAGCTGCAGGCAAAGTACGAGGCCCTGCGGCGGCGGGAGCTGGCGGCGGAGGCGGAGTTGGCCGATGTGGAGAGGCGGGCGGCGCAGGGGCTGGACGGGCCGCGGCCCTGCATGTTCCAGATGCAGCGCTTCGCGGGGGAGGGGAAAAAGAAGCAGGGGGGAGGAGCGGGAGGGGGAGGAGCGGGAGGGGGCGGAGGGCGGCCGGCGTCCGCGGGCCGGAGCTACCAGGCGGATAAGCGGCCGGTGTGGAAGGACACTGCTAGTTTTTTGTGAGGAGGTACCGTAGTTGTTGTGGTGTGGTGTGGTGTGGTCACGTAAGGATTTGCATGTGACATTGCATTGTGACGTGGGGCATTGCAGCGTGCTTGTGAGTTTATGGTGGTCGCGGTGTGGCGTGATGTTTGTTGCACACGGAATTCTGCACGAGCTTGCACAAGTGGCATGTATACTGCTACTATAGGTGTGATGCAATGGGCGGAATGGCGTGCTACACATGTCAACAACCCAGACGAACATGACTGGTCCCGACTGTGTGCCTTGGTATGTGGGACGTTCAACCTCAACCTGCCAAGCGAGCGACGGCAATCTTGCGGGGGCGAGGGGGTGAGATGAATGAGCACGGGGGGGAAGGACCATTCGGACGGTGTTAGACCATTCGGACGGTGTGTGAGGGGGTGCGCATCAGGCGTCGCGCCGCGCGAAGCCAGTTCTTCAACATGGCACGGTCAGTCTGCGAACCCGGTACTTGAAGCCAATGGCTGAGTGTGGCGGAACATGGCAAGGGGCGAGATAGCGACGTCCTGTTGGCATGAGCAATTGCCAACCCTGCCCCATTGAAGCCAATAGATAGCTGAGTCTGCAACTGTCGCTGTTGGCGCGCGCATGAACCCCTGCGCTAGGCAGGGGATGCTCGTCACCCCCTAAGTTGCAACTAGGCATTACACCAGGCAGCTAGCCAGCAGCAGCGCCCGCCCTGCACATTGAACGACCGCCCATTGCGTCGCCTTCACCGCTAGGCAGTGCGCCGAGCCGCCCGCAGTGGCGAACACACCCGACTGAGCGTCATCCGGCACGCACTGCACGAACATGTAGCCGCCGCTCCTGCCCCTCACCACCACCCGCCCCCCCTTAAGAAGCGCCATTGCTTGCAAACTGGCTTCCCGCAGAGATGGCTGTGACGTCCTTCAGTGCCTCCGCCGGCACGTTGTTGGGCCCGGCAGGGGGAGGGGACGGTCGCTTGCAGCTCTCGGTCAGCCGCGCATGACGCCCCACACGTGTTTGCCAGCACTGCGGCCCACGCCACAACTGTTCCATTTGCCGACAGAGCTAGTGAGTGCTGAGTGCCCCGCCGCTATGGCCGCCACATTCTGCTTGGCGTCAGCGCTAACGTCCATGGCTCTCAAATGAAAGGTAGGCCTGGTGTTGCCCGCGGCAAATGGACAACCTCCCATAACTAAAGCCAACCTTACTTAACTGATAGGAGCGTGTCACTGATGAAGATCACCTCAGTATCACCTCGTTGAGGGCCCCCACGCAACAGGCCTCCTACTCTAGTCTGCGCTGGCCGCGAAACCCAACCTACCACCGGGTGCATTGATGGCGCGAAGCCGTGGCCTGGCGTGCGCAGCTGCGCCGGCGCGCTATGACGGCCGCTCACAGCACCGGCTGTTGCACCGATGACAATATGTTTGCATGCCATTCACTAGGCAGGCTGTCGGGCGGCTGCCTAAGGTTTCAAGTCAACCCCCGAGCCAGCCCAGAGACTGGTAGGCTGCAGAGGCCGTGTGTCGGGCCCGGGTCGGAGGCAGGCCCACAGCTGTAACATTACGAGCCAGCGTCGTGGGCCGTCGTGGGCACTGTGCATCTACCAGTGCACCTGCCACGGAGCCCCTGCGGCTCGTCCACGGCTGCGGCCTGCCTGACGCCCTTGCTGCCATACGGCTGCTGCCACACGGCTGTGCACGGTATGATTCTGTCTAGCATATCATCCGCGCCGCTTTAACTGCCTGAGTGGTGCAAAGCCAAAACCCGTACGGCTGCCAGTGATCGCAGAGGTACAGGTGGAATGCCAACGCGCGTCATTTAGGAGGTGCACATTACTACCGTACATGGCTTGGATGAGGACCAAGGATGCGTGGCCCGGTCAAATGGATTCTCCCCAGGACCTCATAATCACCGTGCCACTTTGCCTTGAATCAGTTGAGTGGGGTGCTGCCCCTCGTCCTTCCTCCTACCCCGTCGCCTTGACCGCTAGATAGTGAGCCGAGCCACCCGCAATAGCAAACACACCCGACTGAGCGTCGTCGGGTACGAAGTTAATGTACAAGTAACCCGTGCTCTTGCCCCACACCACCACCCGCCCCCCCTTAAGAAGCGCCATGCCGAACAGGCTTCCCGCAGAGATGGCTGTGACGTCCTTCAGTGCCTCCGCCGGCACGTTGTTGGGCCCGGCAGGGGGAGGATACGTCACGCAACCCTCCGCCGCACAGGTTGCACCGGCAGCGTTCGCCAACACCGTGCCCCACGCCACAACCGTACCGTTCGCAAGCAGCGCCAATGAATGCTGGTTGCCCGCAGCTATGGCCACCACATCCTGCTTGGCGTCAGCGCTAACGTTCATGGCTCGCCATGATAGGAACGCTTGATATTGCCCGCGCCGGCCGCCCCACGCCACCACGGTCCCGTTCTCCAGCAGTGCAAGGCTGTGGTCCCAGCCCGCGGCAATGGCCTGGGCTCGCAGGCGAGGGGCCGGCACACTGACATTTCCGTTAATGGCGCCATTCACGTCGCCCTCGGGGAAGGAAATGACCAGGCCAGGCGGCGGGGGTCGGTACCAGGTGGCATTGTCCGAGTAGTTGCGGGCGGGTCCCCACTCGATGATGCTTCCGTTATTGAGGAGTGCCATAGAGTATCCGCCCCGGCCGGCGGCTATGGCCTTGACCTTGGCCTTCGCCTTGGGGCCCAGCAGGGGAGGTAGGTCATCACTGGCGTTGCCGAGCAGCTGGCGCGTCCAGAAGACCACCTGCCGGGGCGGTCGTGAGGGTGTGAAGCAAAGTATGGGTGGGAGTGGTCACACAATACGACTTGACAGTAAAGGCAACGTGCTTACTTCGCGCTGATGGCGCAGTAGAGGCACACGGTCATCAGGATAGCACCTATGAGAGTTCCCGGCTTGGCAGCGGCCTGTGCCTGCGTCCCACCCACCAACGTAGTCGAACATCAACACGAACGACCCAACGCGCCCAAGCAACGCCCACCTTGCCGGTCTTCGTGAGCGCCAACGAGTGGTGCTGACCCGCCGACACCGCGACCACGTTGACCAGGTTCTCGGGCTGCAGGCGCTGGGTGCTGGGGTCTGGGTTGTAGTAGCCGAAGGAGGCGTTGGCGGGCGGCCACTCGACGACCTTGCGCGACTTGCCGTAGATGGCCATGGAGTGGTCTGGTGGAGCGGCGTCGAGGCCGGGGCGTTGTGGATGGCGGCAGCATTAAGGGCCAGTGAGGTGCGGAATGCGAGAGATGGTTGCGAGGCCCCCTGCTGGGCTAGCGGTCGTATCAGTCGGCGTGGTAGAAGGGCTGAAAGGAGAGTCAGCAGTCCTATTGCGAGGACGGAGCTCTGCAGATGTTGTATTGTAGGTTATTGCATGATGGCTGCGCGGTGGCAAGCGGGGAAGGATGGTGCGGGCGGTGCAGGCAGGCAGGCACGTATGATGTGGCGCTGCCATACATCTCTGCTGCTTGCTAGCTCCGACAACATCATCCAGCCCACTTCACATTTGCATTTAGCACATGTCCGTAACATCTCGCACATCACCTAGCGGCCACTCACAGTGGCCCGCCGCCACTCCCCACACGCCGGACTGGAGTAAATCCTTGGGCGCATCCTGCTGCGGAATGTAACCGCCGAGGTAGTTGCCGCCGTACTCAATGACACGGCCCTGCTGCGGCTTGGGGCCCGCCGGTGGGGGCCTCGGCGCCGCGCCGGCACCTGCGTGCGGCAAACCCGGGGCGGGGCGCACACAGTGCGGGGCACACGGTGGGGCATACAAACGTCGTGAGAGGAGGAAGGGTGTACGGGTACCAACAGAGACCATGTGGCTCGCAGCCAGGCGGGACATGACATGCGCTGCATGCGTGCACTGCCCGCGCGCATGTGGCACCATGTGCTAAACTCCAGCGAGCCACGGATCCATGCAAGGGTTCACCCGGGGCCAGGGCCGGAGCGCATGGGCTGCTGGGCGGGTGCCGGACCTACCAGAGAAGCTTGCGACGAGGGCGGCCGCCACCAGGAGCGGCGCCATGGCCATTGCTGGCGGCGTCAGGAGGCCGCGCGGCCGCAGCATTGCGCCCGTGCGTGGCTGTCAGGGATGAAGATCCCGGGTCTCGTTGGTTTTAGCCTGGTGGGGCGTGGAAAGGAGCAGGGGATTTGCCAAGTTTAAAGGCACCCCTGTTTAAAGGGTAGTCCTGGGGCCAACAAGTCGGGGTGCGGACCGCCGGGTCGCACCCACCGCAGAAGGCGCCTATCCTGTCACCTGGTTGCAAAGTTGATGTTCGCTTGTTCCTATCCTGAGCTGCGTTCGCCAGCGAGCATCAGGAATTTCGGACTTGTTTGCGTCGGCTCCACACCGGGATGGCCTTCAACATTCAATTTGTTAGCAGGCTTATTAACAAATGCCGATGTCCTGAGAGCTGGCCCGCCCAGGCGAGTAAGTAGGCTCGCGGTTTCAAGGCTGAAAGAAAAGACTACAGCCTGCAGAACTTGCCCGATGCGTGAGCGTGCTAGAGAGTTGTATTGGCAACACATAATAATAACTTATAGCGAGTACCACCATCAGGGGCCATCGAGACTGCGCAGCGCCGAATTCCAACCGTCAGGGAAGGCGAGCTGGCGTGTAGCTGGTCTGAAGTAGGAGCAGCAGCGTACAGCACAATAACTGTAACCCGCAAATATAAGTCCTGCCGGAAATCAAGCCAACTCCCCCGTACATGTTCTTTTCAGACCAGTGCTTATACACATGCGCATTTAGTGTCAATGTCCGCCGTAACACAGGTCCGGACAGGTCAGCCAAGCGCTTAAACACTCGTGGCTGCTGGATCGGGCGCGTGTGCCGCACTCGGCCCCTGCGACCGGCCGCCCTCCGCTGCCGCTGCCCTGTGTCTTTCACATGTTGCCATGCGGCCGGCTCGACATCCTGAGGTTCAAGGTCTAAGTTCATATCATGTGCTCTCGGCTGCTTCAAGGTCTTTGGCACGCACCAAGTGGAGCCCAAGTGCAACTACAGCCCAAGGCAGGCACGCTAGTACCGCCGCTGTTCGGCCTATGTCCGGGAGGCCGGTGTCACACACTAATCCGCTGACGTGCACTGTTCATTCGGCTCGCCCCTCCGCTGTTGCGAGCTTACCTCAATTTTTACGTGCGGACTAATTGTGTAGGAACTCGCCGAGAGCACCGACGTGTTGCAAGTGTGTGCAGAAGCGTGATACTGCCAATCATAGAGTGCTAGCTACATATTAGCTATAGTAAGTTTGCGTACTGGCACTCTGCTCTACATGCAGCCCCGCAACCGATCGCAATTGAATGAGCGCGAGTCTGCGGCGTTGTTATTGGACGAGTCGAGGCAAGCTCCCCAAACTGCGGTTTTAGCTGGGGGCAGCACCACAAAACCGCTGCGCACTCAACGTGCCATAACCTCCTGGGCTCTGCGGCAATGGGTTGACAACAATGACAAGTCTACTTTCTTACACTGCCAATCTCAGGTACAGGACAGCTCCATCTCACTCGCTGCCGTGGGACCACACCACAGGGCACCTATGTCCTATCAGTCCGTTCACCCCAAACCTTCGAGCCCTGTCCCCACAACCGCTGCAGCGGGCTCCAACGCCGCCATCCCGACTGCTGCCCAATCGTTGGCCGAAACTCTGTTAGTGTCACGCACCTCGCTTCGCTCATGCTCCTGCCCCCAAACCTCTCTCGCAGTGGCCTTGCTGCCCCGCCAACCCTTGCTGTTTCACACGGGCCCGAACACCCGAAACGGCGGCTGCATTCGGCAACATGCCCAAACTATCGGTTATATGCGGTGGCGCAACTGCCACACAGCTGGCCGCATCACACACTTCATGCTGCGGCCGCACGCCGCAGCGCCGTCATGCGCACATCCCTGCGAGTCCTTTTGCTCGCCCCTCACGTTTCACTCTTCCCAGCACTCGCACCACACTTTACGGCTCTGAAGGACACTCTGAGAACCCCGCCACAATGCAATGGCTACAGAAGAGCCGGGATCACGGAAACTGGTTTTGATAGACTGCATAAACGTGTTTACGCTGTCCCCCTCTTGTAACCCGCAATCATGAACATACGGACACTGCGTCAGCCACCCCAGTATGCACGCGGCGGACCGGTGCACCCTACCGTGCTGAAACAGTAGCCCGTTGCAGAACGCGCGCAAATGTTATCTCCAGTTCATCACGCCAAAAAGCATCACGGATGGCCCCACTCCTTGTACGTCGTTTATAGCAGTCAGCTCCTTTAGTCCCAGCAGACGGGCAACGTTGCGTCACTCATGACCATGCAAGGAGGTAGTCACACGTGCCCCTCTGCTCACGCCCTCTGCTCACGCCCGTCACAGGTCCGGTCATATGTCAGTTGCTAACTGGAAGTGCCTTGAGCAGCCCAGCACGCCACCCACTGGCGGTTGCTGCTGGGTTCCGGCAAGTTCCGTGGCCGATCAGTGGTGGCCACCGTGGCCCTGCTCCGCGTCTCTGTACAGGACGAGAGAGAGAGCACAACAGTGAGCAGGGAATCACACGCAACATCTGCGGCTACATACCGGCGACGAACAGGCGCGCTTCCACTACCCCGTCAAACCCAGCTGCCTCTCCCCCATCCCCTCTTCCGCGTGTGATCCAGCCCTCAGCCGCAACTCCCGCAGCCCGCGACTCACCCGTGCCCGTTCTCCGCGTGCGCGCCGTTGGCGCCCGCCGCCGCGCTGCTGCTGGCGCCGCCGCCGCCCAGCAGGCGCGACAGGAAGCCCACCGAGCCGATGCCGCGCAGGTGCTTCATCAGCTTGTTCTGCGGCGGCTCCGCCATGTGGCTCATGCGCCACCAGCCGTGCCCGGCGGCGTGGTCCAGGTCCTGCGGGTGCGTGTGTGCAGATGTGTGAGTGTGTGTGTGTGTGTGTGCCAGTGGGTGAGCGCGTGGACACACTATCACGGTCACGCAGTAATGCTACGGCGATACTGAGTACGCCCGACCTGACCAGCGGCACGTGCCATCCGCACTCCCTGCCCCTCCCGCGGTCCCGCGTCTGCAGGTCCTGTCAACCCCGGAACCCCCCTTTCGGTTTGAAATGTAGTAGTATTTACAACACCCCCTCCCTCCGCCCGCCCGTCCTCCTCTTCCTCCTCCTCCCAGCCGCTCCTCCCTCCCAGCTCCTCCTGGTCCTCACCTTGCGCGTGATGATGCCCACCACGTGGTTGTGCGCATCCACCACCAGCAGGTGGCGCAGGCCCAGGTTCAGGAAGACCTGCAACGTGGTATGCAGTGTGTGTGTGCGTAGGGCACGAGTGGGAGTAGGTCGGTTGGAATGGCGGGGTTAGGGCATTCGATTTTGGGAGATTGGGATTGGGGTGTGACTATCAGCTGTTACCACTACCACGCCACCACCCAAGCCACGGCAACCCCCGCTCCCCTCTCTCCCCTCCCGCGCCCTGTCCCCCTCACCCGCGCACCGCGCACTCCACGCTCAGTACCCCATGAATCGCGCCCTCCACACTCATAGCCAACAACCCCGCGCCGCCGACACCGCTCCTCCACAACCGCCCACCCACCCACCCACCCACCCGCCCGCCCGCTCACACACCTGGTGCGCGCGCGCCGCGGAGCAGTCCTTGCGGATGGTGAGCGGCGAGCGGTTCATGTAGGGGCGCAGGTCTATGTACAGGTTGGACAGATCCAGCGTGGTGCTGCCCGCGTGCACGCCGTCCAGCTTGAGCTCGTCCAGCGGCTGCGCGGTGGCGCTGATGTAGCGCGCGTGCGTGAAGTAGCGGCGGAAGAAGGTGCGCATCTCGGTCTGTGGCAGGGAGAGGGTGGGGGTGGGGCGCAGGCCATATGTGGGGTTGGTGGGGTTGGTTTAGGTGCGGGTTTGGGGTGTGCGGGGATGGGCGAGAGGGAATGCTGGTTTGGTGGGTTGAGGCGGGTTAGCGAAGAGAGCCACTTGTGTGCAGCCATTTCGTTTGCCCTTGGTCCGCCTTGTGGCTTTGGTCCGCCTTTCCCCGCTCGGCGTACCGCCCACCTTCCTGCCCACCCTCCATTGCCCCTTGGCCCCCGATTGCCCCATGCCCTACTCCTACCCCTACTCCCGCTCCGCTCCGCTCCGCTCCGCTCCGCTCCGCTCCACCCCGCCCCCCCGTCCTGCCATCCCCCCACGCCCCTCGGCCCGCCCCCGCCGCCCTCCCCCCCATCGCGCCCCCCCACCTCCAGGTCCAGCTCCTGCTGCTCGCTGTAGTCGCGGCCGATGGGTCGGCCGTCCGCGTCGCAGAAGTGGCGGCGCTGCAGCAGCACCAGCAGCTGCGAGCGCAGGATGACGCCCTCCAGGCGGCCGCTGGTGAGCGCCTTCTCCGTGTTGTTGATGTCTGCGAGCGGAGTTACCCGGGTGGGGGAGACGCGGCAGCGGAGGAACGTGAGATGTGAGGAGACCGCTGGGAGAGATGTTGACCGCGCGCCTGTGACGCGCGCACCCACGCTGCCTGCCTGCCCGCCCACCGTGACACCCCGCTGCGTTCTGAGGCGCTCCTGGTTATGTTTGCGGCTTGCCACCTGCCCGCCCAGCCCTCCCCCTTTAACATCTCAAGCCCACATCGCCCCACCAACCGCACCACCAAAACGCCCCTTTACCTGGCTCCCCGGTCGCTTTCGCTGCCCATCTGCGCAAATCCCGCCCCCGACCCCGCACCCCGGCCCCACTCCGCTCCGCACACCCCGCGCCACTCCACGCGCCCTCACCCGGCGTGCTGCTGCTGTGCGCCAGGCCCACCAGCGCCTTGGTGCTGGGCACCTCGCTGACGTGGCCGCCCTCCTCGCCCTCCTCCGGCTCCTCGTCCGCGAACACGGGGAAGCCGTTGTGGGTGGTGGTGCGCATGACCTCCAGGATGCGGGACACGGGCGTAATCACCCTGCGGGTATGCGGGTGCGGGTGTGCGTGGGTGTTAGGCCAAGGAGGAGGAGGGGCGGGGGAGAAAGAGGGTGTCGGGGTGCGGTTGTGGGTTGTGGGAGGAGGGGCAGAGGTGTTCTGATACGGACTTGCTTTGCGTCAGTGGCCTCAACCCTCCCGCCCCCGCCGTTTGCCACAACTGGGGGCCCGATTACCCACACACTCCGCTCAGCCGCCGCGATCACCGCCGCCCTCAACCGGGCCCCCATCCCACCCAAGCGCCGCTCGCAACTCGCCAACGCACCGCACCGGCCCCCCCCTCGCATCCCGCCCCCGTAAATCCACCTGCACCCACCACCCACACGCCCGGCCCACCTGAAGCCCACGACGCCGGTGGCCATGATCGCCTCCGCGGTCAGCGTGAACAGGCGGTGCGGCGGCTCGTCGCGCAGCATGTACACGTTACCAATGCGTTCCAGCTCAGACTCGTACACACCTGCACGCAAGGACCATTCGTCAGCCGGCGCGCGCGGGGGATGTGTGGGTTGTTAGTGGCACAGGTCTGGGCCCCCGCCCCCGCCGCTTTCCCCTCGCCCGCGCTGCATGCACTGCCGTGAACGCCTTCGCCGCTGCGTGCTGAGGATCGCGCGTGAAGACCGCCGCTTGTGGGCAGCATGTACCCCGACAACAGGCATGGACCAGGCCCATGTCCGCCCCTTGATCCCGTTTCTGGAGCGAACTAACTTTCCCCAGCCTGCCCCGCACGCGCGCTCACCGTCGTGGTGGATGTGGTGGGCGACCCAGTTGGCGACGATGACGGCCAGAATCACACCAATCAGGTAGTCGATACCGCGCGTGCCCTCCACCACCAGCACCACCAGCGAGATGGCGGAGCGGAACACGCCGGCCAGCACACCCGTGGCTGCGCGAGGGAGATGGGCGGGCGGGAGCGGGACGTGTGAAGAAGTCATGACCACGCCCGCCCGTATCGCTGGACGGGAGCGTCATCCCGTGACCACTCCGTCCGACCCGACTCCCCCCGTCTGCACGGGTTTCCTTGACCGCACTCCCTTTTCCTCTCCTTCCCTCTCCCTGTCCCTTCCTGTCCCTCCCTCCCTCCCTCTCCCCCTCCCTCTCCCTCTCCCTCCCTCCCTCTCCCTCCCTCCCCCTCTCTCCCTCCTCTCCTCCCTTCCTCCATTACTTGGGTGCGGCTAGTGTGGGCTGGTGTCCACAACGCTCCCTTCCTCCCACACACCCCGCCCTCCCCCCGCCCCTCCCCACGCTCCGCGGCTCACCCGCCAGGATGGCGTACAGGCCGGGCATGATGTTCCATTTGGGCAGCCACAGGCGCAGGATGAGGCCCCAGAAGCAGCCCCAGGAGGAGCCCAGCAGGATGGAGGGCATGAACAGACCGCCGGGGATGGCCAGGCCGGCGCCCACGGACATGAGGCCCAGGTACACGGTGGCGAACAGCGCCAGGCTGCCAATGGAGAAAGGCGGGATGTAGGTCTCCTCCTCGACGTCCACCGTGTCGTCGTGGCCCACCGAGAACAGCTTGATGATGGTGTGGTGCTGGGAGGACAGGAACATGGTGGCCAGGTCGTTGTACTTGCCCTCCTCGCAGTTGAACCTGTGCAGGGGGGCGGGCAGCGGTCGAGGAGGGGCAGGACGAGGAGGGGAGGAAAGAGGGGCAGGGAGGCGGGAGAGGGCGTTAAGAGGACAGGGAGAAGGGGGAACTGCAAGAGCGGGGAGGGCTGAGGGAGGGGAAAGGGCCGGCAACTGGTGCGACGGAGAAACCGAGTAACTCGCGCGGTTCCTCCGCCTGTTCGCCCACACACCTACGCCGTCGCGCCCGCCCAGCCGCGCCCGCCCACCCGCCCCGCCGCCACCCACCTGAGGCCGTAGCCCTCCTCCTCCCAGCCCTCGGGGAAGGGCTTGCACACGCCCGCCGCCCAGCCGAAGAAGTGGCCCAGCAGCGAGACCAGGAACACCAGGCCGATGACCTCCAGGATGCGCAGCACGTGGCGCGTCTTCACGGCGCGGACCTGCCACACGGCGTTGAAAGCAAGACACGCAAAACAGCCTCAGTTTGGTTTTTGAGCAGCGCGCAAATGCAACTAACAAGCTGCTAACTAAAACGTTTTCCTGGCCGCCCCCTTCGACTCCAACCGTAATCTCTTAGTCATGCGCCCCGGCCCATTACGCGAGCCTCCCTGTCCGGCAGGCCCGCCTCCCCTGTTTTCCATCCCCTTCCATACCCCTCCTCCCTCACAGCCTGTCTGCCGGCGCCCACCCACCTTCCACAGCCACATGCGGAAGCTGTTGAAGGCGGCGCCCAGCAGGCCCGCCATGCCGCTGTTGACGATGAGGAAGGGCAGCTGCATCAGCCAGTCCTTGTTCTCCATGGCGCGCAGGCCGGTGAACGCAATCATGCCGTGCTGGGCGCTGCAGCAGGGTCGGGGGGCATAGCAGAGTGGGGGCGCGCGGAAGGTGAGGATGTTGACATTGACGCAGGACGGGTTGTTGCGGGCGACTACCCCTCGGGCCCAAATGCCCTGTAACGCGCCACGTACAAACCTCCTCCAAGCGCATCAAGCCGCCTCTCCACATCACCGCATCCCCTTTTGCCTGCCCAGCTCCGATGTGCGCCCCTGCCGCAAGCACCCTTTCCTGATTTGCCGTACTTCCGCCCTCTCCTCCGAGGCCCCATCCCACCGATATGCTAACTAGAATGGTTGCTCTGGGCTCTGGGATGAATTACCCACCCCCACCCCCATGCCGCACCCATCATACACCCATCCCACACCCATCGCGGACCCGGTCCAGTCCAGGCCGCCCAGCCCTGTAGCCCACCCCGCGCACGCGCGCACCTGCGGTTCATGAGCTGGATGGTGAAGGTGGACAGCGTGGCAGCGATGAAGCAGCGCCAGGCCGTCTTGCGCGACCAGAACGAGCAGGCCTCCTCCATGCTGAACAGCACGCCACCCACGGGGGCGCCGAAAGCAGCACTGATACCCGCGGACACACCCGCCGACACGAACTCGCGGTGGTCGGAGTCGGACACGATCTCGTCCAGGATCTTCATCTTCTCCTTCAGGTTGAAGTCGTGTCCGCGGCGGCTGAAGCAGCTGAAGCAGTTGGTGAAGATGCTGAAGATGCCGCCGTCCATGCACTCTGTCGTTGTGGTTTGGTGGAGACACGGTGGGGGTGGTGGAGGGGTAAGGAGGAAATGCGGCCAGCACGCGCGGAGGCAGCGTCAGGTGGCAGGGAGGCGACCTCAGCGACCGCCCCCGGGGTATGTGGGCGTGCGCGGGCGCCAACCCAGATGGCGGAGGGAGCCCCGTGCAACACGCACACATCCCGACTCACTGCACTCGATGTAGGTGATGCAAGAGGCCACGCATGCGCCGATGTGCACCATGGGGCCCTCAGGACCCATGGGCAGCGCGGCGGACACAGCGCACACCGTGCCCACGAACTTGCTGATGAGCGTTTCGAAGCGAAGCAGGTTGGGCACGTGGTTGCCGTTGAGGTACGCCATCACCAGCGTCACACCGGCACCCGCGGACGCCGGAGCCCAGTACTGCACCTGCGGGCGGCAAAAGGAGCAGGAATACAATTGCAGCTTGGTATTGGTAGGTGTGAGGAAATCCAGGTATGTGCGCTGGCGCTGGGTCTGCGGGGGCCCAGCGGGGTAGGGCCGGATGCCAGGCTGGCGGCGTGCAGGGGCCGCACGCTGTTGGGGGTTGGGCACGCAGGACCAAAACAAAGCTCGCGGCCGAGTCCACGCACCAGCGCCGTCGCGACGGACACCAGCGCGCTTCCAATTAGCCAGAAGAGCAGGAACGATACGAACCAGCTCTTGTCCTCGATGACGCCAAGCTTCCACTCGGTGATGGCGCCGGTGAACTTTGACAGGAAGACCGCAAACAGGCCGGTGATAATGCCCGTGGTCACAGTCACGAGCATTTTGGCCAGCGTGTGGCCCGTGTACCTGCAGCAGATGCGCAGGCAACGGTCAAGCTCCACGCACGCGCACACCCTGGCCGCTGAATCATCGTCTTCCTTCTACTCACCCATAGAGCTTCTTCTTGCCCTCCTTGCGCGACTTCATGCGGTCATAAAATAGCTTGTTTTGAATGGGCTCATAGTCTAGCGACTCGGACACACGGCCCGTCGCAGCGACCTTTGTCCCCAGAACTTTGGAAAGGAAGGAGGTCGCCGGCGCGTACGTGCCCGCAGGCGGCCGCGGGTTCGCCGCGTGGCTACGCGTGAACGTCACGCTCCGCCCCAGCATAGGGGTCTCATCCGATTCGTGCGCCGGGTGCGCCATCTTCAATAATTGCGACTGGGCCGTCGCAGGAACGCCGTCCAAGGGCTAGGAGTTTGCTACGAGCAGAGCAGCATTGCAATTTAGTTTATATGCTAGGCCTGTTCGCGTTGACCTGCTGGCCTTTGAGGGGAAGAAACCCCGCGTGCATGAGGCGCAATCTAGGGCTGAAGTTTGGGAGTCGACTCGTGTTGCGGGTCTTTCAGTACACGCCTCAACTGAGTGTAATTGGGGCATTTTATGAGGGAGAGAGCAACAGCTGGTCGTGGAGTCCGGGAGCCTTTTGCTCACGCGTACAGGGCGTAGCGTGCTTTGCACCTTGAAGCTAGTATTGGGGTAGTAGCTGCTAGATGGGTGTAGGGGGTGGGTTTTGCTTGCGCACAAGGCACTGGGTGGCGCTTGGGTGGCGAGGAGGATGGTCAGGCGGATGGTGTCAAAGATGTTGGCTTGCGCACGTGACACAGACAGAAACGGCCGGAGAAAGAGTGCGCGGCACGGCACATAACGTGACACCGAATAGGTACTCTAGAAGGTTGCGCAGTGCGACCGCTGCATCTTACATGTCGCCCTGCCGGCCTGCCCAATGCAGAAAATGTAAATTCTGCACGTCCCATGACGTCCCCCAACAAAATGCACGTTCCCCCCAACCCAAACCCGATTCACCCCCCGCAAACACGTTATTGACGCCGCCGGGTTCGTTATGCTATTCGGCTATTCATCTCAACTGCAGCCAGAAGAGTGCAAAGAATTGGGCAGCGTCCATTCTTACCAGATATCCAGCAAGCAACAGTACCCGAGCCCCCCCCCCCCCCACACCCCGCAGAACTGAACCGCGGTCCACACCACCCTTCCCGGCCGCCAAAGTGACCCCTGCCATTGCACTCGGCGCAACACAATGTGACAGACGAACACGCCAGCACCGCCCGCCATGTAAGCATGGTGGCGGGACACGATAGGCCCCGCGGCATCATCTATCGGCAAACAGCAGGCATCCGCATGCAATCCTTGTGAACACGCGCGCCAGGCACCCCGGCGGCCTTCGTGTGTTATGAATGGAGGCCAAACATGGAAACTAACAGCGGAATGACGTGACATGAATCCACCGCCGCTGGCGCGGCCTTATGTCGGACGCAGTGTTTGGGGAAGTGTTGACGTTGGCAGCAGCCTTAGATAAAAGCGTGTGTGACTTGCGAACTCGTATGTAATCAGATCACACGTGCAGCAGCTAGTGCAGCGCCGTCGTGGCTTCATAAGCATGATGCCACGGCGACGCCAGCAGCGCTGGTAACATCCGTGGCATACATAATAAGCATGAGGGTAGCGGAGGAGCTTGCCATCACACACAATGGTGGCGGCGCCTACTCGGAGGCGTTTACGCCCCTGCCCACGATGTTAACGCAGCTCCAGCGGGCTGCGTTGATTCAATTAATCATGGTCAGGCAAAGCGCCCCCAGTGCCAACAGCGAGCGTCAATGTAAAGCAGGGTTCAGTTCCTATAAATTTGCGTCTCCATGACACCAGAGCGAACATGAGAAAAGAACCTCAGCAACGTCATGTGTACCCTGCCAGCCAGCCGACCACCTCACGACATGGGTGGAAAGCAAGTTACTGTCAAAACCTTCAAGGCCAGATCATGTGGTGCAAAATGTGCACGTCCGTTCCGTGACAGCGGTGCCACGCCTCACTCTGGTGCGTTCGCACGGCGGCCAGCAGGGCTGCTCCTCTGCACAGCTGCTACAGCCACCGCCGCCAGCAGCAGTAGCTCTCAAGCTCCTGTCCGCACTAGTGCTCTGCCTCGGGCACCACCTCCACGATCTCGATGGGCTGGGCCACGCCCTTGAGCGGGATGGGGCCCAGGCTGACGCCGCTGTAGCTGTAGGCCATGCACGCGTCACCCTCACACGCCGCCATCCAGGTGTCGCCGCTGACCAGCACCTGCCCGGGCGCGGAGATGCCGGCGATGCGGGCGGCGCGGTTCATGGGCCGGCCGCGGTAGCTCAGCCGCCCGCTGGCCTGCGTCAGCGTGTGCGTCACCTCGCCCACGTCCAGGCCGCACTGCGAGCAGGAGCAGCGGGGCGGAGAAACAATGGGGATGGGGGAGCGGGCGGATGGAGGAGCGGGATGTATGGTCATCCCAGCGTACAGGGCGCCATGCAGTGGCGTGCCGACGAGACAGCCGCAGTGCTGCTGCTAGCCCGCTACGCTGGGGCCCCTCCCCCCGCTGTGCCACGTCGGCACTTACTTCATGTACTGACTGACCCACACCGTCCTCATGGATGGCTATCCCTCCCCTTCCCCGCCGCACGCACCTTGATGCGAGGCCCGGCCTGCATGATGGTCTGGCTGCGCTGCAGCGTGAAGGAGCGCGGGGTGGGCGGCTGCTGCAGCCCGCCGCCGCCGCCTGCGCCGTGCCCAGCGGCGCCGGCGCACGTGGCCAGGCTGGCGGTGTGGGACGCCGCCACGGCGCCGCCCATCGCCAGCTCCTCCTGCAGCACGTGGGCGAGGACGAGGGCAGTTGGATCGGGGCGGACCAGCCCGGTGCGCCCATGCAACTGCAGGACTGACATCCCTCTTTCCCTGCATGCGCGGGGCCGTGCCCCTGTGCCCCTGTGCCCCTGTGCCCCTGCGCCCCTATGCCCCTACCATGCCCCTATGCCCCTGAGCCCTCACCGCGCATAGCTCGTGCCCCAGCAGCGCCTCTTCCCAGGGGTAGCGCTTCAGCGCCGCCACGGTGTCGATGGCCCAGCGTATGGCGGCGGCGGGGCTGGCGAACACCGCCAGCACCAGCCCGTCGCCGCCCTCCACCAGGTACCCGCCCGCCGCGCCAAGCAGCCCCGCCGCCAGGCGCAGGAAGGCGTCCAGCGCGCGCGCGGCGGGGCCGGGCAGGTCCTGCAGCAGCAGCGCCGCGCCCGCGACCTGCGTGCAGCGTCGCCGCGCGCAGTCGGGGGAGGAGGCGGAGGAGGAGGAGGAGGAGGGGGAAAGACTCAGTAAGTGAAGGCCAGGCAGGGAAGGGAGACGGCAGTCCGACCCGGAGCTGTGGGCGCGGCTGGGGGTGCGGAGCGAACACTTGAATGGACCACCCAGCGCGAGGAGCACAAAGTGCCAATCCTGGTCCTTTGCACCAGTTAACCCATTGCTTCTACCCTTTTCCCCAAACCCTTTGCCCGAAACCCTCACCTTCATGAACACCACGGTCACGCGCCGCACCGGCGCCGCCAGGCTGCCCAGCGCGCACGCCTTCACCACCCGCAGCGGCGGCGCCAGCGCCAGGCGGCACAACAGCGACGGGTGCGCCGCCAGGAACACAAGCTCCGCGCTCTCTGGCTGCATGAGCGCCAGCAGCTCGCCGGCGTGGCGGCGGCGGCCCCGCGGCGCGGGCGGTGACGGCGGCGACTGCGCCGCCGCGATAGCATCCGCAGTGCCGGCGGCGCCGCCGGGAGCAACGGCAGCGGCAGCGGGAGTGCCGGCGCCATTGGCGGCAGCACCGTTGGCGGCGGCAGCAGCGGCGGCGGCGGCGGCATCACGTGCGCCGCCGGCGGCGACCTGCAATGCAGACGTGGTCGCGGATGAGGCCTCAACCAGGGCCTCAGCAATCATGTCGGCCATGGCGCCGCGGTCGAGCGACCGGTCGTAGTGCCTGTGCTGCGACTGCAGCTGCTGCGGCGGGCGCGAGTGCGGGGCCGCAGTCGCGACTGCTGGCAGCAGCTGCAGCTGCCGCGGGTCCTGCGCCAGCATGAGCATGTGGCTAGCGCGACTGCTCGCGGCTACTGCGGCGGCGGCGGGTGGAGGTGGCCGCCGCTTATCGGCCGCCCCGCCGTGGCGAGTGCTTGCAGCAGCCGCCTGCTGCACGCCCGCAGCGCCCAGTTCGTCTGCGGAGTCGCCTGACACCTCCTCCAGCTCCAGCTTCGCCTCCGCCACGGGCCCGGCCAGAGTCAGCGCAACGGCCGCGCTGCCCGTCGCCGCCGCCGCCGCCACCGGCGTGAGGGCATGCGCCCCGCTCAGGTTGCCTGTGCGCCTGCGGCTGCCGAGCCGCCTGTGCCGGCTGGCCATGCCGAGCGACCCGCCGCCGCCTTTGCGTGGCGCCGGCGGCGGGGCTGGCGCGTGCTTAGGGTCGGTGGACAGCACGTGCCGGCCCGCAAAAACAATCACCGCGCCGCGGCTGGCGGCGGCCGCCGCCGCCGCAGCAGCCGCCGCCGCTGCGCGGCGCGAACCGAACACCCGCTTCATGCCCGTCAAGAAGCTCGACACGGAGTCTTTCACAACGGCCGCGGCGGCGCCCGTGGCGGAGTGGCGGGCTGTGCCGCCGCCGCCGCCGCCGCCGCCCTCCTCGTCGTCCGCTTCGGCCTGGTACTCTGCGGCCTGCTGCTCCGCGGCCTCCTTGGCCGCGGCCGCGGCGGCGGCGGCGGCTTTCTTTCGGCTGCTGCTGCTGCTGCTGCTGCTGTCTGTGTCGGCACGCGTGTTGCGCAGGCGGGTGAAAGCGGCGCTGGACAGACAGATGAGGCCGCCGGGCGCTGCGTCGCTGACCAGCTTGGCGAGCTCGGCAAAATGACCTGCATCAGGGTTGCCCAGGCGTCCAGGAGCGCGTGTACGAACGAGCGTCAGCACGGGGCAAATGAATTTGGAGGAGCGGGCGTGGCACACCTGCATGTTGTGTTGATAGCCCTGCTTGAATGCAGAGGGTGCTGCGCCCCGTGTGCGCTCCGCCCTTCCCGGCATCCAGACTTGCGCCCTCCCATCCCCTGCCCTGCAATCAAGCCACAGCCGAGCCGCGGCGCTTCAGCTTTGCTCCTCACCCACCCACCCTTGTAGGCGTAGGCGGACGCCACCTTGTTGAAGGCCACGGCCTCGGGGTCGTCCAGCCCCGTGTGCAGCCCCATGCGCACACGCAGCCCACGGTACGCCACCAGCGCCAGGCGCCCGTCCGGCAGGTGCACGCACTGCCGGAGGGAGAGGGTGGAAAACAAAGCGGTGTGGGGCACATAAGAGGTACGGTAGGTGGCGAAGCAGCCCACGCAAATAATTGCCGGCAGGACAAATTGCAGTTGGGCCAAGCAGCCTGCCAAGCAAGGCTGCCGTGTGAACGCCAGACCAGACAAGGAGAGCCGTGAGGTGCATTGGTGGCCCCAGCGCCCCAGCGCCCCCAGCGCCCCCAGCGCCCCCCAGCGCCTTCAGCTAGCCCTTATAGCCGGCACAGGCACACCCACCGGCGCGTGCGGGCCCGGCCGCCAGCCGTCGCCCTGCAGCAGCTGCGCGCCGGCTGCCGTCATGGATCCAAACACCTCCTCCAGGCCCGTATGGACGCGCCGCTGCTGCGCCGCCTCCCCGTCCTCGTCCTCGTCCCCGCTCCCACCGGCGCCGCCTTCGGCCCCCGCATCGCCGCAGCCAAGCGAGCGGCCGCCGCCGCCGCTGCCAAGCTGCCGGCTGTCGCTGTCACGGCCTCCGCCCCTGCCACCGCCACCGCCGCCGCAGCCCACGAGCATGGCCAGGCGGCGGCCCTCAGGCGTGTCCAGGTCCAGGACCGGGAACGCGAGCCGCATCAGCTCGCTCCACGTGCAGCCGCCGGGCACAGCCAGCGCATCCCCGACGGGGGTGCCGCCGCCATCAGCTGCGCCGCCGCGGCCGACGCCCAGCACAGTGGGAAACAGTGCGGAAACGCCAATGCTGCTCATCCAGTGGGCGCCGCCGCTGGCGCCGGGGGGCTGCGCTGCAGGTGCGGCGGTTGCAGCAGGCGCGCCCGCAGCCGTGAAAGGGGACTCGATCACGGCCGCAGCGGAAGCCGAAGCCGAAGCCGCGGCCGACGGCGCCGTCGCCTCGCCGCAGTGAGGCGCCGCGGCAGGAACGGACATCGTCAGGAGCCGGGCTTGCGCCGTGCTGACGCCACCGCTGCCGGCTCCCACGGCGCCCAAGCTGCTCGGTTGGAGCACACCAGCCAGTGTTCGCCTGGAGCCCGGGACCGCGGGGGCTGAGGCTCCGCCCAGCCCAGAGGATTCGGCCGTGAAGGCCTGGCTGCTCGCCAGCCCCTGAGACAGCGTGATTTCCTTGCTGATGCCGCTGCCGCCGACGCTCTTGCCGCCGCTACCGGCCCCCACGACGCTGCCCAGGGCACTGCCCGGCAGCGCTGCCTTGAGGCTGGACCGGTCCTGCTGCAGCTGCGGCAGCTTGGGCAGGCCATCGCTCCTCTCGCCACAAATGCTGCCGCTGCCGCCGCCCCCAGCCATGGAGCCGCGCTTGCCGCCCATCACCACGCCCGATCCCGACATGTGGCGGCTGCTGAGCACGCGCGATGCGGAGACTAGGCCCAGCGCCGCCAGCGTGGCGGTGGCGTGGTGGGCGTCCCGGGGGTCGTGCGGTGACAGCACCAGCACCGGCGCGCCGTCCGGGTGGTCCAGCAGCGCGGGCGGCCAGTCGGCCTTGAGCAGCGCCACCTGGCAGGAGGGTGGGTGGCAGGGGAGGTTGGCAGGGGAGGTTGCGCAGGACGGGTGCAAGTGTGCAAGCGCGAGGAGGAAAATATGAAGGCAGTACCGCATTAATGATAGGCGGGCGTCGCCAGCGAGCGAGGCGCATCTATGCGTGGTGGCCTTGGGCGTGCCGACTTGCAGTGGTGGGGTTCAGTGGCGGCGCAGCGGAAGGTGGCGGATGAGGAGGAAGAGCAAGGGACGCCGCAAAGGAAACGCAAGACGCGCACCTGGCAGGATGTGGCGAAGTCCAGAGCTGACTGCGGCCTTGCAAACGCCTGCCCAATAGTTTGGAAAGTTATAGGAGATGAGCAACGGGGAAGAGCGAGTGGCGTGATGGCGTGCCTCTCCCAAGCGGTGCGCTTGCCTCTCCGTGCTTCGCTGCCGGTGCTTGTGCGCCGTAATAGGTGTGCGCATTCAACAGCCCCACGGGTTTGGTTCAGTTTGGGCTGGTAACCACAACTAACCCCCACGGCACCCATGCCCCTGTACCCCCGCACCTACCAGAATGAAGGAGTCGCCCTCTGCAGCAGCGTGTGCGGCAGTGGCGGCGGGCGCGGCGGGCGTGCGCGGCAAAGAGAAGATTTTGTGTGATTAGATGTTATCCGCAAAGCATAGCAACTAAGCGCGGACGACCACTCTTAAACGCGCGCCCCTACTCGACTTGGAGCCCCCCTTCAAGCTCCGTACTTGCGGTCTGTAAATCCTTACCCGTCGCTGACTCATACCCATCGTACTCGGACAGCACGGCGCGGATGATGCTGCGCGCAGATCAAGGCAGCACGGGCATCCAGGGTCAAGCTCAATCAAATCGTGAGCTATTATATGCCGTCCGCAAACACAGAACACGAGGCCATAACCATAGCGATACGGCAAAGTCTGCATGCTTATCGCTGGGTGTTTTTGGCAGTTGTTTTTGAGACATCAGCCGCGGACCCGAGCGTCGCTTCAGATCCCGCCGTGCCAGCTCACGGCCGAGCTTACCCGTGGTGCAGCTTCAGAACCACGTCCATCACCTGTTTTGCAGCCGGTGGCAAACAGGAGAGGCGTCAGTGCCAATGATTAGCCGTGTCCCTGACTGCGCAACACGGGCTGCTGCCGAAGGGCCAGCAAGTACAGCTGGGAACAGCAGCCGCGCGCCCTTAGCAAGGCTGCTCCAGCCACTCACCGCCACAGGCAGGCCCTCCCAGAGGACAGTAGAGTTTTGGACGTCTGCAGGAGCAAGCGGGTGGGCAGGTTGTGGTACCGGTAAACAGTCCCGGTGAGAAACAAAATGCGAAGAACATGACTGGGGAGGGGGTACTTCAATCCAGAAACCAGAAGCGAAACGACGGGGTGGAGCACGCGGGGGTTTCGCGGGCGAGCACAAGACATCCTCCCCAGTAGTCAGGACAATCCAGCGCCAGTTCATAACATGCACCCCGCTCACCTCCTCGCTCTTATGCATTGGGTTTGGTTTAGTTTGGGCTGGTAACCACAACCCCCCCCACACACACACCTGTAATTAGCAGCGTTGTGTCTGGACCCTCTTTTGGCGCCAGCACTCGGCCGAGGATGTCGCGGTTGTGCTTCCGCCGCCGCCGCCTCAGCGCCGCCAGCACCAGCACAGCCGCCAGCACGAACACCAGCGTCACGAAGACCGTGACAGAGGCAGCCACGGCCGCCACCTCTCCCGAGCTCAGACCCGAGGTGTCAACTGTGATGGAATGATACGAAGGGTGACGGAAGGCAACGGGCGGCCGTATGTCCACATGAGCCGCTAGCTGCATGCTAATGATGCCCGATTACGGCATCACCCACGACTACGCACCTCATCAAGGGCCCACACGCCCCAACACACTGCGCGGCCCGGAACCAAGAACTACCGTAACACGCCGCACCGAGCCAGGCACGCACGCGCTGGCGGCACACACTACACACCGGGAGGTGGCTGCCAGTCGGGCGCAGTGATGGCTGTCTCATAGGTCTTTCGGACCGTGCTGTTGCCCTGCGCAGCAATGGCCAGCCGCCACACCCGGTCCATCAGGCCCAGGGCCGCGTCCACGGCCGCGGGCGTGGCGGGGATCATGTCCTCGACGCGGCTGTAGCTCCCATTGTACGAGCCGTTGGGCGGCAGTAGCAGCATGCTGCCATGGTCAAGCGCGTAGCGAAAGAAGTTGATCTGCGGTTACAGCGAACGCACACGCAAACACACACACAGAAGTGAATACGGGACGAGGCGCATCGGTCCAAGGGAGCATGACCGTATGGTCCGCGTTGCCATTCCGCAGGGAACATGACACACCACACCGTACGGTAATACGGTAATGGCTGCTTGTCCCCAGCGCTTGCCCCGGCTTACAGTCCCACACGCACCGCGGCCGGACTCTGCATGTCGGTGGCCATGTTTGGGCTGTGCAGGGCATGCCACAGCGCCTTCAGATACAGCCCGCCAAAGCCGGCGGCGTCGCGGGAGCCGCCGGATGAGGCCACGTCAGCAGCAATGCCCGACCAGTCTGCGTAGTAGAACGAAAGGTTGCGGGCGCTGGTGGTGGTGGTGCTGCCGCCGCCGCCAGAGTCAAGCAGCAGGCCGCGCTGCAGGCGGCGGCGGCGGTGGCCAGAGGCGGCGCCGGTGGTGGTGGTGGTGGTGACGTTCGTGGCGTTGCTCGTGTGGCGCTGAGAGGGCGCAAACAGCCGCCACCAGTCCCAGTTTGCGTACCTGTTGTTTGCACCAATGCAGTAGCAATGCAGGCATCTGCAATCAGCTACACCCCGAGAGCATGCAAGGTTGCCGGCTGCCGCGCATGCACAGATTCCATCCAGCACCCTCCCACCCACCCAACCCCCCGGCTCGACGGCGGGCTCACTCGTTGCAGCCGTGCACGGCGCTCACGCCCGTGACGGTCTCGTAGCCCAGGCTCTGTCTCAGCGTGTCGGTGGCGGCCTGGCGGCGGGCGCGTGTGGAGCTCAGCCCCTGCACCGACCACTGCTGCATCGCCACCATGTCGCCCAGGCTCGCAGTGTCCACACCCAAGCCTGCGGCGGCAGGGGTGGAGGGCGGGTGGTAGGGTGTGGTCAGGTCCTGCGAGTTTGTAATAAACGGAAATGGAGAGTAAACGGTCCCGCGTGTGTGCATGGTGCCAGTGTAGCGCACAGGGTGCCTTCCCGTGCCTCAGGTCAGCAGCAGGTGCGGGCTGGAGCATGCAGCTGCCATGGCAGTCACCGCAAGCGCAACCCACATCCCCATCGTTATCTGCCGGGGGCCGGCGGGGTGGCGCGCGCACCTTGGTAACGCACAGAGAACACTTGATCCAGCGCCACACTGTAGGCCGCGCGGTTCACCAGTGGCGGCAGCACCTGGAGCGAATAGAGCGAACAGGCAAATACCGTAGGACCGCTAAGTAATTTAATAAATCAAAAAGATTTTGGAGTGTTAAATCTTGTTTGTAAAAATTCCGAAAGCCGTATTAAATTACTTAGCGGCGCGTCAAGGTATTAATAGTCGTGGGGGCAAGGGACCACGCGGGGCAGTCGTATGGGTGCGGCATGGGCACAGGAAGGCAGCAGTCCTTGCAGAATGCTGTGCGGTGAGGTAGGCGTCTTCAGCTGCTGCGTGCTGCTGCTGTCGCCCGCCGCCTTAGAGAAGTGTGTGCTCACTCACCGCTGCACCCGGGTTCGCTCGCAGTCGCGCCGCCGCCACTCGCTCCCTCTCCGCATAGACCGGAAGGACCGCGTCACCGGTCTCTATGCGCGTGCGGCTGCCGATGCTGCTGATGACGTTGCGGCCGGCGGCCAGCGCAGCCGCGGCGTCGGAGGCCGCGGCGGCGGCCTCGGCGCCCTCGATTGTGGGCTGCAGGTACAACATGTCGTGATTGTACGACAGGCCACACAGCTCCAGAGTGCACGGCGCCAGCCCGCTCCCATCGAGCAGCCCGAACCGCTCGGCGTCGCTGCTGCGGCCGGTGCTGCTGCTTGTTGCCGCGCCCGCGGGTCCGGCCGAGGCTGTGGCCGCGGCGGCCGCGGCGGCGGCGGCAAAGTCGTAGCCCGGCGGCGCCGCCACCAGGCGGCTTCCCGGCAGCGGCGCGACGCCGTACTGCCCCGGCTTGTTGAGCTGAGCGAAGTTGGTGCCCATGAAGAGGACCGCGTCGAATTCGAACTGCAGCAGGCACCTGCCGACGTTGAAGGTTTGGGCCAGGGCGTGGCACTTGTGCGCCCCCGGACCCACGCCGTCCAGGCCGCCGGTGACCCTGGTGGCGGCGGTCTGGTCCGCCTCGCTGGGGTTGTGCCGTAGCAGCGCCGCCATCACCGAGGCGGCGTACCGCCATGCCGTACTGTTGAACTGCGGTACGGCAGCGGGCGGCTGCAGCTTCAGGTCCAGGAGGTAGCCCTGCTGCGTGCCGCGCGTCTGGATGACGGACGCGGCGATGGCCGACAGCACGTCGGTCTGCCGCCCGCACAGGGAGTCGGTGTTGATGCAGATGGGGTAGGGCGGCAGCGGGTTGGGCACGACCGAGGGCAGCGAGGCGGGGTCGGCCTGCTGCTGCCGTACCAGCGCGGAGTAGGTGTCCAGGAGCTTCAGAACTTCAATCCTGCACCACGCAATACCGGGAGGGGGCCGGGGTAGGCAGCAGCCTGCTTAACTTGTGGGGAGAGCGTGGTGAATCAGGGACGCGTCGGCCATACTGTTTGTGCCTGCACCCACAGCCTCCCATACCCAACTAACGGGTCCCCCAAGCCAGCAAGCAACCAGCTGCTTGATGGCCACAGCAGCGGCTGGCGCGTGCGCAACCTCACCAGTCGCTCAGCGGGCCAGGTCCCCCCTCAATCAGGCCCGCCGCTGCCAGTGCCGACAGGATGTCGGCTCGGAACAGGGTGAGCAGGAAGGTGCGCGGGAACAGCGGCCCAGTGGGTGAGAGCGGCTCCACTGCGCGAGAGCGTGCGTGCATGCATGTGGCGGGGTGGGGCAGGGCGGGCCGGGGCAGAGGGCCCATTTGGGGCACCGAGGGCAGAAGGGGGAATGGGCGTGTGAATGTGTAGGCAGGTGGTTAGGCATCACGCACGGCAACATTGCAAAGGCAACTGCTCGCTACAAACGCGCTCACCACAGAAGTTTTCCGCAATGTCATGGAAGATGGGCATGCTGGTCAGCCGAGACGAGTGGACCTCCTGCACAGCGGGCGGGTGCGTCCAAGGTGCGGTAAGGCACCATGCATGTGGTGGAACGACATGCAAACCGCCGGAGGGTCACACCTCGGGCAGCATGCGTACCCAGTTGCATACGGGCTGGTGACGGGGACGGGGACGTGTGTCATACATGCCGTCATGCGCGGGGCATGCCGCCGTGTACATAAAGTCGGTCCGCCGTGTTGCTGAATGCCCCGCCTGCCCGCACGCCCGCCACCCCGTAATGACTGCAGTCGCATGCCATGCGCATTATTCTGGATCCAGCAAGCAACGGCACACCGCCGTCGCGGGGCACCAGGCACGCAATACCGTACTCACTGGGTCGGCCAGGAACGTGGTGAGCGGCATGCCGGACACGTCCTGTGGCGGCGGTGTCGTGCGGGTGGAGTGGAGTGGAGCGCGGATGTTGCAGCAGCGCACGTGCTCAGCAGCATACACGCAGCAGCGCAGGTACGTCACACACACATGCGTGATTCTTTGGGATGCTAGTGCTCTGCCACTAGCATCGGACAGCGTCTCAGATACACGATTACGTGATCCACCCAGATAGCTGTAAACCCGTTGTTACACACACACACACACACACACACACACACACACACCGGCAGTTGGCACGTGGGGGTGCCCATGACGGGCACGGCACAACGCTTGAAACAAACGCATGCGATCGAAAACATTCCGCTAGGCATATGGGAGGCCCACAGGCACGCAAGGTAGGGGGGCCCGCCCGCTCAGCTCGCACCTGTGACACGATGGTATAGTTGCTCTTCGAAGTCCGCAGCTGTGCCTCAAGGTCGTCTGGCGTGATCATGGAAGACGGTGGTGGCAGCGTCTCGGGGTATAGGAAGCTGTGTGCGGGGCAGCAATCAGTGGCAGCGAGTGAGGTTCACCATATTAATTTAGAGAATAGGGCCACACCCTCATTGCTTCTAACTTGTCCATGGTGAACCACTCAGCTGCTGCACGGCTCCACCGCGTGCGCACGCTAGCAGGCTGGCACGCCGGCCCCCGGCGGGGGAGGAACCCACCTGTACTTTGTGAGCTTGAGGACGCGTGCTGAGTAGCGCATGAGGTCAAACACCGCGCTCCCATGCCACCTGGCGCATGCACGGCAGACAGCGGTCCCGGCAATTTCCTTGGCAACTCGCTCACGTGTCCCGTGGTCTCACCCCGCGTGGCAGCTATGCATGTACACATAGATTCACAGCCACTCCCGCGGTCCATGCCTTCCGTTAGTTGCACAGCTCCGCTACTAATAAACATCGTAGGCACAGGTACGTATACATGGCACACAGGCGACAGCGGCGGCGGCCGCCGCAACCGCGCCGCTGCCGGCAGTCACCCTCTGCCACTCACCCGGGGTAGAGGATCCACTTGACGATCTGCGGTGCCGCAAGACAAGAAACAGGAATGCACACACGGTTGCACAAATACGGTACGCTTCCTATGCTGTTTCAAGTGCATGCGGAAATACAAAGTATATAGTTATAACGCGCCGGTATGCTTCTGCCCGCCCCTCCCATACCCCGGCGTACCTTGATGTCTGTGGTGCTGCTAGAGGCCAGCGCAATGCACGAGTTGAAGGTCGCGATGGGCCCTTTGGTCACGTTCCCAATGTCTTGGAACACCACACCCCTGCCCGCCAGGTTGAACACAAACCTGCATCACAATGCCGGCGCCGGGGTGGGGATTCACAGGGTTAGCCAGCAATGAACAACGCCGCCAGGCCACACATCGCCAGCGCATGTCCGTAACATCACAGCACGGCAGTAGTCTTATTCCAGGGTAGGTGGGTTGCACGCCTGGGTGGACCTGGTGCACGCATGTGAGTTGGGCGTTGCGCACATGTGAGTTGGGCGTTGCGTGGCACACATGGCCGCAGACACGTGGCTCTCCCAGGTCTCAACTGCCAGGAAAGGCTCGCTGGGGTTTTGCCTGTTAATCGATTGCTTGGGGCTCTGGAGGAGGCGAGCCCCACCTGCCTGGCCATTATCCCGCCCCCCCCGCTCGCTCCCCCCCCCGCTCCCCCCCCCGCTCCCCAGTGCAGGGCCTCGCCACAATCCACCCGACCGACACTCACTCTCGGACCATGTTGTCTGCCAGGGCACTGGCACACTCGGCGGGAGATGATTCGGCTACAGCCAGGTCAGGACCCCATCCCGGAGGCCCCGCAGCTGCTGCCAGCAGCGCTAACGCCACCGCCAGTGCCGACCGCCCCGGGCACCGCCGACGCGGGTCGCGCCGGGGCGGCATTCGCAGGCGACCGGGCGCCTGGCTTTTACGGCCTAGGCTGCTTTCTGCCGTGATGGTTGCACCAGACTTCGCGGCAATCGTCGGGGGCTGCCACACACCGGCAGCTGCGGCGTGCTGGTGGGCACGGGGGCGAATTGCTGTGGTTGGGGAGACTGCTGGAGGCTGGGTTGCTCCGTGTCGGGCCCAACCAAACTGGCCCTACCCCCAGCTGATAATCACAAGTGAGCCCAAGTTTTGTTAACAGCAGCAGCCCCGGACGCCTTTGACTCCAGACGAGGCCAGCACACAAGCAAATTGTGCTGCGCGCTTGACCTGACGCAGACCTACACCCGTTAGTATGTCTGTTATAAGCTTTGACTAATTTAATCTCCTGAGAGCAACTCCGGCCTCAGGCGGCCCTCTACGAAACCCAGGCGAGGTGAAGCCCATTCCTTTAGTTGGTAGACCTTGAGGGCTGCAGTCACATTCTCATTTCCAGTGTATCATAGTATGTAGCTACTGGTTCATTCAACCTGGCATTTCAGTCCGCTTGAGAAAACCGACGTCTCACTCAATCGAATAATCAAGGCCGACCGTGAACTTTTTTGTGCAGGATGCATACAGACGACAACGCCGACGTTTGTTTCGGGTTACTGCTCTCAACGTGCACAGTTTACGTGTGCAGGTGCGTAGCCGTGACCCGCACCGCGTGCCCGCGGTGCGTCGCCCTCGGGGGTCGCCCTCCGGCTCGGCTCGCATGAATGCATCCTGTACGGCGCGTTAGGTGCGGCTGTGGCCCCCACTCCGCCTGCAACCAGGAGATGAGTGCAGCCCCCTAGATGGCGCCGCGGTTCTGGTGCGGTACGCGGATGGGCTTCGCTGGGGCCCCGAGGTGCCACCCGAGGGCCGTCGCTTCCTCTTCCTTTCTCTTCCTGCCTCTCCCCGACGCACCTGTGGCCACTAGTTGAACAGACATGCGCGAGGTTTCACTTTCAGCAGAGCCTTAATCTTGCGCACGTAGCTACGAGCGGGGCTAGCGCTAATGCGCGAAAACATACTTTCGTCCTCCTGCGTTGCGACGGTTAGGTTCCAGCACGGAGTTCCATAACCGCCAGGTATGACCTTCCCCCGACCTGCGCGGGCTAACGCCACGTCTTCACGTTTTGGCGCCCCCGAGCCCCGAGGATGCGCGTGCAACGCCTTCGACCCCTTCCATAGCCCTTCCTTGCTCGCAGCTTGCAGTTAAGCATGCCAGGATATAATTGTGCCGGTGCCAGGGCTCGGGTAGAGCCAGAAGACTGGCGCTTCGCCCCACAGTGAACGTGCAACCACCCCAGCCAATCAATTGTGAGAGTCAGCCGGCCCACAACAGCCTCATGCTTGATTGCCCACTCCTACCACAGGACTTTCTTCGAGACAGGTGGGAAATCCAGCCGCCGCCGCCCCTGCTACCGACCGCGCGATACGCACCGTCGCCACACGTACACCCACACCCACACACATACACCCACACACCCACCCACCCACACACCCACCCACCCACCCACCCCCCCCCCACACACACACACCAGCAATACCGATGCGCATCAGTAACTCACGACCCAAACTCCCGCGGCCCCCGACCCCGCCCGCTGTAGCCGCCACCGCGCCCGCCGTAGCCGCTGCCACGCCCGCTGCCCGCCTGCGCCTGCTGCTGCGCCGGCGCCGGCGGCGCAGCCGCCCGCTCAAACGGCAGGTCGTATGAGGGCCCAAAGTCATCCAGGACCGATATGTCGAGCTGCCCTGTGTGCTTGGGGAAGCGGTACCCGCCGCCCTTCTTGCCGCCGCCGCCGGGCCTGCCCACGTTCTGCAGCTGTAGGCTGGCCAGCTGCTCCTCCTGCTGCGCCCTGTGGGGGAGCCGCACACACACACGCACGCACACGCCCCCGCATGGTGGCAGGCAAGGTTAGGGGGCTCATGTCCCATTACTGGTACTCAAAGAGCTGACGGGCATGTGCCATGCGATGTTTGGCCGTGCCGTACCGGCCGCCGTGCCTTGCCCGCCTATCCCCCGGCCCCGGCGGTCTTCTTCATTGCCACCCCGAAACGCGCTCGACACCTAAGAACGCTGCATACTAACATACGGTACCGGACGTCTGCGACGGGTGCCTACTGTACACACGCCACCGCCACAACCCACCGCCTCGCCCACCTGTTGGCTGCCAGGACCAGGCGCTTCATCTCCTCGCGCTCACGCGCCTCCTCCTCCTCCCGCTGCCGTAGCGCCATCGCCACCGCCGAGCTCAGGGGCACCTGGTGCGGCATCGGACCGCGCAGGCGGGAGTGAGAGACAAGCGACAGAGAGGGAGAGAGAGAAAAGCAACGGTAAAGAGGTTTAATTTCGGTCCTGTCCTATCCAATCCGGTCTGGTCCGGTACAAGCCGGTTAGGGCATACAGGCACGCAAGGATGCCCGCACCCGCGATGCTCACATCTGTCGATCCCACACCTAACCAAACAAACGCACTGCGGGGCACAGAAAATCTGATGGATACGGGATCCCCTGAGTGACCAACGGACTGACCTGCAGCTCGCGGGTTCGGTCGTCCTTGCCGCCGCGCTTCACGAGCATTTTGAGGGTGACGCTGCCGCCCCCGCCCTCTCCGTCGCCCTCTCCGTACGGCCCCTGGAGGGAGTGGTGGTGATGCCGGTGGTGGGCAGAGCCGTGGTGCACGTGTTCCCCTCCTGCTGCTCCCGATGCAGCTGCTCCTGCTGCTGCTCCTGCCCCTGCGCCACCGGCAGCCGACGATGCTCCTGCTGTCGGTGTGGCGCCGCTGCCGCCGGCGGCGGCGAGGGAGAGGCCGCCCAGGCGGCTCTGTGTGTCGCCCATGAGAGCGGCCCACTCGCGCTCAAAGTCAGCGTCCACCTCGTCCTCCCTGTTTTGTTTTGTTTGCGGTTTCAATAGTTTCTTAGCTAGCTTGTCAAACAAAAGCAAGCTTGTGACGCTGGACACGGTAGCGGCGCCCCAAAAACAAGACCAAAGCGCAAGGGAGAACAACAACAAAACGCCAAGACATCAGCAGCATCAGCAGCACTCACGCCTCGTCCTCGCTACTGCGGCCGCTCATCTCGTCCAGGCTGCGTGCATCGCCCGCCACGCCGCCCGTGGCGTCATCCTCCGTCTCGTCGCCGCCGCGCCCGCCGCCGCCACCTGCGCCGCAACCGCGACCGCACAGGGTACTCCTGCCTTTTGGAATGCCACAGAACCTGAATGCCGCTCTGCGACAAAGCGGGCCCGCCGGCTCTCTCCACTCCGAGCGGTCCCCCACCCCCCAGCCCCCCAGCCCTAGCAGCCCCCCTAGCCCCCCGGCACACACACACACACACGGTGCTACACACGCGGGCACGCACGCCCGCACGCACCGCGCCGCTCATCCTCCTCGTCGCCCTCCTCCTCGCCAATGGTGCCCAGCGGCGCGCCGAAGCGCGCCACCTCCGCCGCGATGATGTCGTTCACGGCGGCCAGCGCCCGCTCGTAGCTGTCGAGGCGGCGCAGCTGCGGGCGCAGCATGTGCAACACGTCCTGCGGGGGCCAAGGGGTCAGGGAGGGAGGGAGTTCCATGCATGTTAAATTAATGACGAAGGAGATGTAGACAGGGAGGGAGGGAGGGAGGGAGGGTGCGTGGGGCGGGCTCCGTGGCTGTCAAGTTGCGGGATGCGGAGATGGGGCCAGAGGGGCAGGCAGGGCGAGGAAACAGGGGGGCTTGGCGGGAGGGCGGGAGGGAGAGTGCGCGAGCCCGTGGCGGGCGGAAAGCAGAAGCGCAGTGGGCCAGGACGGCGGCAATGCAGGTGGGCCGCGGGTACGGGTGCCATGGCGGCCGTGCGGGGAGGCGCGACAATTTGCCAGGGAGCGCGGAACTTCTCTTTGTGCTGTTGCAACAGCTGCTACAGCTACCGCTGCTGTTCATCACGCGCATCCCCATACGCACTCCCGTACAATCCTGCACACTGCTGTACACTGCTGCACCCACTGCTGCACACACTCCAGCAAGTGGTAATCGCCTATAGCAATTTGCAACTTGTTCGAAACAACTTTTTTGTGCACATGCGACAATGTGACAATGCGACAATGCGACAATGCAACAATGCGACAATGCAAATTATCACGGGAAATGCGCAGCAATCAGGGGATAGCTGTTGACACGCACCAACAATTGATCTGCGGGCGGGTCTGCCGTACGTGTGCGTCCGCCGAGCGCCCACAAATCGCACCCCTGGCCCTACCCCACCTGCACCCTACTGCACCCTGCCCTTCACCATGTGAACTCCCCACGCACTGACATACTGCAAATACAAGTGGTGGGCCCATTCTCCTTCTACTTTCCTTCTCTCTTTCTTTGAGCCGCTTTTTGCTGACTGTCGCATTGTCGCATTGTTGCATTGTCGCATTGTCGCATTGTCGCATCATCGTGTTCGGAGCGTTCCGAACAAGTTGCACACGGCCATACTCAGTCAAAGGTTAAGTTTGGGTGGCTCGATGGGCAGCGACCGGGAATTTTGGGTTCGGACCGGGACTTATCGGGTTGTGGGAATGTTTGTGAGTTTTTTCTCCTCCTCCTCCTCCCATATTAGGCCACGCTCACCTCCTCGCTCTTATGCATTGGGTTTGGTTTAGTTTGGGCTGGTAACCACAACCCCCCCCCCCCACCCCCCCCACCCACCCGCCCACCTGCAGGTCAAACTCCACGTCTAGCGGCATGGTGGCCTTGGACAGGATGTAGGCCTGCGGGGTGGGGGTTGCAGCGGCGTTGCGGGCATAATTGTAAAACTGAGCCGGTGCTAAGCCGGGGCAACCAACCAAACCAACAACCAACTCCAAACCAACTGCTGGCGAGCAGTGCAACAATGAAATACGGTACTGAACAACAGAGTCACGCCACACGCTGCACACCGCACGTCGCCCACGCCACACGCACCTGGAAGAACGTGAGGAAGCGGTCCAGGCGCGCCCGCGCCGCGCCCTCGCTGAAGTACTGCCCGCACGCGTCCAGCAGCGCGCACACCTGCAGCCCCAAAGCCCCCCCGATGGCACCATGGCGTGGCGCGGCGTGGCACAGTGGGTGCGTCATTGTCGTGGGTGGTGGTGGTGCCCCGTGGGCGACGCACACGACCCCACACGACCCCCAGGGCCAGGGGGCGGCAGCGCGGCGCAGGCGACATGCCATTACGGTACATGGATGCGCGCGCCGACGCCAGATCACAGCAGACCATTCGCAACCCTGCACCCTGCACGAACTCGCGCTGCCGCCAGTCCCAGACCCCCGAGCAGCTGGTCTCTGGGCTCCCCCGCGCGCCCTCGCTCGCTCGCTCGCTGGCTCACCAGGCGCACCCTGAAGAAGTCGTCGGGGGGGTCTAGCCGCTCCGCCAGCTCGGGGCTCTCGTGCCCAAACGTCACCTGCGGGGAGGGAAGTGCATAGGGTAGTGCGGGGCACGGATGCCGGAGTTGAGACGTGTCATGAGCGCGCTAGCCACACACCTCCCGGCAAACCTCTGAAAACAGGGGCCACATGAGCCACGGCCCTGAACTGAGCCCCCCAACTTTCCGCTGCCCCCTCCCTGCTGCCCGCTGCAGGCCCTTTTCCCTCTCCCCCTTCCGTTCTTCCCCTTTCCCCCCTTCCGTCACCAGTCCTCCCCAACAAGTCTTTCTTTAATCCATACCATCCCATGGATGGTTAACCCCCCTCCCTCTCCTCCGTCCCTCCCCCCACCCCCCTCCCCCCTCCCCCTCTCCTCACCAGCAGGTACAGCGTCTCGAACACGGGCGTGGAGTTGCACAGCATGTAGTTGTACAGCTCACCCAGCAGCCGCACGTCCGCCACGCGCTTCTGGTACAGGCCTGTACGGTACGGCGTGTGTGTCGGGGTAGGTGGTTGGGTGGGTGGTTGGGTGGGTGGTTGGGTGGGCGGGTGGGAGGGTGGTAGTTCATTCATGAAACCAAAGCGACTATTGGTGGTTGGTTGATTGGGTAGTTGGTTGGGGTGGTTGGGTAGATGGCTTAGGAGCAGGAATGTGCCCCTTGCGAGGGCCGGCCAAGAAAGTTGGTCAACTCAAATTAGTCAGGCGTTATAAGGGTCACCTCGGCCCGGGCCTTCGGTTTTCACGAGGCAGGAAGGCACGAGAAGTGCGCGCCACCTTGTAAAAACACACACACACACACACACACCTCCTTGTGATCTCTAACACACACACAGGTGGCTGGGTGTGCGGGGGATGCAGGCAACCGGCCCGCCTCAAAAGCGAGCGCACGCCTCCCCACACCCACACCCACACCCACACCCACACCCACACCCACACCCACACACAGCCACGCGCCACAGCCACGCAGCCCACCGCCCACCCACCCACCCGCCCCCGGCGTCTCCAGCCCCAGGCGTATGTCCTCCAACACGCAGTCCACCAGCGCCACGCCCACGCTGTCGTGGTACTGCGCCAGGCCCGCCGCCAGGCAGGACACCAGCGGGATGTTGGAGTAGCGCCCGCGCACCACCTGTGGTGGTTGCGGTGGTCGTTTGGTGGTGGCAGTGGTGTTGGTGTTGGTGTGTGGTGTGTGGCGTGTGGTGGTGGTGGTGGTGGTGGTGTGGTGTGTGGCGTGTGGTGGTGAAGTGCGGCAGTGGTGTGCATTCCGCCCCGCCCCGCCCCGCCCCGCTGCGCGGCCCAGGCCCCCCCTCCCAGGAGCCCCCAGGAGCCCCCCACGGGCCCGCCCCCCCCGCCCTGCACGCAATACGGTCGGCACGGTACCTTGAGCAGGCATTTGACCAGGTACTGCTCGTGCGCGGCCCAGGGCAGCTTGAGCAGCTTGCGCAGCACGGTGGGGATGGTGCTCTCCGCCAGCACGTCGAAAATGAGGTGTCGGATGTACTCGTGAAGCGGCGAGCGCTTCCTGCCGTGAAAGGGCGTTTTGCGTAGTGTGTGGCAATGCAAGGCTTCAGAGTTTGATTACAAGCGCGTGTGTGCAGGCGTGTGCACGATGTGTCAGAAGGCACTGACGTGCCTCGTCAGCGCTTTGGTTCGTTTTGGCCGTGAATCCAAGGTAACGCAAGCGCCAGGCATGCACGAGCCGGACCCGCCCGCCTCTACCCCTCGTGCCGTTGCCCCCGCCTATCCGCCCTTAGCGCCCCCAAGCCGCCCGCTACCGCATTTAGGCCCCTTGACGCGGGCTTGTATACACACCTCCCCTTCCCTTCCCTTCCCTCCCCTGTACCAAACATTTTTTCCTCGGCGCACCCACCCACCCACCCAACCAACCACCTGGCTTGCATTTGGTTCTTGAACAAACTACCAACCACCCACCCCACCCACCCAACCTTCCCACCTGCGCTGGCTGGCCTTGCTGGGCGGCTTGACGGCCCAGTAGGCCGACTCCACCAGTGCACCCTGCCGCTGGTCCAGGTTGCGCGCGTTCTTCAGGCGCATCATTACCTGCGGGAGGGGGGCATGGAGGGAGAGAGGGAAGCAGGGGCGCCGGAGGGATGCGGCGGTGGGCCGCGGCGGTGCGTTGTGCTCTAGGTGGAACCAGCCCCAAGGTGGAAAGGTGCATAGCTCGCTAACGGGGAAGGAGTGCCATGCATGTTTAATTAATGACGAGGGACGAGGGGGGGTTGTGGTTACCAGCCCAAACGAAACCAAACCCAATGCATCAGAGCGAGGAGGTGAGGGGGGGGCGGAGAGCGGCTGTTGGCGGCCCGCGGCAAACCCCTGCACGCCACGGCGCACGGGTCACAGGCCATTCAAGCGCCACGGAGTGCACCTCAAACGCCCTTCAACCCACATGCGCCCTCCACACGCCGCTTCCGCGCCCTTCGCACGCACCCCATGCACATGCCCCCCGCATGCGCCCTGCACCGACCTGCTTCCGGGACTTCGCCTGCATCTCCGCACCTACCCACCCTCCACCACTCCGACCCACCCTCCACCACCCATACACCCTCCACCACCCACTCACCCTCCAGACCCACCCACCCTCTACCACCACCCAGACCCACCTCCATCATGTTCTCCATGCGCTGCCGCGTCTCGGCGCAGCGGTACATGAAGCGGCCGGCGCCCTCCACCAGCGCGCAGGCGGTGTCGATGTTGTGGCCCGTGAAGTCGTCCAGCAGCTGGGCGTGTGTGTTTGTGTTTGCGTGTGGGGGTGGGGGTGCCATGCATTTAATTTAATGACGAGGTAGAGGGGGGGCGCCAGTGAGGGCGTGCGCGAGTGAGTGTGCGTGGTGGCGTGGTGGCGTGGTGGCGGTGGTGGCACTCGGTGGTGGCAGGCAGGAAGCCACGCGTGTGAGGGGGCAAGCAGAGAGGGCGGAGAGGCAAGCGGCGCGCGTGCCCGCTTTTGATGACGTAGGCACGTGGCGTCAGCACCGGACCGCACTGCGACTGTCAGCACCATGTCATATGTCCCCAGAGCAACTCCGTGACACACTCCCCCGCCGCCATGCCGCGCCCACGTCCGCGCTGAATACAAACACGCACCCCACACGGGCGCACGCAAGGACGAGCATTACTGATTCCGCAGCACGCGCACGCTGCCCCCACCCCCAAGGGCTTGGGTTCGCACGGGATTTGCATGAAGCAACATCCCTCCAACACACACAAACGCATATACACACACACACACATACATATATATATATATACACATACACACAAATACACACATATACACGATATACGCACCTGCTTGAGCGCGGAGAAGAAGCTGCCGGGCGGCAGCAGCCGGAACTTGGCCAGCTCGGCGAGGTAGCGCGCGGTGCGCAGGCGCGGCTCCAAGCTGGCGGCGGACAGCGAGGGGTCCTTGCGCCTCAGCAGCGTCCCGAACTGCGACTCCAGCGCCGACAGCACGCCTGGGGGAGGGGGGCAGCAGCAGGGGGAGGAGCAGGGGGAGCAGCAGGAGGGGGAGCAGCAGGAGGGGGAGCAGCAGGGGGAGCAGCAGGAGGGGGAGCAGCAGGAGGGGGAGCAGCAGGGGGAGGAGCAGGGGGAGCAGCAGGAGGGGGAGCAGGAGGGGGAGCAGGAGGAGGTGAGAGGTGGTGGCGAGGTCACGCGGTGGGGGAAGGGCGATGTGGGGAGAGACGGGGTCACGGGGAGGTGGGGAGGCATGGCTCGCTGTGTGGGGCACGCGGCGGAGCAGTCGCAGCCGGCAGCTGCGTCAGCCGCCACCCGCTGCGATATGCCGGTGCCCCCCCCCGTGCCGGTGCCAGCCGGTGGCCACATACACAGCGCGCTCACACCGTCCCACATCGCTCACCGTCCCACGAGGCACACCGACCGCTACATGTGTACGACACACACACATCAGAGGCACAGGCACAGGCACGGGCACAGGGCGCACGCACCCTGGGTCACGTCAGGAAACACGGTGGCCAGCACCGCCACCACCCGCGCGAAGAAGGGGATGAGCTGCAGACTGGCGCGGGGCACGTCCACCAGCGCCCGCACCAGCCGCCTGCCGGGGGGAGAGCCATCCATGGATGGTGTTGGGGGTTCCATGCATTTAATTTAATGACGAGGTAGACGTAGAACAGACGTTGCAACACACGTTGGCATACCGATGACCAGAAGGGGGGGGAGCCATCCATGGATGGTGTTGGGGGTGGGGGTTACACGCATTACAAGTTAAGAAGAGAAGGCGCAGCCAGGTACAGGGGGCTTCCATGCATGTGAAGCTATGACGAGAAGGCGAAGACGGGGGGGAGGGGGGGAAAGCATATCACCATGGGGACAAGGGTTCAGTGTTTCAGAGGAGGATGGAGGACGGTGGAGGTCCAGGCACGGATGGTTGAGGCAGCGCCGCCAGGGTCGGTGGGTCGGTGGGTGATTCAAAGCTGTGTGTCGGGTGGCGGATTCAGGACACGCTGGTGCTGGTGCTGGTGGGCGCACGACACACGAATGCAGTGTCGACCCTTTCCCTTGTGCTTTTCTAACACACGAATGCAGCGGGCAAGAGCGGACCCCCCGACGCTGGATACCCCGCGTTTGCCGACAAAGCCCCTCCTCCAAAAGAGAAAACCAAAATGAAATTACGGTATTACTCACTTGCGGTTGCCCTTGCTGTTGCAGTAGCAAAAGTTGATTGCGAGCTCGTCCGCGAGGTCGCGAGACACGCACGTGGACAGCTTAGACAGCACCAGGTCTAGCGCGGCGCTGCCGCCGCCGCCGCCCTCGGCGCCGCCGCCGGCCGCGCCGCCGTCGCCGTCGCCCTCGCCGTCGGCGCTGCCGCGGCGGCCCTCGGCATCGCCAGCGCCGGCCGCGAAGGGCTTCTCCTGTTCGGCACACAGGCGCCACCAAGGCTTGACGAACAACTGGTTGCCCCTACCACCCTATGCCTGTGATGAGAGTTTTGCACTTCTGCGTCTGCGTGGTGGTGCAAAAGCACACGTGGCTCTCACCTCCTCTGCGGGCGCCTCCGTTGCGGCACTTCCCGACGCGCAAGCCGCCGCCACGTCCTCCGCCGCCCCAGGCGCCGCCGCCGCTACTGGTGCCGCCGGACCGTCGCCGGCCGGTGCCACCGCCGCCGCCCCAGCCCCATCATCGCCGTCCTTTGCGGCGGCGGCTGCCGCGGACTGCTCCTTCGCCGCTGCCTCCTTGGCCGCGGCCGCCGCCGCCGCCACCGCGCGGGGGTCTTTGCCGTCGGGCCCAAACAGCAGCACGGACGGCACCAGCTCCCGAACCTGCGCGCGAATTTGTGAGGCAAAGCACGTCCGCGCCCGCGGCCGCCGCAGCTGTTTGCCCATCCGGATGCAGTCGCCTCCGCACACCCTTGCACCCGCCCCCTCCCTCGCCACACGGCCGCATCCGGCGCCCATCCGGCGCGCTGCCAGCCCCGCTCGCTCGCCTCTCCTCACCTCCGGCAGGGACTCGTAAAAGGCGCGCACGTCGGGGTCCTCGAAGGCGTGCTCCGGCGCGGCGCCCGCGTCCGCCGCCGCGTCGCGACCGCCCGCGTCCTTGCCGGCCGCGTCCTTGGACTGCGAGGAGCCGAGAGCGACGGACACGTCAGCAGCGCATGCAGGCAGCTACGTTGAGAGACACACAGGCAAACACCGGTATGACGGGTGCACCTGCACCTGGCTTATGCATACGCGGGACCTCTGCGGGGGGCTCCTGAGCGACGGACGCGGGCGGTGCGTTGCGGCAAGCGGGACACGCTGCGCTCTGTGTCGCGTGTCAGGCGGGCGACATGATAGCCACCGTGCTGCATGGCTGCTACACCCCTGCCCTGCCACCAACGTGTCCATGTCCCTGTCCCAGCGGCGCTGGAGTCACCACCTGCTCACGGCTGTGCCATTCAAAGGCCTCACTGGCCATTGCTTTCCAATCCTGTCTGCCCCGGTTAATCCCCTCCACCGTCCACCGGCCACCGCCCACACTGCCCAACCGCCACCCCCCCTCCCCCCCCACACACGCACGCACGCACAAGCCTTTCATAGTACTCTCCCTTGTGATCTCTAACACACACGCACACGCACCGCGCTGTCTCCGGCGCCCAGCCGCGTGAACGCGTCCTCCGCCACCGCCACTGGCATGTCTCGCGCCAGGCCCTCCGCCAGTGCCGCCACCGCGCGGTGCAGGGTCTCATAGGCCTGTGGTGTTGGTGTTGGTGTTGGTGTTGGTGGTGGGCATGGTGGTGGTGGTGGTGACATGGGTTGTTGATGGTGGTGGTGGCAGTGGCGGTGGTGGACATAGCGGCGGTGTCGTGACAGGATATGTAAGCCGCATGGGTGAGGGAGAAGGTGGCAGTGGCGCGGTAACGCCTTCGAGTTCGAGGAGTCACAGCTCTAAAAAACGAGCCGGTAGCATAGTGCCGGATCTTCTCTGGCAAGTAATCAGGCAAGCAGGCAGGCAGGCAGGCAGCGCCGCACCTTGCGCCGCCGCTCATACTCGGCTGCGGCCTCCGCCGGCAGGTCTCCACGGGTGTTGACCAGTGCAGCGTTCTCCACCTCAATCTGCCGCCAGTGCCGGTAGCCGTGGGGCAGACGTGAACGCAGGTCAGCATGACAAGCCAACGCCGTGCGGTTGTGGTCGGGGAGGGGAGGGGGGCGCCGGCACTGGTGACTGTGGTCGTGCAAGGCCCGCCCACCCACGGGAATCAACGCTGAGCCCTCCGTGCTTCCTGCGCTCAGGGCCCCCGACTGAAACGCCCATACCGGTAACTGACAACCCAGCGCACACAGGTGCCAGCAACGACAGAGCAGAGCAGGGGAGCACATGGCCCCGACTCCGCTCCTGCTGCGCTGTCGCGGCGGCTCCCTCACAGTGGCAGTGCCATCCCTAACAACGCACCGAACGGCCCAACCTCGCACTTCCATTCGCAGCACAGTTATCTTCTTCAACGGGAATGGTTTACGAACAAGCCCCCCCACGCCTGCCGCTGTGTAAGTGTCTTTTTTGCTCTACTGCCTGTGCGTGCCTTGTCTGTGTCTGGCCGCCGAGCTCGGGTGGCATGTCTAGTCACCGGCGCACCCAACAAGCCTTCTTTAACTGCTTCAACCTAACGAGTATTTTGTTGTATCGCCTTGACCGCATTGCTCTACTCAGATTGGTTTAGTTTGGGCTGGTAACCCCCCCCCCCCCCGCTGTACCACGGAGTCCACGACTACTGAACCCAACAACCCCCCCCTGTCATCACCAAGACCGCTGCACCAACCAACCCCCCCCCCGCCCTTTTGCCCGCCGGCGCACCTCCTGAAGCTGCTTGTGGTCCTCACCCAGCGCCGCCGCCGCCGCCTCAAAGGCCCGGTCGAAGACCTTGGACAGCACGCCCGCCTCCGTGGTAGGCAGCACAAACCTGGGGGTTCCATGCATGTTAAATGGGGGGAGGCAGAGCGCGTCACGAGTCGGCGACAGCTACAATCACACGTGCCGTACAAGTGGGGGTCGGGGCCGCGTCCGTCGCGCCCTTGGAACAACCAGATAGAACGGGGACGCCGGAGAACGCCAAGCTATGCATGCGCTATCACGGGATCTGTGGGGTTCTGGACGGCAGGTCCTGGTGGCAGGCAAGGGCGTACCTAACCCCCCAACACACATACAGTACCCTTTCCCTTGTGCTTTTCTAACACATACAGTCAGAACCCACGGTCAGAACCCCTTGCCGTCACCACTGCCAGACTACGGTTACAGGGGCGCGTTTCCCCGGTGGCGTTTCCGCCTGCCCCCCACCCACTCTACCGACACGCACCGAACCCCCGCCCCCCCAACAGCACACACCTCTTCTCCAGCTCTGTCTGCAGCGCCTCCTGCTCGCCTCTCAGCGCCGCCAGCGCCGCCGCCACTTCAGGCGGCAGGCCCTCGGTGGCGCCGGGCTGTTGCGGGAAGGGGCGGGGTGTGTGTATGTGTATGTGTGTGGTTACCGGCCCGAATTAAACCTACCCCAATGCAAAAGAGCGAGGAGGTGAGCGAGGGGGGTAGCCATGGTGTGGCGGGATGGTGCGTAATAAAAAATGAAATGCCGATGGGGGGCGCAGGGCGGCAGTACGCATGCAGCCATAGCCCAAATCACGCATCCAGTACCTTGCAGCTACCGCCAGCCACAATACATCGCCGCGCAACCCCCAACAGCACCCTGATTCGGTATGGTGTGTAGCCCCCCCCCCTGTGTGCCGCCTGTGGCGCCCGTGCAGCCGTGGCACGTGCGCCTCCGGGATGCGAGGACGCACCAGCCGGGCGGCCCCGGCAGCCCCGGCAGCCCCGGCAGCCCCGGCGGCCCCGGCCGCACCTGCGCCAGCTCGGCGGGCACCGCCGCCTCCGCCGCCAGCGCCGCCGCCGGCAGCTGCTGCCCCAGCAGCAGCTCGCGCGCGGGGCGGGCGAAGGAGCCCAGCAGCGTGAGCGCCGTGATGGCGCCCTCGCGGTCCTTCTTGTAGTCGGGAAGGGCCTGTCGTTACATTACGGTACCCAGTTTGCCGAACAAAAGGAAGGAGGCGTCAGCGTGCGGCTTGGGGGAGGGTGTAGTATGCATGGTTGGTTTGTGGCTTTGTGCTTGTGGTGGACAGAGGGTGCGGTTCAATCCGGAACCCAAAGGTGTTTCGCCGCCGGAGCCCCGGTCACCCGGGCCATAAGAGGCTGTTCGGTGCGCAACCCAGGCGCGTGGGCATATCGGCAGCTGCCGCCGCCCGCGTGATTGCTCTCGTGGCCCCACACCACCCACCCACACCCACACACCCGCACGCACCAGGTCTTTCAGCACCGCCAGCAGCGGCGACGCGCTGGTCACCACCCCCGCCGCCAACAGCTCTCCCAACAGCCGCAGCGCCGCACGCCGCCGCTTCGCGCCCTCGCGCTCCGCCGCCGCGCCGCCGCTCTCTGCGCCCGCCCCAGCCTTGGGAAACGCCTGCGGGGCACGCGTGCGGGGGCGCGCGTGACCGGCACCCAAACCAGATGCGTATTTCGGGATGGCTCTCACGCACTACCACATATGTCTTCGTGACGGGTCTGAGTGGTCTTATTGGTGCACGCGCCGGCATGTGGCGCGGCGCAGCGGGATACGCTGCCAGTCCTGCCCGCATTCGTCCTGCAATCCTAAAACACGCACCACACGGCCCCCTTCCCGCGCCACGCGCCACGCGTGGCCACCGCGTTCATAGACCACGCACGGACCTTTGCGAGCGCCGGGGCGACCTGCTCTCCGAAGTCGGCATATCGCTGGTGAAGCAGCGAGCACACAGCCACGGCAGCTGGCACATCGGAGGCGCGCAGCGGCGCGTCCGCGATGGCGCCCACGGCCTCGCTCACGTACTGTTTTGTAGGTGGGAGAGCGAGAGTGCGATAGATGTAAGCGAACAGGGGTGGGTACCCAGGAGAGGCGAGGAGACATGGGGGACAGGTTTACCTAAGGTTATGTCGGTGAGGCGTGGCGTGCCCCAGCCGGGAGTCCCTGGATACCCCGGCCCCGGCGGGCTGGGCCGGTTGTCCCCCGGCCCACTCAGTGCGGTTCCTGACCTCCCAGTGCGGTTCCTGACCTCCCTCTCGGCGCTCAGCAGTCAGCACCAGTGCCAAAAGCACGCACCTTGCTCTGGTTCGTCTTGCGGATGTCGTCCAGGATGGCTTGCTTGCTGTCCTCCGTGAGCTGTCGCAACTTTTTTGTAAGTGCGGAGTTCTTTTTTATGCTGCTATCCAATTGCTTGAGCTCATCCTCGCCTTCAGCACACCGAACCAGCAGAATTTAATTCGCCCAGCATGCCGGCAACAGCAATCTCAAGTATACTTACTCGGTCTTACGACGCTCAAATTGCTCTCGCGTAGGAGTCGCTGCACCTCGAGTGCTTTGCGTGCAGCGGTGAGCTGCGCTCCCGCATCCTGATGAAGGGAGAGATTATACTTCAAGCCAATCAGAAGATAACATCACATAATGCTGCTTACTTTGAGAGCCTGGGCGTCGATTCTGACAGCCATGTTGCCCCGCCGCTTTGGGGTTTGGGGGCCTTTTACCTAGCACTTAGCATGACTGCTAATTACAGGAGGTTTGCTGAGTAGAGCTTTGATTGAGTATCGTGCTGCGACACGTTTCAGTCGATTTGCAAGTCCTGGGTTTCGCTAGAGAAGAGACTTATTCCTACGCAGTGTGCACCGATTCTTTATATTACGTCCGGGGGTAAGCATGTAGGAGTCAGTCCGAGAAGGCATCGGAAAACACAATGTGCCCGCCCCACACACACGCCCGCGCCCACATCACTACCGTTCGCATTCTAGCGCGTGTCGGTAACACACCGCACCCGGTTACCTTAGTGCACGCCAGGTCATAGCTATACCGATTTGTCAGCCACCCGACCCTCCGCCATGCAAGTGCCAAGCACACACTCGACCATACCCCCCGACCATACTCCGACCCGAGTCAACAAGCGCTCACGTCCTCTTCACAACGCAGTCTCTACGGTCTTCGTTCTCGGCCTTGATACCCGCCACTCTACGGTAGCTTTCGTAAGCTCACGTGTATAACATACACAACCTTTCAACCGCTTCACCCGAGTCTAGGACATCAATGTGACCTGGTATCACAACGCACCTTTCCATAGCACCTATTTCCCACCGCATTCGAGCGCCTGGTAATAGCACCTGGCGCCGCCGCGGGACGGTGTGCCCCCGTGCCAAATTCATGCAGATAGGCTCTTGGAGAGCCCCATTCGCGCGCAGCAGTCTCTGCGCGCACCACTCCCTAACAGCGAGAAGCATACTTGTACAGGGCCGAGGAAGCGCCGTCCCCCGCTCGCGCTTTAACTTGCCAGCCCTCCGCCGACAGCTCTCCGCCGCGTTGCCGCGCTGCTGCCCCACACACGTGGCAAGCCTGTAACCGGCCTCAGTTCCAACGGTACGGCACCCAAGCAGGTGCCCGCATCGCTGCTACAACGCCGACCGCGGCTGGTGCCAGACGGGCGGGCCTGGGAGGTGGCCAGGCGGCATATGGCACAGGCGCTGCTTTGGCTGGGGTTTGGTGCCGGCACAAGTGCTACCTGCAGCCCATCACCGCCGCAGCGCGGCGTGCGCGATGTGGCGCTTGTAGCGGTCCTTCATCTGTAAATGCGTAAGGGATAAGCGGCCAAGCAGGGCGGTGCACACCATATGATCCTAGCAGTACTGGTGTGCTTGTGGCCACGCGCACCCGGCTGCTGTGCCAAGCTCCATTCTCATCACAGCCACGCCGCCCACCACCTCATCTACCCGCACAGGTCCACGCCCTCTCCCCCGCCGCGTCGCGTCTAGTCGCCGCTGCGCACGCAAACGCGCGCCAGTCCACCGTCCGGTCCCATGTGTAGCCTGCCCGCCATGCAGAACCCAAAACCTCCTGTCGCCAAGGTCCTGCCCCCTTTTCCACACCCACTGCCCCCGCACTCCGCACCTTGAGCAGGTACTCGTAGCGCTCCGCGTCGAACTTGACGGCCGACGCCTTCTTTTGCTGCGGGTGCCAAGCGGTGCGGGTGCGTGGTTCGTTAGCAAGCTGTTAGACAGCAAGGCCTGGGCTGCTCGGGGAAAGGGCCATGGTATTGGAATGTTGCTGTGGCACTGGCCCAGCAACCCCACCCGTACGCTGGGGCCCGCGCTTCTCGTCCATTGCCCCCACCCATGTATGCTCCGTGCCCTTTCAGTCTGTTGCCCTTGAGCTGAACAGCCCAGCACCCAGGGGCAAGGCTACTGCAACACGCCCCGAACGGGTGGAAACGACCGCACCTTGAAGTGCGTCTGCCAGAACTCCTTGAATGGCTGCAGGTCGAACACGCCGCCCTTGGTAGCCATGAAGTAGGTGTAGCCCACCAGGCTGTAGAAGAGCGAGATGATGTAGGCGATGGGCTCCATCACGTCCCAGGAAAGCTCCCACCTGTTTGAGATGTGGGTGGTGTGGGCGTGTGGACCGGTGTTGTGACGGAAAGATTTAAGGAGATGGAAGCTGACGAGGCGGGTGGTGCTGGGTTAACCAGTCCATCACCTCCCGTATTTCCCTCAATCTATGTGCTCCTCTCAGTCCACAGCTTATCTCTCTCTGTATCTGCCGCGCATCTCTGCCGGTTGCTGAAAGCCATACGGCACTGCTGGTTGAGCCGCCGTCGCTGTCCAGCCCACACTCCAGGGTCAGCTGCAGCAAGAGCCCACTACACCCCGCGTGCTGGTGGGAGCTGGGGTCGCTTTCTCTCCCTCCGGTGGGCCCTGTCCAACTGCTGCCATCCCCTACCGTACTTCTCCCTTACGTTTCTTACGCGCTCTCCAGCCTGCCTGGTGCCTTGAGCACCCGGCGTGCCCGGCCCTTCGGGACCCTACCCTGCCCACAGGCCCTTGATGTGCCGCTGCGCCACTGCAACCCCAAAGCCTGCCGGCCGACCCGCCGGCCCGCCGCACCAAGTGAGATAGATGAAGGCGACCAGCTGCACAAACAGGATGACGTAGCCGACCGTGAGCAGCCGCGTCGTCACGTTGTGCGCCTGCTTGTCCACCTGCGCGGCACCCAGGACGTTACAATCGCAGTCACGCGAAGGAGGCGGCCACGTGTTTCACCCATAGCAGCAGCCAAGTCATAGCAAGCGCGCGAGCTCCCATCTCACGCCCCAGTTAGCGCACCAGGCGCCAGACAGCACATTGCAGGATCGCAGGTCCTGTCCCGCTTCTAAAATACCCTGCACTCGCCATCTGCCCTATACGTACAGCCCTCCGCCGGCACTTTGCAGCGTTCTGACACCCAGTCGAACAGCTGCGTAAGCCGAATAGCAGCGCACCTGTTCGTGAATCTTATCCAGGTCTGTGAGCTCCTCCTCAATCTTGGCGAGCTTCGCCGACGCGTCCTCTTTGCCGCCGGGCAGCACCTGTGCACATGCGCGGAATGCTGTAAAGGCGAGCGAGGCAGTGTTTGATTCCATGGTTCCCCCCCTGTTGCTGTTGCATTTGAGGGTCTGCGTGGTAGCGTGACCCGCTTCGGATGCAAGCCCGCGTGCATGGTGTGTTGGGGCGGAGGAAGGAGACACCGCGCAAGCTATGCCGGTGGCGGGCGGCGTTGTTTTGGTTGGGTGAGCTCTCGCCAACGCCGCAGCGGCATAGCAGCTCAAGTCACTGGGCTACATCATCGTATCGGCTGCTCGGGGTGCGCAGGTGCAGTTGTGCGGAACGGACTGTGCCGCCCAACTCCTGCCCGCCGTGCCTATAAGCCCGGTGGCCACACTCGTGCACACGCATGGGCACACGTGCCTGCCACCCAGCGTGCCCCCTCCCAGCATTCCCGTCCAGCCATCCCCACCTGCATGACCACCTCCGCGATTTCGTCCGGTCTGAGGTAAACCACATCGTGGTGGCGCATAACCACACCAGCGCGGTGCAGCGCCAGCGCGACCTCCTCCGCTTCTTTGTCATCGTGCGCCGACCCGCTGTAAGTATGACACCAAGCCATTTGCAGGATGGTAACTCGATGTGTGAGCGACACCAGCCGGTCAAAACTTGCGATGGAATGTTTAGCGGGCAAGTTTTCACCTGGTCTTAATCATCTGCAGCAGCTGCGTGTAAGGTATATGCAGCTTTGTAACCGCCTCGTCGTCCAGCTCCTGCCGCAGCTTGAGCACTTGCACTTGCTGCACAGCGCAGGGCACATGCGCGACTTAATGAGTGGACTCCTCGCAGACAAAGTGTGTGCGACCCGCAGCCGCAATGCCTGTCCCATACCTGCAGTAGACTGTTGGTGCTGTCGAATCTGTCCTTAGCGTCGGCCGTTGCGAGCGGCTGGCTGGCAAAAGTGCGCCCCAGCAGTCCCATGCCTGGCCCGGGCAGGCGCAGGCGCTGACTTGCTGCACATAGCGCTTGAAGGCCAACAGGGACGACGCCCACTTGGGTCCCGGCTGCTGCGCCCTGCTGCACTGCGGAGAGGAGTGCTGGAAGCAGTCGACTCGACCGTCGCGCTGACATTTTCTGGCCAAGCAACCCAGCTACGACAGAAGCATGGACCCCTTAATATAAGAGAACATGTGCTTTGGCCGGGTCAATTCTGGTCGCGACCTTGCACCGCATGGGCGCACTGCTCGGCCCCGCCTTCTCGCTGTTCGCCCCCGCGAAGCCCGGTGCGTTACTCTCCTAACTCAAGCCCTGAGCAACGACCACAGTAATAGACATACCTTGCATAAACGTAGAGAGGCACAATGACCGACGCAGACGCAAAGATGGATGGCGCTGAGGCCAAAGCCGAGCACAAGGTCTTTGTAGGCGGCATCAGCTATCGCATGGACGAGGCGGGCCTGCGCGACCGTGAGTGCTGTGCCGCCCGAGATGGGCCTGCCTCCCCCGAACGAATCGTGCGTGCGCTGACACTTCGCGTTGCTCGGTGGTGTCTGCAGTGTTTGACAAATACAACCCAGACAACGTGGTGATCCAGCTCGACAAGATCACGCAGAAGCCGCGCGGCTTCGGTTTCGTGACCTTCAAGGACCGTGAGAGCATGCTGGACGCCGTTCGCGACCTGCACAACAAGGACGTTGACGGGCGCCCTATTTCCGTAAAGGAGGCCATTCCCCAGGATCAGATCAAGCCTGGGACGCCGGCCTCGGCGCTGGGTCGGGGCGGCGGATATGGGGGCGCGCGCGACGGCGGCGGTCGCTACGGGGACCGGGCCGGCTATGGCGGTGACCGCTACGGCGGTGGCCGGTACGACTCCCGGGCTGGTGGTGGCTATGACCGCTACGGCAGCGGCGCCTACCCGGACCGTGGGGGCTACGGCGGAGACCGGTACGGCGGCGGCCACGGCGGGTATGGCGCCGACCCGCGCCAATACGACTACGGACGCGGCGGCTATGACCGCGGCGGTTACGGCGGCTACGGGTGAGCGGGGCAGCGGTCGAAGCTGGCTTGTAATGCAGCGGGTTCTTGCATTTGCGCATACAGCAGCGAGGGTGCTAGCTGGTGTGTTGGCAGAGGGAGCCCCAGCCTACCTCACGCATGGTGGCGTGTCCTCCACAAGCGCGCTCACTGTTGCACACCGCGTTTACACGCTTGGCCCCAGCGCAGTCCAGCCCAACCTGAGCCCACCCCCTGCCTCGCCTGGCCTTTTCTCAAACTCCATGTGAACAGGGGCGGCGGCTACGAGCGTGACCCCTACTACCGGGACCCCTATGCCCGCGACCCCTACGCCGCGCCCGCCTACGACAGCCGCTACCCGGCCGGCGGCGGCTACGACAGCCGCTACCCCGCCGGCGGCAGCGCCGGGTACGACAGCCGCTACCCTGACTACCCGCCCGGCGACGACCGGTACGCCCGCGCCGGCGCCGGCGCCGGCGGCCCGGACCGCGGCGGCCGCTACCCCGCCGGGCCTGCGCGCGCGGCTCCCTACGGCCGGCCCGACGACCGCCGTGACGTGCGCAGGTAACCGAGGGTGACGATGGCGACAACAACAACGACAACGGCAGCTCGCCAACCAGCAGGTGTGTGTTTGAGGCGGCCTCGACGAGGAGGGTGCGGCAGGGCCGTGGCGGCCGGCTGCACGTGTCGTCGGCCATGGTACCGGTACGCGATGGTGGTGTGAAGACGGCGTTCGAGGGCAGAAGCAGCGCAGCGCAGTGCGCAGCGCAGCATGCAAGGCTGGTGCTGAAAGGCAGTGCCAGCGAGGGTGCAACAGCGCAGCGGCAGCGCTTGGCGAGGCCATGCGTGCGCAGACGCCAGCGCCAGTGGTTTTGAGAGGGCAGTGTGGCAGTGTCAGGGGCTGGTTTGCTGCCAGGACGGGGGCTGAGGCAAGCAGGCAGGCAGCATGGTTTGGCTGATGACGGTTTTGGCAGTGGCGTGGTGCAGGCAGCGAGGGGTCAGGTTTTGTTCGGCGGCCGGAGAGGCTCAGTGCGCCTGCACCAGTACCAGTCGGCAGACCCTGTGTGGGGCAGCGTGTTGCAGCGTCTGAGCAGGCATGCTTAAGCTCCCCACTAGCCTTTCAGTATTGACGGTCAGATATGCGTAACAGCATGTGTGCGGCGCCGCTGGCAGCATGCCTGTAATCGTCTTAAAAAGGCAGAACAGCCTTCGTGATGTATCAATACTTGGACCAGTGCAGCGGTGCACCTGGGCGCCCCCGCCGCTACGCCCTTTCCGCAGGTAAGTGCCTGGTCTCGGGCGGGCATTGCTGCTGTGTGACGTTGGTATGTTACTGTTGGAAGCACGGATTCATCGCAGTGTGCTCGAATAGGGCTAGAGAGGACGGGTAGCTGTACTGTGGTCCCCACGAAAGGTAGGGAGATGGATTTCGCCGGCACCACCGCGTTTGCGCATTCAATTGGTGCGCCCGACGCGTGGATGGCGCTGTGGCCCTGCCCATGGGGCACACTCATGTAAAGTCACGGAGCTAACGGATCGTAAGGCCTTCCAATTATGTGATCGTGTCCGTCCGTTGCCGGCTGCGCCCTCCGTAATCCCGGTGACCGGGTTAAAGACATCCGGGTCCGTCATCACTGATATCAGGCCCATGTGCCCGCCGACCAAGGTCCAGTGAAGTACTTACTGATAGTCAACCGCAGCCCAGACCTGGCCAGCGCCACACTAGGTGGTAGATTGGTTTGGCAGCGTACGAACACGGTTACACGGGGCAGGCGTGGGGGCCGTTGCAGGCGCGGGGCGCTGCGTCACAACACGGTATTTCTACAGCCGCGGCTGCGTTGCAAGCTCGCCACGCTTGCGCGTTTTACCGGGCTGTCCGCTGGTCCGCCCGGCCAAGCCGCACCCCAGGCTACGTAATGCTTTAGACGTGCGGCCGAGCCGCCGAGGCCATGCCAGTGTGCTTGCGATGCGTAAGCTTTGCAACCAGCCGTCCCACCCCCCGTGCCCACCGCACTCCTTATGACCCTTGCTCCCTAATCTTGCCAATCTTGTTATAGACTTGGACGGTACCGGTGCGTATATGCCTGTCAGCCCGGCATGGAGTACATGGACAGGTCCAGGTATATGGAGAGGTCCATGCTGGGGCACGATGCTGGGGTGAGCTGGGTCTATGGACCGCAATTCAGACGGGTTCGCGGAGCTGCGGGGCAACCCGCAGACTATGCTGCCGGTGAACATTTGCCAAACCCGCAGCACTCCAGGTTCTGGAGCCTGCATCGTTCAAGCTCGCCACGCCCTTTCGGCGCACAGCCTGAGGCTGTGCGAGCACTGCGGTACAAGCAATTCGGCGTGGCGTCTGACCCAATCGTCACAGAGCTTTTCTTTACAGGCTTTCGGCGCCAATGCATACCACATAGACATTCAGAGTACGTTTCGATCGTCCCACTTGGCGCTCGGCAGTCTGAAAGGTCGCGGCGGCAGTTTGTCGTCCGAGTGTGAGCCGCCCGACATCGAGGCATCTCCGTTGGCCGGTTGGGCCAATATGGTCTGTGTCGCAGCGCACCTCATATATGCTGCATTGTAACAGTGCAGGTTGCGCTGAATGGAGCTTATAAGATACCTCAGGCACTGCACAACGCGTAAGGCACAGCCGGCCAGCGTAAGCGGCCCTGAACGGTACACTCGCGCCCAGACCGCAGGTATTCAGCAGTGAGAGCAGATGCATTCGCGCTAGCACACTCTTCACATTTGCCCCGGCGCGAGCGCTCGACGGCTCGCCCGGCCCAACTCCAACCTCAGTCGTGAGGCTAGAGTAATTGGCCCCATATATTTTTAAGGGTGATATGCACTGATTCGCACCAGCAACGGCATGAATTAGGCTGGGAGACGGCCGATAGCGCTTGGCGGGCGCATAGTACGACGCCCTTCTTACTTTGCTCGGAGCTCAGCGCGTTTGCAGGCCAAGATTCCACATACCCAAGAAGGAACCGGGTTGGGGCACCACTAGGGTGGCGATGCAGCTTGATCCCCAGTCGGCGCAGCAAAGCAACACATTGCTGGCGCTGGTGCGTCGCTCGTGACCCAGCCCAACTGAAGGATAGTCGCAAGCACGGTTGCGAAATAAACGTTGGTTTGTAAATACGAGAGGGTCGAGCTGCTGGAGTGCGCTGCACAGGCAGCGGTTTCTCGCTGGGAGCTCTGTGTTCCCGGGCCCGCCCGGGACTTGTGGCTCGGCTACTTTGACACCGGTGGGTGAGATTGCGATGAAGAGGCTTCGACGGGCTCTGTGGGTTCGGGATAGGCCCGTCTGATGCGACGAGCCCAGAATGCGCTCGCCCGCCCGAGCCCGACTGGGAACTGGGGCTGGTGCGTTGGATCTGTATCTACATATATGGTCGTCTAGATCTCAAAGCGGGCCTCGTATTGTCAAGCGGCCATCGGCGTTTCTATTGAGTATTGGGCACGATGTCGCCGCTTGGCATGGTCACCCAAGTTGCGGCAAATAGCAGTATAGCCGCTGGCGTTGTGGTCATACTATTCACTTGCATGCAGATTAACAAGATGGCTGCGCCTGGGCGCAGCCTGGCTCTGGCCGGCCTCGCACTGGCAACGCTCCTTGCTGCGGGTGAGCAGCGTCGACGATATAAAAGGCGGACTTGGGGCCCAAGTTACACCTCCGGGTTTGCGGGCATGACTCAACCAGCGCATTGGCGGGCGCTTTACTGCTTTTCCCATGGCCATCGCCGGTCGATCGCCGGCTCCCCTGCCGGCTTTGCACCTTTCCACCACCGATCCTCGCCTGGCGGCATTGCGCAATTCAGTGTACTTTGGCTGGATGGCCTGCTCGAGCACACACCTGCCGGTGTACGGATGTTTGCGCAGCTCTCCAGTGCTGACACCCTTGCACCCCACACTCGTCACACGGCGCCACTCTTTGCGGCGCAGGCCTGCCTGCAGTTGCGGCGCGTCAGCCCACGGACTTCCCATGGTGCTCGTGCGCGACGTATGATTGCGACTGCTCGCCATATAAGATTAGCCTTTCTAGCCAGCGCCAGGTGAGGCTGCCAAAGGCGCGAAAGTGTGTGTGCGGGCCCGCGTCACGGAAGACTGACGCGTGCTCGTCGAAACGGAATGTGTGACTGCGAACTCCCAGTACCCCACACTTCAGCATGCCCCCTGCTGCACCAGCGGCTCCGAAAGCCACCAGTGCGCTAGCTTGACAACGTTTTGCAGCTTATCGGCAGTGCGCTTGGGGGATGTTTCATGCACGCAGCGAGCCCCCACCCACCGCCGCAGTCCAGAACAAGTCCATCGCCACCTGCGTTTGTCCCTCAGAGCCCGCCCATGCCGGGTGCCATCCCCGGAAAGCCCCCCTCCCCGTCAGCCATAGGAAGGCCAGCTAGCCCGCAGCTAGGCGTGCCGCTGCAGAGCAGGGCCGCAGTCTTCTGAAGAGCTGCTGTCCGCGGTTTGCCCACGACCATTGGCGCTTACTAATGCAGTATACCCGCGCTTCGGCCCCGGCGCGTGGCCACGGCGCAAGCGCCGCCCGTCAGCCCTCCCCCGTGCTACTCCAACAAGTTGTTGCTTACATCGTGTCGCGCAAATCACACGCACAGATCAACGAGACGATTACGCGCTTTTGCTTCAACGTGGAAAGCGACCCATGCGACACCAGCAGGCCCTGCTGCAGGCGGATGATGGCAAGCGTGGACAAGCTTACGTTTAGAATCAGTGAGTTGTTCACCGGCTGCCTGGCGAGCTGGGTGCGGTCGAGACCTCCCTGCAACCTGCAGGACTTTAGGGGGCTCGTGTTCCATGAGTGTGGGGACCGCGTTATGCGGGGGTGCAACGCACAAGTGGAACGGCACGCGGGGCTGTGGGGTTCAGAGTCGCGGCGTGCCGGGCGGCGGGAGTGTAGCGGCATGCCCTTCTTAAGCGCGGGTGATCAGAGCGGTGGGCAAGGAGGATCGCAGCGGCACTCGTGGAGTTGCAGGCGCCGGCCATGAAGTAGATCGCAACCTGCCACCGCTTTGGCGCTCGCGTGAACTGCCGTCAGCCCTTGCGCCACTTTGCGCGCAGAAGAGCCAGCTGTCAAGCCGCCTTGCATGTATGGATGCCAGCGCGATGCCCCTAGCTGTATATCACACTGCCGATAACCCTTCATGAAGGCCCGGCCGCGGCCGTACCTTGACACACATCCTGCTGCTGCTGCTGCTGCTGCTGCTGCTGCTGCTGCTGCTGCTGCTGCTGCTGCTGCTGCTGCTGCTGCTGCTGCTGCTGCTGCTGCTGCTGCTGCTGCTGCTGCTGCTGCTGCTGCTGCTGCTGCTGCTGCTGCTGCTGCTGCTGCTGCTGCTGCTGCTGCTGCTGCTGCTGCTGCTGCTGCTGCTGCTGCTGCTGCTGCTGCTGCTGCTGCTGCTGCTGCTGCTGCTGCTGCTGCTGCTGCTGCTGCCGCTGTGCGCTCCTCACTGCTCCGTTACGTGTGACTTTACCTGCAGCCTCGGAGTGCCAGCGCGTGAACATCCAACGCGTCACCTTCAACGGCGACCGGTGGAGTAGCTGGAACACCTACGAGCACGACGCCGGGAGCGGTGAGCCAGCATTGGGTTGGGAGGTTGGGAGGTCGGGAGGTTGAAGGTGCTGGGCGGTAGTGGCGGCGGGCCTCTCGTGGACCGGACCCCCTGCCACGCTTGAACATCGGGGTGGGTGGGGTGGGGGCGGGGCCAGCGGCATGCATCGTGGCGTCCTCCCTGATGGGTGATGGCATTGCTGTGAGCCCGACCGGCATGGACGAGCATGGCAGGAAGGGCGGTTGGTGGCACGGGGCTGCTGGCCCTCCACCCCTCAGAGGCAGGCAGCCCTCGGCCCAGCCCCGGGCGGATGCCCGCGGCGGGGGACCCCTGATTCGGGCAGTTCCAGGTGCTCTGCCTCGTCGCCGGACGCCGAATGACGACTCCTCTCTCGCATGCTGTCTGACATGCAGGCGAGCCCGGCTACGAGCTGAAGCTGTACGACATTGCGTCCAACAGCTCGGCTTTCCCCGGCACCCGCATCTGCGTCAACACGATTGCGCCCTGCTCGTCCGTGTTCCAGATTTGTGACGGGCCCGACGGGCTTTGCCAGTGAGTGATGATGGCTGTTTTTTTTGTGGACTCCCAGTTGCACGGTTTTTGAGACCCCGGCTCGCCTGGTGGCTGGAGGCGAGCGTTGTGTGGGAGGAGGGAAGAATGCGGGGCGGGGCGTCTGAAAGGAAAGGCGGACGCGGCGGGCACAAGCCCCAGCGCGTCGCGCGCGGCTAGGGCCTGAGGGCTGAGGAAACAGGGAAGAGGGAATTCGCAGTCCCGAATGTGCTCTGGGCTTGCGCTGCTTCGGAAGGAGCCTGCCGCGTGGGTGTGTTGGAACGGTTTCAGCAAGAGCTACTAGCCGTTTGTCTTCATCTCCCCAACCCCCCACCGCCCATAACTAAACATACCGCGCATTGACCTCCTGCGCAGGTACTCCTTTGCGGACACGCCCGCCACCGTCACCTGCCCCACCTGCACGGCGGACTTCGACCCCAACCCACCACCCCCGCCCCCGCCCTCGCCGCCGCCGCCAAGCCCCCCTCCGCCGCGGCCGCCACCGCCGAGCCCCCCGCCCCCGCGGCCGCCGCCATCGCCCCCGCCCCCGTCTCCGCCTCCCCCCAGCCCTCCTCCCCCTCGCCCTCCGCCGCCCAGCCCGCCTCCTCCTTCGCCTCCTCCCCCGCCTCCTCCCAGTCCCCCACCCCCGCGGCCCCCTCCCCCGAGCCCCCCGCCACCTCCTCCGCCGAGCCCTCCGCCGCCGCCACCTCCCAGCCCGCCACCTCCCCGGCCTCCCCCTCCTAGCCCGCCGCCGCCCCCGCCCCCCCGCCCTCCGCCTCCCCCTCCTCCTTCGCCTCCGCCTCCCTCGCCTCCCCCGCCAAGCCCGCCACCTCCTCGGCCTCCCCCTCCTAGCCCGCCGCCGCCCCCGCCCCCCCGCCCTCCGCCTCCCCCTCCTCCTTCGCCTCCGCCTCCCTCGCCTCCCCCGCCAAGCCCGCCACCTCCCCGGCCTCCCCCTCCTAGCCCGCCGCCGCCCCCGCCCCCCCGCCCTCCGCCTCCCCCTCCTCCTTCGCCTCCGCCTCCCTCGCCTCCCCCTCCGGGCCCGCCACCTCCCCGGCCGCCTCCGCCAAGCCCCCCTCCTCCACCGCCCCCACGCCCTCCGCCTCCCCCTCCTCCTTCGCCTCCGCCTCCCTCGCCTCCCCCGCCAAGCCCGCCACCTCCCCGGCCGCCTCCGCCAAGCCCCCCTCCTCCGCCGCCGCCGAGCCCTCCTCCTCCCCCTCCTCCGTCGCCGCCGCCTCCCCGCCCTCCGCCGCCGAGCCCTCCGCCTCCTCGTCCTCCGCCGCCCAGCCCTCCCGGTTCGCCCCCTCCGCGCCCCCCGCCCAGCCCGCCGCCTCCCTCCCCCCCTCCGCCCTCGCCTCCGCCCCCTAGCCCTCCCCCTCCGAGCCCGCCGCCTCCCCGGCCGCCTCCGCCCAGCCCACCTCCTCCACCTCCGCCTAGCCCTCCCCCTCCAAGGCCGCCGCCTCCACGCCCCCCTCCGCCCAGCCCACCTCCTCCACCTCCACCCAGCCCCCCACCTCCTAGCCCACCCCCACCCAGCCCCCCGCCTCCCAGCCCTCCCCCACCCCGCCCCCCGCCTCCGAGCCCTCCGCCCTCAAAGTCCCCTTCCCCTCCTTCCTCGCCCCCGCCTCCCTCCCCCCCGCCTCCCTCGCCCCCGCCTCCGAGCCCGCCGCCCCCTCGGCCTCCCCCACCCTCGCCGCCTCCCCCACGCCCGCCACCGCCTGTCATCACGGCGCCGTGCGGCCAGACGTGCATCTCGCTTAAGATCGCTGCGCCCCTGCCCGACCACCCGCTGCTGTCCTTCAGCACCGCAACCTGCCTGCAGACCCAGAGGTCGCTGCTGGATGACATCGATAGCTACTCCTTTGACAACAACATCCAGTACGCGGACGACGGCGACCTGTTCTTCAAGGCCGCGACCTGCTCTTCCGCCGAGATTTCGATCTGCGGAACCTTTGCGACCGCTGCCGACAGCTGGGCGTTGCAGCAGTGGCTGGTTGACAACTCGAAGGCCTACATCCGCTCCCTGCTGTGCGGCCGCCCGGTGACCGAGGAGGAGGAGTGCAACGACAAGTGCACGAATCTGTACCAAACCTACATGGTGGAGATGGTGGCGGTGACCAACGGCGGCAGGGACAAATGCCTGGCCTACACAGATGAGAACAACTGCAAACCGCCGCCGCGGCCCGAGTCCTCGCCGCCGCGCGTGCGCCCGCCGTCGCCGCGTCCGCCCTCGCCAAAGGCCTCGCCTTCACCGTCTCCCTCGCCGTCTCCCTCGCCATCTCCCTCGCCGTCTCCTTCGCCGAGCCCCACTCCCACCCCCACAACCTCGCCGTCGCCTCCTCCTCCATCGCCCCCGCCGCCATCGCCTCCCCCTCCCAACCCCCCTCCGCCGAGATCTCCCCCTCCCTCGCCTCCTCCTCCTAGCCCTCCTCCTCCCAACCCGCCGCCCCCCAGCCCCCCTCCCCCTAGCCCCCCTCCTCCCAAGCAGCCGCCGCCTCCGCCGCCTTCGCCCCCTCCCCCGAGCCCTCCCCCGCCCAGGCCTCCTCCCCCTTCGCCTCCTCCCCCCAACCCTCCGCCGCCCAACCCTCCGCCGCCGAGCCCACCGCCGCCCACGCCTAAGCCCTCGCCTTCTCCTCCTCCATCTCCCGTGCCCCCTTCGCCTCCTCCTCCGTCGCCGCCTCCCCCTCGCCCGCCGCCGCCGAGCCCGCCCCCGCCGAACCCGCCGCCGCCGAGCCCGCCGCCGCGCAGCCCGCCGCCGCCCAGCCCCCCGCCCAACCCTCCGGGTGTGGTCACCTCTCCCTCGCCTCCCCCTCCCGCGCCCGTCCCTCCGCCCCCTCCTCCCACGCCCCCGCCGCCTTCGCCTCCTCCCCCCAATCCACCGCCGCCCAGGCCTCCTCCTCCCTCGCCGCACCCCGTGTCGCCACCGCCGCCTCCTCCTAACCCTCCCAGCCCCCGCCCTCCTTCACCTCCCCCGCCGTCGCCTCCTCCTCCCTCGCCGCCACCTCCCTCGCCTCCTCCCCCCAACCCGCCACCTCCTAGCCCTCCTCCTCCGCGCCCTCCCCCGCCCTCGCCTCCGCCACCGAGCCCCCCGCCCCCCCGCCCTCCGCCTCCCCGGCCGCCGCCGCCCTCGCCTCCTCCTCCTAACCCTCCCCCTCCCAGCCCGCCGCCGCCTCGCCCTCCCCCGCCGAGCCCACCGCCTCCCAACCCGCCGCCGCCCTCACCCCCTCCCTCGCCTCCGCCCAAGGCGTCGCCTCCGTCTCCCCCTCCTCCCAAGTCGCCGCCGCCCTCGCCCCCTCCTCCTAAATCTCCGCCGCCCTCGCCCCCTCCTCCCAGTACGCCGCCTCCCGATAACGTGCCCGGCAGCCCCCGCTGCGCGTCAAAGAGCGAGAACGCGCCGTACGCCTGGACGTCCATCACGCTGTCGAACACGACCGACATCTACGGCAGCCCCGCGATCCAGATGTGCATGTCGGTCCAGGGCCAAGAATGCAAGAACAGCAACGCCAAGTGCTGCGACATGGACTTCAACAAGATCTCCCTCCCCATTGGTGAGCGAGGCGCCGCGCGCGCTGGGTGCTGATTGCTGCTGGGAGAGGACACAGCAGGAGAGTGTCCGTCCCCCACGTGTCCGTCCTGTGTCCTCTGATACGCCGTGTGCCGTATGCCGTGTGTCGTGCCGTACGCCATTCCGTGTCGTATGGAACGCTGACTCACACATCATCCCATCACACAGCATCCTCCTCACAAGTGTCCCGCTCCTCCCATTTCCACCCCCTTGCCTTGCTGACGCAGTGGATGAGTGCCAGCCCCAGATCCGCGAGATGCGCGTCGACGGCGTCAGGCACGAGTACAGTTGGCTGCATCTCGACGGCACTCAGAACATCGCGCTGCGCGACATGCGTGCATACCTGCCCAACCCCATCGGCGCCAAGGTGTGCGTGGTGGTACTGCCCGGCAGCTGTGCGTCGCCGGCGGGCTTGTGCAAGAACGGCAGCTGCAAGGTGAGTAAGGGAGAGAGGGAAGGGAGGGCGGGTGGGTGGAAAGGCCGGGGAAGGCAGGCCTTGGGATTGTTTGATATGCACCCAGGCGGGCGTCTGCGCAGGACCGAACGGTAATGGCGCTGACCTCGCTTTGCTGACCCCGAAATCTACAGATTACAATTTGGAACAGCAGCAACAAGTGCTGCCCCGCCACCAAGCTCAGTGTCAGCAGCAAGAAGAAGGCCTACTTCTTCTAATGCAATTGATTGCGCTCGATGACTGTCGGAGAGGCGCCTCGTGGAGATGCGCCCTTTGCGTTTAAAATTGTTCTTTCTATTTTGAACAGCAGCTGCAGCAAGCTGCACGCGGCTACGGCACGGAAAGCCGTGCAGGTCGAGGGCGCGCAGCTGGCCCGCCTTGGCGGTGGGCAAATTCATCATGGAGTCGGTGGAGTTGGCGTGCGCGCGTGTGTGTATGTGACGAACACGGAGACGCAGGGATGAATTGACTGGGCGTGCCAGGCCGAAGGGTGGGTAGAAGGGGTAGGAAGGTAGTGCGGGTTCACCCATATGTTGACCTCGTGCGTGGACTGGGTTGCGCGTCGGGATGTCTCCAACGCATGCGGGTGTGCGTGCGTGCGTGCTCCATGCGCGCGTGCACGCGCGCTATGTGGATTCACGTCGGGGACCGCTTGGATTACAAGGTATCACCAGTTGACGCGCCACAAGGCGAGAGCTGTGTTTGAATGGTGTGGAAATATAACCTGGGACACGAATTGCTGTGATCACGCACACCGTGTGTAGCGCTGGCATGCATGGCGCACCGGTAAAGTGAATTTGTGTGCGTTCGGGGGCTTCTTGTGACCTATGAACTACTGGTTTCTCTCTCGTATTCGACGAAGTATTGGCACGGCTGTACAGATCAGATAGGTAGCTGGCCGAAATGGGCGGTTCGTGCGCCAGGCGGCATGCAGGCCTGGGTGCGCATCATGCCGCCAGGTCAGGGTCGTGCCTGGTGGGCACCAGCATTGGGTCCCTGGATCATGTGAGGGAAGGCATGTGCACCCCCACCCGAATGCGCTTTCGCATAAGACGTACGGCAAGAATTTCCATGCAGGCACGACAGACTTCAGAATGTCCTCAGCAGTGTAACAAGCATCGCGTGCTCGCAATTTGCCTCCTGCCTCCTGCGCCCCCTTCTCCTTAGCTGCCGCAACCCGTCCCCATCGGCGCCCAGGCGTGCGCCCAGGTGTGCGTGCTGGTGCAGCTCGCTACCTCCCCGGCCCTCAGCCCCCGACGCCGCCGCCTGTCATCACGGCGCCGTGCGGCCAGACGTGCATCTCGCTTAAGATCGCTGCGCCCCTGCCCGACCACCCACCACCGCTGCTGTCTTTCACTTTCAGCACCGTCACGTGCCTGCAGAGTGCAGACCCAGAAGTCGCTGCTGGATCACTGGATGTGCAAGAAAGGGCATTCCATAGCATGGTGTGCAGGCGTGCGGCCTCTAACATGCTGTTCTGTCTCCTCCTGGCTCACCACCGCACAGTCATTCATCCAGTTGACGTACGCCACCACGTCGCCCAGGGGGGCCCTCCCCAGCTCCCCTGACGTCGCCTGGTCCGTCGGTGAGGCGCGGCATCTTCCCAAGACGGTTGCAAATTACACAGCCTGGCAAGCCTGAGTGAAGGCCAACATGGATATGAAACGGCGGACGATGACGATACGGTCCTAGCGCATCCCAGCAGGCATCACGTCGACCCCTGCAAAATCACTGTCGTCAGCGACCACTGCACTCCCACCCATACTTTCTGCTAACCGCACGCACCAGCCGTACCGCGCAGCACCAACTATGCCCTAGCAGGGGTCGTCGCGTAGGCAGGCCCCAGGGCTGGACCCAGAGTGCGGGGCAGCACACACATCCCAATCCTTCACCCATAACAGGCATGGCCGCGACAGCATGCGGGTGAGCAGGCCCATGAACGGCCATTTGCTTTTGCATGAACGGCCATTTGCTCTTAAGCATAGTGATGAACCCTAGAGCAAGGCCTCTCATACGCGCGAGCCAGTTCACAAGCGGTCGCGCTTGTTGCCCCACCAATGCTCCTATGGTACTGCACCGCCGGTGCACAAACCATTCTGACCATGGTCCGAACGTCATGCAGGTTGACCAAGTCCCAGCTTTTGCCATATTCATCATGAGAGCACACATTGCATTCATATTTCCTCGTCCCCTACACTCCAACCATGCTGCACAGTCGAGCCGGCAATGGGCCAAGCCCGCTGGTGTCGCACGCCCTCCTGATTTCTCAGCAGCCTGACCCTACAAAAACCCCAGCATCAATTCCAGCCATAATTGACCTAAACCCATGCGCACCCGCGTAGCGCCAGGTTGCGAACTGCGCCGTTAACGTGTCTTGCACATGAAATGAAGAGCCGTCCGCCCTGTCGTACCGTATACCGGTATAGGAGACATGCCAGCACTACCTAGGCCTCCGCCTCCGCCTCCGCCTCGGCCTCACCGAACTCTTCATCATGCTCCTCCGCTTCCGCCTCCCCCTCGTGCGCGTCCACACCCCCATGCGCCTCCGCCTCTTCCACCTCCTCCTCGCCCTCGCCCTCGCCCTCCTCCTCCAGCGCTGCATCGCCCCACACCGCCGGCAGTTGGTCCTGCGCCGGGTCCGCGGCCGCCCCCACCGCCTCCGGCCCCTCGCCCTCCCCTAGCAGGAAGTCGTCATCCCCGTCCACGACACCCGCCGCCGCCTCCGCAGCCGCCGCGGCCACCAGCTGCAGCCGCAGGGCCTCCTTTGGATCCAGAGGCGACTCGGGCATGCCCGGAGGGAACCACAGCTCCTGCTGCTGCTGCTGCTGCTGCTGGGGCGCCGCTGCCACTGCGGATGCGTCGGCGCCGCCGTCGGCTGCAGTGGCGTCGGCGGTGGCGCCAGGCTGCGCTGCCGCGTGCGGCTTCTGCTGGAGGAAATCATTGCGCACGATAAAGCGAATGGCCTGTGGGATGGGTGAGCAGGGGTGGGGAAGCGTCGGTAGGGGAAAAGAGGGGCCGTGGTGAAGGCGGCACCTTGCGGCAGGAGCAGCCGCAGGGCAATCACCGCACAACATACCATATGGGTAACCTTCTTTACACAAGCACCCCATCTACACACAAGCCCCCTGCCCGACAAATACCCTCGCTCCTGCGCCCCCTCCTGCCCCCCCCCCCTCACCTGCAGCAGCCAGCTGCGCTCCTGCCGGAGCTCCCGCTGCAGCAGCTTCTCCAACAGGCTGGGCGGCCGCGGCCGGGGCGCGTAGTGGTGGTTGTGCTGCTGCTGCCCGTGCGGCCCGTGCTGGCTACCGTATTGGCTGCCGTACTGGTTCCCGTACGGACCGGGACCACCACGGCCGCCGCGCCCGCCGCGGCCCGCCAGGTGGTAACCGTCGCCGTCGCCGTACCGCCCACCAAAGCGGCCGCCACCGCCTGGGCCCCAGCGGCCTCCGCCAGGGCCCCAGCGCCCGCCGCGGCCGTAGCCACGGCCGTAGCCAGGCGGCCCAGCGGCTGCAGCGCCCGCTCCCTCCCCGGGCGCGCCGTTGGGTCCCGCCGGGCCTTCCTCGCCACCCGCACCGGCGGCCGGGCCGCCCTCCGCGCCGGCGGCACCGTCGCCGCCTTCTGCAGACCCCTGCCCGCCCTCGCCGCCCTCGCCATTGCCGTGCCAGCCGCGCCCGCCGCCGGGGCCCCAACGCCCGCCACCGGGCCCCCAGCGGCCGCCGAAGCGCCCCCCTCGCCCGCCGTCGAAGCCGAACCGGCCGCCGCGCCCGCCGCGCATGAAGCGCCCGCCGCCACGCCCGCCGTAGCCGCCGTACCCGCCACGGCCGCCATAACCGCCGCCGTAACCGCCGCCGTCGTCCCCGCCGTCCAGCATGTCAGTGGTCCCGGCGGCCCTGCGTTCGCATTGCGTTCGCATTGTGTGGGCATCGTACGTAGGTCTGTGGCTTTCCCTAGCCTTGGCAAGCTCCCGGTTGTCCTGCAGCTTGTGTGCAGTTACTAGTTAGCCTTAGACGACGCAGTCCCCCCGGCCCGAAGCTTCATCACATACGGCTGGCTCCCAAGCCGTGCCGCTTCGCACCGGCAGACACGCTCGCCGCCGGCCCCTCTTCCCATTACCAACACGCCCGAGCTTGCCTCACAGGCCAGCAGCGCTCCCCATCTTTTGAGCAACTGGCATGCACGTGCCCCTGCTCACCTGTCCAGCCCCATGGCCCGCTGCTTCTCCAGAATCTCGCGCAGCTTCCGCTTCCGCTCCTCCTTTGGATCCAGTCCGCCCGCCTCGCTGCGCGCCTCCGCCTCCGCCTCGCGGCGCGCCACGTTTGAGGACGTGGGGTAGCAGCGCTTGCGGTCGGCGATCCACCTATAGCCGCAGAGGAGGCGAGATGCAAACAAAATATTGACGCAATCAAATAGGATTGAACAAGGGGAAGCGGCGGCGGCATGGTGCTGGCGGCGGGAGAGCAGGCGGTGCGGGTCCAGAACACAAGGGGACATTGGAGCCAGTGCACCGCGCCTGGGCGCTACAGTCTCATGATTGTACCGTTCCCAACCAAACACGGCCCATTGAACCAACAGGATTGGATGCAAACCACCCCGCCACTACAGCCGCACCAGCCTGCGCTACACGTCCCCAACTAAACGCATGCCCTCCCACCCCGCGCACGCACGGAAGCCGGCCAGCAAGCCAGCTGCTCAGAACACGCGCCACTCACTTGGCCACCTCCTGCCGCTCCTCCTCGCTCTGCGGCTGCCGCACCACCACCGGCCCCGCCGCCGCCACCACCTCCTCCAGTGGCTTGGCCATCAATTCCCTCTTGGCGGCCTTCTTGCTCAGAGGCGGCTGCTGCTGCGGACTGCCCGGGTGCGCCTGCTGGTTGAGGTGCGACGCCGCCCCCTCCTGGCCGCCGGCGCCGTTGTCGTGATAGGCGCCGCCATTGCCGTTGCCATATCCGCCGCCGCCCATCTCATCAGCGCCGCGCTTGCGGCCGGCGAAGCCGCCGCGGCCACCGGCGAAGTCCCTGCCACGGCCGCGGCCGCCGCCGAAGCCGCGCCCCCGCCCGCCCCCGCCTCCGTCCCTGCCGCCGCCGTTTGCCCAGTTGCCTCCTGCTCCTCGGCCTCCGCCTCCGCCAGCAGCGGCAGCGCCGCCACCGCCGATGTAGCCGTTAGGGCTCATAATGCGAGAGGTGGCCCCTCCTGCCGCAGCCCCGCCCGGGCCGCCGCCGCCACCTGCGCCGGCTCCACCGCCAGCCCTGTGCTGCGGCGGCCCCCCGTACTGCTGCTGCTGCTGTTGCTGCGGGTGCTGTGGGGGTGCCGCCGCATGAGGACCGTGCGACGCGCCAGCCACCGCGGGCCCCATCTGCTGCTGCGAAGCCGGCTGAGCCGGCGGCCCGCCCTGGGCCGCATAGCCCTGGGGTGGTTGATGCTGCTGCTGCTGCTGCTGTTGCGGTGGCAGGAGCTGGCCGTAGGTGGCGGGGTGCTGCGACGGCATGTACGGCCGCGGCGGCGGCGCGGTGCATGTGAGCGGCTGCGGCTGCTGGGGGTGGTGGTGGTGGTGCTGGTGGTGGTGCGGGCCCGGCTGGCCTGGTGGCCCGCCGTGCGGCGTCATGATGCGGGCTTGCGCTTGGTGGCCACCTGCGTGCGGCGGTTGCTGAGGAGGAGGCTGGTGGTTGTAGCTAGGCGTTGGCAGCCGCCCGCTGGGCGTCATGATTGCTGAGACCATGCCTCCATTGCTTGGCTGCTGTTGCGATTGCTGCTGCTGCTGCTGCTGCTGTTGATACTGCTGCCCCCTGCTTCCACGGCCACGGCCACCGCTGCCGCCTCCTCCGCGCCCGCCGAAGCCGCCGCCGCCGCCGCCCCCACCGCGGCCGGAGGGACTGAATGGCTGCTGCATCTGTTGCTGTGGCGGCTGCTGTTGGTACTGGTGCTGCTGCTGCTGCTGTTGTGGGGGCTGCATCTGCTGCATCTGGGGCTGCTGCTGTTGTTGCTGCTGGGGCGGCGGTGCGCCATATCCAGTCCGTACGGGGGCGCCGTAGCCTGTCCCAGCGGGCTGGTACGCAGGCTGGAAGGACCCCGCGAACTGCTGAGCAGGCTGCTGCTGGGCAAATTGTGACTGCATGTAAAGCTGCTGTGGTGCGCCGTAGCCCGTTTGTTGTTGTTGCTGTTGCTGCTGCGCCAAGACGTGCGGAGGCGGGGGCCCGGTGGAGAAGGCCACCGGCTGCTGCGGCCAGGGCTGCTGCATTTTTCCGACAGGCGCGGCCAGCCGTAGCGTCTTTAGACAGTATGGCGCTTCCTGTAGCGCGCGGGGTTGTCAATTTAAGGCAGGAGCGTTCGCAGAAGTCCGCCGGAGAGTCGAGCCATGACGATTTCGACAATGCCTTATGAAACGGGCCTCCCCGGCCGGCCCGGCACAATCCAGCTGAGGAAGCATGTAGCTAGTATGCTATATATGACTTACAGCGCGTTGCGTAGGCCCTCAGCGTCACTGCCGCCTGGTCGCTTTCGGAGGGGACTGCCAGCGGTGCAGTGAGCGCGACCAGTTCTGTGTCATAAAAATTCCACGCCTCTTCGTAAGTAAAAATTGGCGCAGTCGCGTAGAAGAACACCCTTAGGCTAGGTCGTTGTTCCGCGTCGGCTGGGGCGGCGCGTCCTTATGGTATACAGGGCCAGCGTTACTACAGGGCCAGCGATTACTTCATTCCTTGTCGGAGAAGTGAGGTCGAGGGACCCTCAAACATGGCGAAACGGGTCGGGATCCAAAGGCAAATTGCGGACAGCCCAAGCCCGAGGCCCCAAGTATAAGTTTTTGTTTTCATAAAACTGTCCAACCGTTGCACGTCACAACTAGGACCTGGTCTGTCGTGCTCCAGACAGCGTTGACTGGGACGTTTGCTCGCCGCAGCTTTATAGGAAAGGGCTGCCAGAGGCTCTTACAAATGAGCAATACATAACAAGATGGTCGTGTTGACAGGGCAAGGCTCCCGATAGGCGAGCCGCAGCGCGAAATGGCGTCGCCCTCGCCGCGTTCTGGCACGGCTTCTCCCAGCGAGGCCGGCAGCAACGTGGCTAGCGTTGGATCTGTAACGGAGCGGGCGGGCTCTCCGTTTCCGTCGCCAGCGCGCCTGGATGACGAACAGCCCGCACCCGCGCCGGAGCTGTCCGAGGGCCTCCAGGGCTCGGCGCCTCTGTCGCCAGCCGCCGCGGCGGCAGGTCGCTTGGGGACACACGACGCCAGATCCAGCTGGCTGGGGGAGGCGCCCAGCTCGTACGCTGGGGGGGCTGTTGCACCGCCGCCTGGGCAGGCTGCAGGGAATCACGCGCTGGCAGCTGCGTACGCGGCGCCACCCAGCGCAGCTAGCCTCCGCAGCGTTGAGACTGACCTGCACTTCGGCCCGCATACCATCTCCGTGGTCGGGCCGCCGAACCGGCACCACCAACTGGAGGTTTTTGCCGATGGGACGGTGCTGACTGTGTCGCGGCCCGTCGCCGTCGCGCCTGCGGCGCCGGCGGACGCCTCGCCGCGGTCCCCATACCAGCAGCCGTACTACTTAGCGCAGCAGCACCAGCACCAGCACGAAGTCCAGCAACAACCACAACGCGAAACACAGCAGCAGCAGGCTTCTGGAGCGGGGCTGTTGACAGACCTGCAGGGCCAGTACCTGCGAAGGCTTGGTCTGGCGGAGGCCGAGCGTGAGGGCATGGCGGCAGAAGCAGCTCAGGGCACACAGGGCCCCGAGGCGTCGCGGCTTGTCACGAACCCCCTTCAAACGCAGCTCAGCTTCTCGCCGCTCGCAGCGGCGGGGCAGGCGAAGGCGTCAACCGCAGCAGCTGCCTCTACGCCCGGCCCCACCAGCACACCTGCTCATGGCCCCACTCTCAGCCGTGTGTCGGGGGGCGGGGGCGCCGACTTTGGTTTCGCTGCCACACCCGCCCCTGCGTACTCGCCGCGCTCTGCGGCCGGGCCTGGCACGATGGCAGCAACGCCCATGGGCGCCGCCACTGCAGCCTCTCCACACGGGCTGGTCGCAGGCACGCCCTATGGAGCTATGGCCACTCCCGCGCCTGGTCCCGTCTACCAGTCTCCGGCCGGCCAGCTTGCCGCCACGCCCTACCCCGCACGCGCCGCGACCTCGCCGGTGGCTCAGACACAGCAGGGCCAACACGGACAGCAGCAGCCTCAGCGCCAAGGAGCCTCCGTTGAGCTCTCACCGCAGCGCGGGCAAGCCACGGGAACGGGGGGGCCCGGCCTTGCGCAACGGCCTGCTGCGGGTGGCTTTGGGTACCAGGACGCCGCTGCCAGTGCCGCGCCGGCAGGTGGGCCTGGCTATGCCACCCCTCCAAGGCAACAGCAGCGACAGCAGACGCAGCACGTGCCGGACGGCGTAACCGGGACCGTCACCTTCACGCCGCTGCCGTCGCCGGCACTGTCGCAGCAGCAGCGGCAGCAGCAAGGGCGGCAGGCGCAGTCGCCTCAGGTGGGGCTGTTTGGCGAGCGGCTGGGTCAGGACGGTCTCCAGGCGGCAGCCTCGCCCCGCACCGAGGCCGCCGGCGTGGTGCTGACGCCAGCGGAGCTGCGCGACAAATACAAGCGCACCAAGAAGTTGCTGCAGGTGCGAGGGCGTCATTCTTGCGACGTTTTTTATCTGCGTGCATAGGCTGGGATTAGGTGATTGACGAGCTACCATATCCGTGCTCTCTGCTGCTGTCCTGCTTGCTGCAGGAGAGTGTGCGTGAGATTGACACGCTCAAGGCGCGGCTCACCTCGGAGGGCCGGCGGGCGGGCGTGCTGGGCGCACAGGTCTCCGCGCTGCAGGGCCAGGTACGTGCCAAAACACAGCCACGACGGTTGGGACTGATTCCTGCAGCTACATTGCGATGTCTGTGAGGACCGGACCTGTTGCACCGCATGCGGCTTAGGAAGGTTGCAACAAGGGCAGGCGCGCCTGACAAATTGACTCTGACGTCTTCGTACGCAGGCTGGCATGACAGGCGACAGCGTTGCACTGCTGGCTGCGACTCAGGTGAGTGACAAGGGGTGGGTGGATGGCAGATCGACCGTAGCCTGCACGCAACTGATTCGCAGTCTGCACTATCGTGCGTATCTCAGTAGTCTGACGCAGTAACCGCATCCCTACACGACTCTTGTCCACATTCATTGCAGGCCGAGAAGATGGTCGCTGTGCAAAAGCTGCGGGAGGCGCGTGAGCAGTCGGAAGCGCTGCAGGCGCAGGTGGCGTCCGCGCAGGTGCGTCACTCGAACCAGCCCCAGCAGGGCCCCGTCCTAGTAAACGCAGTCCTTCTGCGTTCGTTAATCCTATCTTGCGTTTCACAGCCAGCCGCGCAGAGGCAATGAGTGCTGCCTCGCCAGCCTGTGCCCTGGCAAGACTTCTGCATCCGAGTATCCCAACAACCCTCACCCCTTGCGGCTCAGGCGGCGGTGCGGGCGCTGGAGCAGCAGCAGGCAGGCATGCTGAACGAGTTCGCCGCGGAGCGCCAGCGGCGGGAAGCGCAGTGGGTGGAGGAGCGCCAGCGGCTCGAGGTGCGCGTGTGTGCGGCCCCGTTGGTGGCTGGCCCGTTGACCCGTTCACACGGAACCCCATGGCAGCAACTAGATAAAGAACTAGCGCACTCACGGCGCGTGCAGGCGCTCCGCGCTGAGGACGCGGCGCAGCGGCAGGCCATGCTGGCCGCGTTCCATGGGGATCGCGAGCAATGGGAGGCGGCGGCGGCGGAGCAGCGGCGGGCGCTGCAGGCGCACTACGAGCAGCAGGTACGGCTGCAGCCTAATGGGTGCTCGCGGGAGGGGGGCGGGGGGTAGTACATTCCAGAAACCAAAAGCGAAACGACCAAGAGAACCCGAGGGGGGCGGGGGGACGGTGCCGCTGCTAAGGAAAGCAGTATGGACTGGCCCGCTTACAAGAGACGGAAAATGAGCAATCGTGTTGTGGTCCGTCATGTCCGGCCCGGCTGCAGCTGGCAGCCGCTCGGGCGGAGGCGGCCGCCGCCGCCCAGCAGCAGAAGGATGTGTCAGGCGCGGTGCAGGCGGCCGCGAAAGCCGAAGCGGAGGCCAGGGCGCAGCTGGAGGAGGAACGGCGGCGCAGCGCAGCGCTCGCCGAAACAGTCCAGGGGCTTCAGGCTAGGCTTGCCGACTCGGAGGCGGCTCGCTCCAAGACGCAGACCGAGGCTGCATCCCATGCGGACACCATCCAGGTAAGCACGGATGGCCACCAGAAAGAATCATGCAGCATAGGGCTTGGATCATCATACGGTACACATGCGCCGTGCCGTATCAATTACACTATTGTTTGACATGCCGCGTGGTGTGCCTTGAGTGCACAGGGGCTCGAGCGGCGGCTGCAGGAGCGCGGCGCGCAGCTACAGAAGGCGCAGGTGGGAGGGGCTGTCACGGGTTGCATGATCTACTGGGATTGGTCCGACCTTCAGGACCTAGCAGTTACTCGCAAGCGGTTACTTTTGCTGCTCTTACGCAGGAGGCGCTGGCGGCCGCGGAGCGGGAGGCAACTGCGCTGAGGCACGCGGCGGCTCAGCACGAGCGCCAGGTAGTGCCTGCCGCACGTGTACGGCTGTGGGGGCACATTATTCTTCATGCCTGCACACGTATTGCGAGCTTGCGCATTACAGTGGCGTAGCATGTAGCATTGTCACAGCGGTGACTGTTTCACATGCGAGTTGCGACTCCCAACATGCGTGCAGATCCAGGAGCTGCAGGCGGCACTGCATGACAAGCAGCACGCGTCCGCCCAGGTGAGGGGGAGTGCTGAGCTGCTGCTGAGCTACGGTATGGCCTTGTGGGGTGTGGGGTGGATGTGCCTCATGTTGCGGCTCACTGCACGCGTGTCACGCAGCCCTGTATGTGCGCACCGCCTCTGCACTCGTGTGTCTTGAAGGGCACGCATTGATACAATCACTGCACTCGTTTGAGGGTGTTTAGGGAAAAGTTACGAGAAACAAAAAATGTGGGTATTGTGTGCGTGCGCTGCTGCAGCTGGCGGCCGAGAGCAGCGCGCGGCTGTCGTCGCTGGAGGGGGAGCTGGTCGAGGCGCGGCGGCGGGAGCGGCAGCAGGCGGAGGACGTGATGCGGCAGGTGGGTGGGTGGGTGCGGCCGAGCGGGCGCAGACCGTAGCGAGCACGGCAGGGCCGGCAGGCGGCTGCATGACTAAGCATGTCCGAGAGGTGTTTACACCTGCTGATCACAACGCCTGACCTGATGCATGCCTGCAGCTGAGGGAGAAGCATGAGCGCGAGCTGTCACAGGTGGGTTGTTGTCACTTCTGGCCGCGGCCCTACTGCTCGCACACCAACCGCAGCCGTCGCACCTCACGCCACCTGTCCTTCCTGCTATTGCTGCTGCATGACCCGGCTGCCGTTCCTCCCTGCCGCCGCCGCCGCTGCCGCTGCCCGTCCTTTCTCCTGCTTTCCCCTGCTGCTGCCCCTCGCCGCCGCCGCATCCGCTGCCCACCTCCCACTGAAGGTCCACCAGGCGGTGCATCAGCACATGCTGGAGGCCCAGAGCGCCGCCAGCGTGGCCACCGAGGCCATGACCGGCGAGATGGAGGCGCAGCTGGAGGTGACGCGCAGGTGGGTGGGAGGGAACACTAGGGGTTACTGGGGGGAGGGACAGGGGCAGGGTGGGGCGGGGCGGGGCGGCAGCAGGGTGCCAAATAGGACGAGACAAGCCCCGAGCGAAGGGCGAGGGAGCGTATTGGGTAGTGCCGGCTGTGCTTGTCACAGTTATCAACCATGACGCCGTTCCTGATGCTCGTGTGTGCCCCGCAGGGAGATTGAGCGCGTCATGGGACTGCTGGAGAGCCGCAGCAGCGAGGTGGGCCGCCTGTGCAGGCTTTCCTTCGTCCCTTGAGCTTCCATCACCAAGAGTCAATCACCTACTGCATCCCGAAGGTCGATTTGGTTCCCGAAATGTACTCCGCCCCAACATGCTACCGCTCTACCTGCCGTCCTTGCCCTGTCCTCCCCTCAGGTGTCTTCGCTGCGGGGCTCGCTGGAGCACGCCTCGCTGGAGCGGGAGAAGCTGGTGGTGCACGCCCGGGAGCTGCAGGTGCTGCTGGCGCGGGGCTCGCAGGCGCGACCCCGCGGGCCTCGATCCCTTGCATGCACACCGCCACCTGCCAATAGCTGTGCGCATGCCATGAGCAGCTTGGTGGCTGTCGCCCCACGCCGCCTGCCTGCAAACCATTGGGCGGCTGGGTGTCCGCCCTGTGATGACAAGGGCGCTGTCGTACTGCAATGCTGCACCAGGAATAGCATCAACCGGCGGCACGTCATCCCATCATGCCCAGAATCCAAACCTGCCCCCGTCAACCACCGCATCATTGCAGGAGGTTGTGGTCAAGGTGCAGCAGCGAATGGAGCGGCAGGACCGTAAGCACGCGCGCGCGCTGGAGCGGGCGGCCAAGCAACGCGAGGCGGCGGTTGCGGCGCTGAAGGCAGAGCTGGAGGCGCTGCGGGCCAGCGTGCCGGGCCGCGTCGAACAGGTAAGTGGAGGTTTGCGTGCGCTCGCATCTACCAGTACAGCGGTCTGCGCGTTGGCTCGGTGTCAGGTTCGGTATCAGGTGGTTTTGCCGTGTGCGTGCTGCTAATGTAAGCAAGACCTTTTGGCTGCGTTCCTGTCGTGTCGGACACGCAGGCGCTGCAGAGCTACTCAAAGCAGCTGGCGGCGGCGCAGCAGGCCGCGGTCGCCGCCGCCGAGGCGCGCGCCGCGTCCGCCGCCTCATCTGCGGTGGCGGCGGAGCGCGCCAAGGCTGAGGCCGCGCTGCGAGCAGCAGCGGATGCGGAGCAGCAGCTGCGTGCCAAGCTGGTGGAGAGCGAGGCCCGTGCCCAGAAGCAGCGGGCGGCGCTGGAGGCTCGAGCCACCGAGGCGGAGACCGCGCTGGCGGCGGTGCGCAAGCGCTGTGAGGCGCTGGAGGCTGCGGCCGTCGAGGCGGGTGAGGGCGCGCGGTCGCTCAAGGCCCAGCTGGCAGAGGCAGTCGAGGCGCGGGCGGCGGCGCTGGCGAAGGCGAAGGCGGCTGAGGAGGACGGCCGCGGCGCCGCCGAGGCGGAACGGGCCAAGGCGACGGCGGACGCGGAGGCGCGTCTGAAGGAGGCAGACGCGGCGCGGGCGGGCGTAGAGCGGCAGCTGCGTGGTGTGTACGGCGTGCTGGCGCAGCTGGGCCTCCCGCAGCAGGTGCGCTGTGTGGCCAGGTGTCGCTCTTGTGACGGTACTTGTAACAAAATGACGTTTCTGCTCGCATCTTGGCTTGCGCACTTTCACAGTCCGCCCTCACACTGACCCACTGCGTGTGTGTTGCTCGGCGACACAGACGCTGGATGCCATCTCTGCAGCCAGCAGCATGGCCGAAGGGGCCCCCGCCGCTGTCACCACCAGCAACAACCCGTACGTGGTGCCGGGCTTCGCCTTCATGGCGGCGGCGGGTCCGGCAGCGGCGCCCTTCCCCAGCCCGCTGTTCGCGCACGCGCAGCAGCAGCAGCACTACGCGCCGGGGCTGTACCCAGCCATGCTTGGGGGGCTGCGGGCCCAGCTGGCGGCTGCGCTCGGCGGCACGGCAGCAACCTCCGGGCCCCTGCCTGCGGCCGCGGCTGTCCCCGCCCCTGCCCCTGTCGCACCGGCAGCAGCTCTGCCGGCCGCAACGTCGACGGCTCCCGTGGGGCAGTCCGGCGCGGAGGTCGAGGAGCTGCGGCGCCGGCTGCAGTCGGCTCGGACCGTCGCTCACAAGTACCAGCGCAAGCTGCTGGCGGTGGCCGCGCAAACGGCTCGACGGGCTGGTCACGACAAGGCGGCTGCGGAGGCGGAAGCAGGTGGCAGGCGCCGCCAGCACCGGCACCGGCACAGCGGTAGTCGTAGCCGCAGCCGACATCGGCGGGGGCACGACCAGGACCGCAGCCGCAGCCGCGCGCGCCTAGCCTCCAGGCGGCGGGCCGCGCCGCGGCCGGCGGAAGCCAGCTGGGAGCATGACACTCAGGATCTGGGTCTCGACCTGGATCCGGGGCTGACCGCCGACCTTGACTTCGATCCGGAGTTGGATTCAGACCTGGGCCTGCATGCCGGCTCGGACCAGTCGCCGTGGCGGCGTGCCTCCTCTGCCTCAGGCCGCCGCCGTCACCGCCATCGGCGCGACCCTGCAGCAGAGGCGTGGCCCGGCCTCGAGGGCGTGCGGTCGTCGTTGCCGCACAGCGGCGATGAGGATGAGCACAGCCGGCGGCGGCATCGCAGCAGCAGCAGCCGGCGGGGGCGAGGCCACCGGTCACACCGGTCCAAGTCGCAGCGGCGGCGGTCCTACTCGGCGGACAGCGGCGGCGGCAGTAGCACCAGTAGCGGTGGGAGCAGCCGTGCTTACCGCAGCAGTTACAGCGGCCTCCGCAGCAGAAGTCAAAGCCGAAGCCGCCGGCACCGTAGTGCCTCCCGCGCCTCCCGTCGCCACCGCTCCAGCCGCAGCCGGAGCAGTAGCCGCAGTCGCAGCCGCACCGCTGGCCGGAGCCACAGCCGAAGCCCTGCCCCCAACGGCGGCGCAGCCGCCAACCACGCCGCCTCCCGCGCTGCTGTGGCGGCGCTGCGGCTGCGCGTGCGGCAGCTGCAGCTGGAGCTGCAGGCGGTGCGGGGGCGCGAGGCGCGGTGGCTGGAGGCGGTGCGGCGGGCGGACTCGGTGGTGCTACTCCTACACGGCGCCGCGTCGCGCGCGCAGCTGCTGTTGGCGGGTGCGCCGCGGCCACAGGACCAGGGCCTTGCGGTGAGTGTGGAGATGTGGCAGAGACACAGGCGCTGGGTGGAGCTATCAGGAGTTTTGCGCAGGACAGGGACGGGACTTTGGATCCGACAGGAGGCAGGGGACGGTTCGCAGGTGCCTGTGGCGTGCGGTTGCAGAAGTTGCCTGGGTGGGAGCAGAGCCTGCATGCTGACGCGTGTCCAATGCGGTGACTAGTTCGCGTTTGTGTACCGTACGTAACTTGCAGGAGGAGCTGTCCCGGGCGCTGTCGCGGGCCTCGCGCCACCGGCAGTACGTCGCGCACCTGGAGGCGCAGGGTGGCGCACAGCAGGCGGCGGCTGTTGCGGCCGCGGCAGTGGCAGCGGCGCAGCAGCCGCAGCAGATGCCTGCGCCTCTTCGGGATTCAGCTGCTGGTACTGGAGTGGCTGGGGCGGGAGCAGCTGCGGGCGGCAGCGCCGGCGCCGGACCCACTGTTGGCGGCGGCTGGCTGCAGTCGCCCATCGAAGAGCTGGAGCGCCAGGTGCGTTGGTGTCGCAACTTTGTCTTATTTCATATCTGCATCGGCATGCTGGCACAAGCAACACATGGCACAACACAGCTTTGGCGTTCCGAAACAAGCATTCCATCTTGGCGTTGTCGCTACCGTCGCTCGTCCCATCGCGCAGGCGGCAGACGCCAAGGCGGCAGCTGAGGCGTTTGCTGGCCAGGCCGCGGCGGCACGCGAGGAGGCGGCGGAGGCGCGCGCGGCGATGGAGGACATGCGGCGGCGGCTGCTGGAGGCGGCGGAGGCACACGAGGGGGAGCTCGCGGCGGCCAGGACGGCAGCAGAGGCAGCCATGGTGCAGGTGGGTTTGCGCAGAGCTCTGCAGCTGCGCGAATGCAGAGTGAACGGTGTGTCACAGCCGGTCGCCGCAACCGGTTTTCTTGTCCATCACGTACCGCACAGGCCTCGCAGCTAGCGGCGGAGCTTGAGGAGGCGCGCGTGCAGGCGCAGCGGCTGCAGCAGGAGGCGGCCGGCGCGCGGCGGCAGCTGCGCAGCCACTGCCAGGCGGTGCAGCAGCTGGTGGGGGATGTGCGACAGGAGGCGGAGCTGGCGGACCTGCCCGCACTGGCACACCAGGTGCGGGATGTGAGGGGGAGTGGGTGTTGGCTTGGCGTGGCGTGGCGTGGTGACGACGGCGCACAAATGGCAGTCCTGCGTGGGTTAGCACTGTGAAGCGTGACGCAATGTAAGCGTCGCACGCCCTTTGCTTCTTCAATGTGCGTCTGGCCAGGTGGTGGTGGCCACCGAGCGCGCGTTCGGGCTGTGGACCATCCGTGAGCATGACCACATCCAGGTGCGTCCAGCGATGAAAGAGAAGCACATTTGCTGTTTTATTGTCGTGGGCGTGCGCTTCGGTGCTAGGCTGCAGGAGTGTGTTGGGGCCGAGACGCACGCTGAACCATTGTGAGCAGCCGGGGATGTTAAACATGATGCGTGCGGGCCTCTTGCATCGCTGCTGCGTGTAGGCCACGCGGCGGCTCGTCGCCGGCCTGCGGCAGGAGGCCGCCGAGTGCCGGCAGCTGCTGGCGACGCTGGCGGCTGTGCAGGCGGAGGCGGCGGGCCGCGCGGCGGCTCGGGGGGTAGCGGCGGGCCAGGAGCTTGCCCGACAGCAAGAGCAAGGTGCGGTGTGGGCATGCGTCATGCTTGGCATGCGGATGATGAAAGATGCAGTGCCCTGGCCGCTTGGAGGACCGGGCCAAGGCGGTGCAGACTCGGTGACGAGCAATCCTCGGCGGCTTGGCTGACACAGACGTGTGTTAGGAAAGCACAAGGAGAGGAAGGGTTGACATAGACGTGTGTGTCCACACGTTGTTGATCGCCGCTGGGTGGTGGGCTCGCGGGGCTGTGTCCGCAGGCCGGCTGCAGGTGGAGGCGGCGCAGCAGGCGGCGGCCGCGGCGGAGCTGCAGCTGCAACGGCGGTGCGACGCGCTGCTGGAGCAGGTGGGTGGGAGCGAGAGGGAAGAGGAAGAGGGGGAGCAGACAGCAGCAGAGCGCTGCGCAGCTCGAATGCAGCCCAACCTCCAGCGCTGCTACTGCCACTTGCCCATCTGCTGCTACAGCTGGTACTGACCCGCCACCTGCCTCCGCAGGTCCGCCAGCTCACGGAACAGACGCTGCAGCTGCAGGCCAAGACCGACCAGCTGCAGGTGAGTGGGTGGGTGGGTGGGTGGGTGGGGTCTAGCAGGCTGCTGACTGGCTGAATGGCTGGGTGCATTGGGGGAAGGGGGTTCCAAGTTAATGACGAGGTAGACGGGGGGACTGAATGCGGGGGAGTTAGAGGCAGGGGTCAGTGTGCACTGCACATGGCGTACAGGAGGCGCGCAGGGCGGGCACATGCCAGCGCCGAGACTGTGAGAGCCAAGGAGGATCTGATTGGGGCCAAGATGGCGACAGGGTTGCTAACGCCTCCGACTCCTCTTGTGCCACACCATACCGGTACTGTGTCAGGCGGATAAGGAGCAGGCGGCTACCGCGCTGGCGGAGGCGCGGGTTCGCCTGGAGGAGGCTAGCCGGTCGCTGGCGGAGGAACGGCAGGAGCGTGTGGCGCTAGAGGCCCGAGTGGAGGCCGTGGTGGCGCAGGCGGTGCGGGTGGCGGAGAGCCAGCGGGACGCCGCGCAGGCGGCGGCCGTGGCGGCCGCGGAGCGGGCCCTCAAGGAGGCGCAGCAGCGGGATGCGGAGGTGGAGAAGGTGGGTGGGGATAGGAGCGTGAGCGGCCTTCGGTCGTGGAGCAGGCGGCCGTTGCCGGGGCTGGTGGGGCAAAGCGGTGCCTGGTCAGGGAACGCCAGTGGGAGCGCGGGTGCGGGCGCAGGCGATATGGGCAGAGGAGCGAGCGGCGGCGGTAGCAGCATCGGAAGTAGCAGCAGGAGCAGTGGAGGCGGTGGTGGTGCGGGCACCGGCCGGGGGGGTAGTGGAGAAGGCAGGTAGCAAAGCATTAAATGCTTGAGATACCGCATGGACCCTTGTACAACTATGTAACGCACTCGTGTGCTTCCCTTCCCCCGTGTGCCCACTGCCGGCCCTCAACACCGCCTGCAGCAACGGACTGAGTGGGAGGAGGCTCTGCGTAAGGAGCGGCAGGAGGCCTCAGCAAAGGTGGGGTGCGTGTCACAAAGATATACAGTCGGGAGCCGCGGACGCAGGCAGGCAGGCACGGACACAGGCACGGTGTTCCTGGGGGGCTTCGCCCCCCCGAATCGCTTCGCTCAGGGAGCTCAACCCAAAAACGCGGGCCTCCTGCACTCCATCTCCATGTGCAGTTGCGCAAGCAGCGAGACAAGCACGAGTCAGAGTGCGGGCGGCTGCGGGAGGTGCAGCAGGCGGCGCTGGCGGCGGCGCACGAGGCCGCGGCGGCGGCGGCGCAGCTGGCGGCTGCCGAGTCCGCCGCCCTCCAGTCCGCACTCCAGCGGCACCAGCAGCAGCAAAGCGATATGGTACGGCTCCTCCCGGTGCATTCTAGGTATCGTGCTGCAGCCGGCTCGTTAGAATGGCCTACCGTGTTATACGTACGCAGTAGCACCACGTCGTACGCTTAGCAGTCGCCACCGCAACAATGCGAGCGCGCATTCGCGTCTTTTGCGCGTCGCATTCACACGGCTGCTGCAACAAAATTGCATCGGACTTAGGCCGTTGGTGATCGTGATTGGGATGGCGTTGGGGCATTTTCGCAGGAGCTGCAACTTGCCGGCATGCGAGCGGTGCTGGTAGACTGGGAGGAGCGCCTGGCTGAGGCGCGGGCGCAGGCTGCAGCAGCGCAGCAGGCGGTGGCGGAGGCGCAGGCGACGGCGGCAGAGGCGATGCAGGAGGCGGAGCGCGCGTCGCGCCTGGAGGGGGAGGCGTCGATGGCGGCGGCAGCACGTGGGGCCGAGGCGGCGGCAGCCGCCGAACGCGCGAAGCGGGCAGAGGCGCGTGCGGCGGTGGCTGAGGTGCAGGCCGCGGCGGCGGCCGCGGCGGAGCAGCAGCTACGGCAGCGGGTTGAAGAGGCGGTGGCGGTGGCGGACGCACGGAAGCGGGAGGCGGAGGCGGCGGTGGAGCAGGCGAGCGGTCGCGTGTCGGAGCTCACAGCAGAGCTGCAGGTGAGATTCTTTGATTTGCATGGGTTCGGATGGGGGCATATTGTGCGTTTACGCTGCCGAGTCGCGCTCCCGCGCCTTCGACCTGGCGGGCACTGGTCCTCACCGCAAGACCCATCACCACAGCTGGCGGGCCCCTCAACTCAGGAGCACTGGCCCGCATGCTGCAATTCGCATCGCTGTGCAGACCGTGAGAGCGCAGCTGGCGGCGGCTCGCGCGGCGGCCGCCGCCTTTGAGGCACAGTTGGTGGCAGAGCAGGCGGAGGTGGACAGGCTGCGCGGGGCGCTGCGTGCGGCGCAGTCCCGAGTGCACGTGCTGCAAGAGGCGGCGGCGCTGGGCGGGCGGGCGCGAGCAGCGGCGCCTGCCGCAGCCGCCGCTTCAGTCGCCGCAAACGCTGCAGCCCCTGGGGCTGCAGCGATGGCAGCAGCAGTCATGGGCGTGATTGAAAGGGCTGAAAGGCTGCAGGGCCAAGAGGCAGCTGTGGGGCAGGCGGCGGCACCAGCAGCTGAGCTACAGCCGCATGTGCCGACAGCTGCAGCGCCGCAGAGCGGAGGCGGTCGCAACAGCTCGCCCAGTCGTGGTGCAGGGGCTGCGGCAGCTTCCTCGCTGGAGGCGGCTGTAGCCGAAGCCCTGTCGCCGCTGGACGTGCTACTGCCGCCGCCCCAGCCTCAGCTCGCGCCGCCACAGCCACCACAGATACAACCGTCAGAGGGCCAGATACAGCCACAGGCGCTGCAGCCGTATGCAGCAGAGCTGCTGCCGGCGGCGCCGCGGAGTGTCACAGGACCGATGGTGGACGTCTCTGCTGCCTCTGCTGGCCCACACGCCGCCGGCCCTGCCGCCTCTGCCCCAGAGGCGGAGGACGTCAGGGCAGCACCAGCACCTGCATTGGCGTCATCTCTGGAGGCACACGACGAGCTGCAGGTACGAACCAGTCAATGCAGTCTTGCGGGTGCTCGAAAGATGTCCATCATTTGAGCCAAATACGCCGAAGCGCCCAACACAACATGATGTTTTTGCAACATGCGGGCCATGTGTGCCGCACCCCAGGCGCTCCTGGGCGAGGTGGAGCGGCACTGCGCGCGGCTGCCCACAATCAACGCCCTGCTGGACTCCCTGTCGCCTGCGCCGCCACGGCCGGCGGCACACGCTGCCGCAGCAGGACCACGCACCAGTCAGCAGCTGCTTGCACATGCGACCGATGGTGAGGGCGGCGAAGGCGGCGACGTCAGTGTCGGACTGCTGCTAGCCGACCCGCAGACTGCGGCGGCGCTGCAGACGCTGGGGCAGATGGTGGCGGGGGTGCTGGAGCAGGTGGCGGCGCTGGAAGTAGCGGCCGCGGCCGCGGCCGCGGCGGCGGTGACAGCTGGCCGACAGGATTCTCCGTCCCCTCCTGTGTCGACGACGGGGGGGCTCGCGGTGTCCGCAGTGGCGCTGGCGGTGCGGGGCCACCGGCGGCAGTTGGAAGACACAGCGGCCAGGATCCGGGCGGCGCAGGAGATGGCTGTGCGGCAGGCGGGGGCGGCAGCAGCGGAGGGGCACGCGCCCGCGGTAGAAGCGGAGGTGGAGGCTGAGGAGCCAGGCCCACAGGTGGCAAGGGAGGGGCCGGAAGCCCGCCGGCCGATGCCGCAGCAGCTGCAGCAGAAAATGACGCCTGCGGCCGAGGCAGCAACGCAGACGCCGGACGCGGATGCAGGCTTGCAATCATGCGGTGGCGGCGCTTCTGGGGCTTCTAGGGCGCCGCGACTGCCGCACGAGGGGCAAGGACACGGCGGTACAGAAGAGCAGGCCGGCGAATGGACGGCGGCGGCCGCCACGGCCGCGGGCGCCATGTCGGGCGTCCTGGCCGCCGCCGCGGCCGCTGCTGTTGCGGCCGGCTTTTCGGCAATGACACAGCAGCAGCAGCAGCAGCCTGGCAAGCACGGGTTGCTCACGTCGCATGCCGCGGCCGCCACCTTGCCGACCGCCGCTGTCACCTCTGCAGCTGAAGACCGTGACTCAACGTCACAGTCACAGCCCTCCACCACAGCGCAAGGCGACGTGGCGGCGGCGGAGACTGCCGTTGCTGCTAGGGCTGCGACCGAGGCAGGGGGCAGCAGCCCTCATAGTATCGAGCCGCGAGGAGGAAGCCATGGAGCAGAGCGCGACAACAACACCAGCACTGCTGGTGGCGGTGGCGATGGCGGTGGGGCGGATGTTGCTGCTGCTGGTGTGCATGCGGTGAGCCTGCCGGCGCCGCCGGTGCCGCTGTCCCCCTCCTTCGGCTCGGTGGTCGCCTCACCCGCCGCCTCCACCTCGTCTGACTCGGCGGCGGCCACACCCCGCAGCGCGGCCGCGTCACCCGCTCGTCCAGCTTCCACAGCATCTGGTGCGAAGGCTGCTTCTGCTTGTGCTACCAGCGCGGGGCGCGGCCCCACTGCCGCATCCAGCAGGGCAGCCTTTCCTGCGGGCCCTGCTACAACCTGCAGCAGCAGTGTCTTCTTCCTGGAGCGGTCGCTGGTCGCGGCGGCGGCGGCGGCGCCCTCACCGGAGCGCGGCGGCGCGAGCGCCCAGCGGGATGGACGCGGCAGCGCGCCGGACGCCTGGGTAGCAGCGGCGGGAGCAGCGGCGGGCGCGGATGGAGCGGCGGTGGGGATGGCAGCGGCGCGGGCTGCGCCGTCATTCCGTGGCTTCGCACCTGTGGCGACACCACGTGACAGCGCCTGGCGGCGGGCGGCAGTCAGCGAGGGCGGCGCCGGCGGTGCATCCAGCGTTGCGGCCGCCGGCACTTGCCCCTCGACTGCCACGGCCGCGATGGGTGCTGCAGTTGCCACTGCGGCGGCAGTACCGCAATCAGCTACACGGCTCACTGCTTTGCCGGTCTCGGAAGCTGCAGCCGCTAGCAGCATCTGCAGAAGTAGCATCAGCCCAGAGCCAGCTCCACGGCCCTTGCCGCCAGCGCTAGCGGCGGTCGTGGCGGCGGCGGCGGCGGCAGCGGCGCCGCCAGCGCTGCCAACGTCTGAGCGTGCTGCTGCTGCCGCTGTCGCGCCGAGCTTCACCCCCGCCGCCACTGTGGCTGCAGCGTCAGGGGCCGCCACGCCGGCGGGCCAAGGCGCACTCGCGGATTCAGCTGACGCACAGCCGCACCCGGCAGCGTTAGCTCGAGCCGTGCAGCCGGTTCTGATCTCCCTCGCGCGGCGCTCCCCTTCGCCGCCGTCTCCGCCGTCACCCTCACCGGTGCCATCTCCAGCGCAACACGAGCAACAAGGACGCCAGCATCAAGGGCCCTCTCCCCAGCAGCCGGCGGGAGCCATGGCAGCCTTCAGCAGCCGACTGGAGCAAGAGCGGCAGCGGCTAAGGGAGCGGCTGAGGGCGCTGCAGCGGCGGCCGCCGGCTGCTACAGCAGCCGCTTCTGCAGCCGCTCCCTCAGACGGCGCTCCCTCAGACGCCGCTGCGCCCGCTGCCCTGGCGGCCGCAGGCACGGGCATCACCTCGCCGCCGACACCCCCGATTGCCTCGCCAGCGGGCACGCCCAGCCCCGCTGCGCCGCGGCCGCTGCTGCCGCTCTCCGCCGCGGAGCTGCTTGACGCCAGCAGCCGCCCCGCCGACGTGCAGCCGCCTCCGCTGCCCTCGCCGCCGCCCGCACCCGCCTCGCCGCCCTTTCCCAGCACGTTTGCGGCCGCCGGCATGGGTGCTGGCCCGATGACGAGCATGCCCACAGGCAGCGGCCTGCTGGCTGCTGGCGCGCAGCAGCGCCCCGGCCGCTACACCTCGCCGCCTGCTCGCGGGACATCGGCAGGCGTGCCGGGAGGCCCTTTGTTGGCGTCCGCGGCCGTGGTAGCAGCGGTGCCATACGCGCGCCCCCTGTGGCATGAGGCGTCGCCCTGGTCGCCCCGGCCGATGGCGCCGGGGCTGACCATGGCGACCGTGCCAGGCACCTATGCCAGCGCCTCGCAGCCACCACCTCCCCCTCCTCCTGCGCACCCCGGCTGGCTGCTACAGCCGTCCATGGGCCCCTCAGCAGCCGGTGCATTTGGCACTGCAAGCGCTACTGCCTTGAGGTTCGGACCTGACACCGGGTCTGGGCCTAGCGCTGCCGCCGGCGCGAGCGGACAGGCACAGGCGGCGGCGCCGCGTCAGGTCATGGCGCCGTCGGCTGCTGCCGGAGGTCTTGCGGGCCCACCAGCAGGCGCAGCAGGCGCAGGGGCGGCAGCAGCAGCCGGCGGTGGGGCGGCTGCTGGGCTAGTGGTGGGAGCGGGGGCCGGTTCTGCAGCAGGCGGCGGCGGCGGCGGCGCGCGCATCGTGCCTGTGTCAGGCGAGACACGGCGCAGCTACGCATATATGCACTTAAGGGGCCGGGGCGCCAAGTAATTTGGTTATGATGGTTGAGCCGTCTGAATCCAGCCAGCCCATCGAACGGTTGATGTACGAGAAACGAACGGGCATGGGGTACTGCTTGTGCACAGGTGTGTGTTGTGTGGTCGGGGGCGTTGGGGCGCAGACGGCTTAGGTAGCTGAGCCTGCGCGTGCTAGGATGAGGAGGACGAGGAGGAGGAGGAGGGGATGTCTGCATCATCGACCGGGCAGCGTACTGGGCGATTGTGAAGCTCACTACTCTTGATACCGCCGTAGCAGTTTGCGGAATTCATCCAGGCCAGGCGGCTGTCATTGCAGCCTACGGACCGCACCGATTGTCCATATCCAAACGATGCTCACGTGTAACAGCTACACATGCAATTCGATCCGGCGCAATGCCCTGCCTTGACTCACAGCTCAGCACAGCACATAGCCAGCACAGCGCCTCACGTACGGCACTTCATCAACCTGCAACCCTGCTGCAACCACAACCGCGCCCCAGGCCAGCCCAAGCATCACCTATCCGCCGCTGACCAGCGGGCCCCGTCAACCGAATGATGTTCAATTCAAAGCACACAGTCTCCCACATTACTTACCACCTTAAGTAACGCGCCGTTGTGACCCTGCCTACCTGCCTATTCCCTGCACAGTGCACACCTACCGCCCGCACGGCATCTGCTCCTGCCACTGCGCAATCCACCGCGCCAACGCCGCATCCACGCGCACCGCCGCCGTGGGGCCCCCAGGCACCCCCGCCGTCAGGACCGCCTGAATCACACGCCGGCCCTGCGGCTGAAGCTGCTGGGGCGGCGGCGGCGGCGGCGGCGGCGGCGGCGGCTGCCCTTGAGATCTCTGCGGATCGGGGGCCGACTCTCCGGCCATAGCACCAACCCGCACGTCGCCGCCGGCACCGCCCTTGCTGATGACTGCCACGCTGCTGATCCTGGTGCCGCTACTGCCAGCGCCGCTGCCGCTGCTGCTGTTGTTGTTGCCTGCTACTGCCTTACTACTGCTGCTGCTGCTGCTGCTTCCCACAGGAGCCGGTGATGCCGGCGGCGGCGGCGGCGGCACGTAGACCCACAGCGGCGCGCCCGAAACACCAGGGCGGCCGCGGCAGTTGGTCTCCACAAAGTTATCACCATCAAGATCGTTCAGATATCTGAGGGAGGGGGAAGAGGGGCCGAGAGGGCCCGAGGGGCGGGCGTGTGTGTCAGGTGGGCAGGGAGGGTTTGCGCGGAGGGTCGTCGCCATCCAGGCGGCGTGGCTGTGTAAACGTGCGAGGTAGCGGCCGGGCGGGCCAGCACGCACGCGCCCCCTAGGATCAGTGGATCTGGAAAGTCACTAGACGCACGCCGGCGAGGGAGCACGCACGCATCTGGTCATTCAATCACTGCCCACGTGGCGCACTGCCTGCCTGCCTGCCCGCCTGCCTGCCACCTCACCTGCAGTATTGACCCCACAGCAGCATGGGCGTGGGGTACCCGGCGTAGTTGAGGCAGGGCGCGTCATCACCCATCAGCAGGGGAGCGCCGGCACTGCTACTGCCGCTGCTGCCACCGCCGCTATCATTGCTATTGCCACTGTCACTGCCGTCATTTCCATCCCCATCTCCATCCCCGTCGTCATCATCATCAGCGGCGCTGGCGGCTGAAGTGCCGCTCCCATGCCTGCTGCTACTGCTGCTGCCCGCACTGCTACTGCTACTGCCACTGCTACTGCCGGCGCGGCCGCCGGTCGCCACGATGACCGCTGTCCCGTCAATGGACGTTACCTGTCACGTTATAGACAACACACAGGGCTTGATACCGTATATGCTGTCAGGGGTAAGCCGGGTCAAGCATTATTGGAAGCAGTTGGAAGCGGTTGGCACATACACATTACACACGGCGCGCCCGTATCATCCGCTGCACATCGACGTCCGCACTTACCCGGTAAGAAGGAGCACCCGCAGCAGCCGAACCGCCTCCGGAAGCATCGGCGCCGCCGGTGCCATCGTTGCCGGCACTTTTATTCCCATCCCGCCCACCACCAGAGCCGCCCGCCGCCGCGGCCTCCGTCGCCGCCGCCGGCAGCTCGAAGAAGGGCCCCACGTGCGCTGGCACGTCTCGATCCAAAAGGACCAGGCCCACGTCGTACGACGGATCGCGATGCTGCACCAGCTGTGGCGGTACGACTGCGGTACGGGACTTGAAGACGCCGTACGGCGCTCGCTCGCCGGTCCAGCCTGGCGCAAACTCCCATGACCGCACCCAGCCGCCACCCGCCGCCGGCGCCGTGGAGCAGTTGGCGGTTCCGTTATTTTTGCTTCGCGTTGCGTTGCCGGCGGGGCCATTCGCCGCGGATGCAGATGTCACGTTTGCGCCGGCAGCAGCGGCAATGCTGCTGATGCCTTTGCTGCTGCTCGACACCCCGCCGCCGCCGCTGCCGGCGGCGGGTGCGCATGGGTTGCTGCTGCTGTCACCGCTGCTGCTGTTGCTGCTGCTTCCGTCCCCGGCTGCTTGCCCCGCCGGCTGCTGTCCCTCCTGCTGCTGGGGCTGCTCTCCCTGCTTCCCCCCCTCGCCCTCTTCAAAGCTGTAGATGCAGTGCCCCGCGGTGAGCACGTGGCAGCGGCTGATCAGGGCGCCCGTGCACCTGCCGGCACCAGTAGCAGTAGCAGCATAGCAGTAGCAGTAGCAGTAGCAGTAGCAGTAGCAGTAGCAGTAGCAGTAGCAGTAGCAGTAGCAGTAGCAGTAGCAGTAGCAATGGGTCGGTCGGTTGGCGGCACGCACCCAGGCGGGCGGGCGGGCGGGCTTGCGGGCGTGTACGTGGTGAGTGTAGTAATAGTGGTCATGAGCGCGAGCGTGCTGGAGCCACGGCGTGCATGGTAGCCTCGGCAGTGCAGGACGCAATGATGAAACAAGATTTTTCGTTTTGCAATTTAGCGCATGTCTTTAAAATGAGGCAATGGAACCACTATCCAACTTGCAGCGCAGTCGTGCTGGGAGCAGCGGCGGCGGCCGAGGGGCTGCGTGTGATGTGCGTGCTGCCGTGCGGTGATGTGGTGCGGTGGTGTCATATGGGCACCCAGTGGACGGACGTACGTACGGAAGCATGCATGCATGCCCATTACCCGCCGGCGGCACGTGTGTGAAGCACACGAGCGAGCGAGCGACGGCACGGCCCAACCGCCCGTACCTGTCCACGTGAGAGGCGGATACGAGCATTCCCAGGCTGGGCAACACAGAGCCGCCGCCTTCGGCTCCGGATCCACTGCCGCCTCCTCTGGATCCGTCATCAGGACCAGACGCGACGCTGGGCGCCCCGGTCCCATCATTACCTATGCCAGCAACATTGGCGGCGCCGGCAGCTCCCCGGAAGGAAAAAGCGCCCGAGCCGCCGCCGCCGTTGCTGCTGCCAATGGCGGCACCGCCGGTTGCATCCCTAGCATGCGGCTTTGTTTGCGGCCTTGCTGCTGCTGCTGCTGTCGCATCCACTGATGCATCCGGCATACTGCTGGGCTGCTGCGTCTGCGTCTGCGGCTGCTGTAGGATGAGGCGCCTGGGTGGGACGGCGGCGAGTGGCAGCTGCGGGCTATTATTACCATCATTGGTGGTGCCTGCTGAGCGGACAGCATCCTGCTGCGCTTGCAAAGCGCGCCTGAGCCGCAGGCGCGGGGAGTGCGGCGGCGGCGGCGTCAAGGGCGCTGACGACGGGGCGGTTGGTAGGGGCACGAGGTGCAGCTGCAGCGGCGGCGGCGGCGCAGGCGGGGGCGCGGGCGGGCGGAGCACAGGATCGCGCCCTGACACACACTGCTGTTCTGCACGCAGAGACCGCAGCATTGACCATCTGCTGCTGCTGCCGTCGACGCTGCGGTTGAACCCCTCACCTCCCACCGGTCGTGCTGCTTCTGCTGTCGCACCTGCTCCTGCTACTGCGGCTAAAGGCTGCTGCGGCGCATCCGGCAGCCTCACCAGATCGCCGCCGCCGCCGCCACCGCTGCTGCTCTCCGCATTACTGTGATTCCCCGCCGCCGCCGCCGTCGTTGCTGCGAACTCCGAGCCAAGCACCAGCAGCAGTGCAGCGCCGCCGCTACGCCACTCGCTGCGCCGCAACAGCGCCCCAGCTGGAAGCGCGCCCGCCGCCACGGCTGTCGGCAGCGGCAACACTGTTGGTGGCAACTGCCGGGGGGACGTGTCACCCCTTCTCCCCGCGCCGTCGCCGCCACCGCCCCGCCCCGTCACATGCTGTTGCGCGAGCCTGCGGCGCTGCTGCCTCCTCTCCACCCCTGCCACGCCCGCTCCTGCCGCAGCCGCCGCTGCCGGGGCCTGTGCTGGCGACGGCCCCGACGGCCGACCCAGAGCACCCCTTTGTGGTCGCCGGTCCCGCGGCAACGCAACGCTTCCCTGCTGGTCGCGAAGCTTGGCCTCTGCTGGTCTTGGGCCTGCTGGCTGATGGCTGCTTGAACATGAGCTGGTGGCCACGTAGCTAGCTGCCAGCAAAATCCAGACGAGAGCAAGCACCGGCGTTGCGCGGAGGTCCCGCGGCAATGGCGGCATTCTGCCAGGACCGCCAGGGCGGCGGGCTTATGCGTGGCGAGGCGCAAAGTGTCCGGCCTAACGGTATGAACCCTAGTAGAGCGTTGCGCAGCAGCCAAAGCCCTAGACCCCACCGCAAGCAAGCTCCGGCCCACGGGGCGCTACATCGCAAACGGCCAATGCGCTGACCACATCGATAGTTTTGTCGTGTGACCTTCCATCCCCCTGTCCAAGTGCCCGCGATTAGCTAAACCGGTTGCAGGACTCGGCTGCGTGCATGTGTCGGCAAGTCGGGCACGGCTTAACATTTGTCCGCTTTCTTCCCCTCCCCCAGAGCGCGCTCAGGCTGTAAACGATTGGGTGATGCATGCTCGGTGTTTAGCGTCGCATGCCCCGGGCCGGCCTCGACGCTGCACCGTTCGCCAGACGCAATTGCTGGCGGGCGCAACAGTCCCCCAGGAGTGCTCCGTCACCGGGTTATTTATGTGCGTTGTGCTGTTCAATCCTATATCAATTCAATAGTCAATTAACAGGACCCGCGCGTGCTCCGCGCGGGCTGCAGTTTCGGGGTTTCGATTTGCAATATCGCGAGGCTGCACGCTCTAACTTGATGCAGGTCAGAATATCAGCAGATACCTCAGGCAAGTGCATCGGCAATTAGGGGGTGTACCTGCGGTCAGCCCGGGTTGACATTGGTGTCTGCCTCAATGATGCGCCCCTTCACGATTACACCTTTCGCTGCCAAGACGTCTTGTAAGTGTTGCTGCTACTGGAACAAAGACTTTGCGCACCGAAAGACCACATACACGGAAGGCTTAGCCAAATCATTATCAACTTTTCTTATCAGCGCATTGGGGTTTGGGCCTGAGGCAATTTTGTTCGTTGTCGCCGAGGGATGCTGCCGCTGCAGCAACAGCCGTGGCGCAGCAGGAACAGCTTCGGGGAGACTCGGCGGCCTCACCACAGCCCTCGACCACGCCGGGTGCGGTCGCTGGAGCCCTGGTTCCCTGCCCGTTCACAATTGAATTGTTGCTTGTCAATGATCCCACCTTTGCAGGTGGAATGTAGACTCAGCGCTGCTGCACGGGGGCAGCTCACAGGTGCGCTTTCAATCCACGTCCTCGAACTGCCTTGCTAGAGGGACCCACAACCTGCCGATCAACCCCTGTCATATCGTTGTGGAACTGCACAATCCAACAGTGGCTTTGCTTGCGCCTTACGTGCTTGCAGACCCGGATTACGCGCATTTGGAGGCAGCAGCGAAGCTCGCGGGCAGCCCTGAAGGTGAGGCGATGCTCCTGGGCTGCAGCACTCGGTGCGCGCGCAAAGCGACCGGTGCCTGCCGGCCCGCAGCGGGTACCGGGGTGCGGGTACTGGGGGGTCCGCCCCACCCTGGGGCCCCGCGTCAGCTCCCAGCCTGGCAACCGCCCTGCCCGCGGCCTCCACGCCGCATCGTCATCCACAGAGCCCCTTGACTAGGAGATACAAAAATGACATCCTACGCTCAGAAGCTGTCGGCCAGGGCGGGGCTGCGATGGGCGGGTCCCGCCGACGCAACATTCAGGGCAATGCATGAAACCGCAGTCTCGCGCGTGTGCCTTAGATCTGGGGCCGTAGCGGCTCCTGGCGCTGCAGGAAGGGCAGGGGACGTGTCTCATGTGCTGTGCCAGAGTCATTGGGAGACCGGGATCTACCAGCGGCGATCTGGCTGTGTGTGTTAGCCTCGTGGCCGTGTGTGGCGTGTGCGGAGGCGGCACGGGGTCCACACCCGGACAGCGTTGCGAAACGAGCCTGGTGTCTCACACAAGGAGCATGAGCCACTGGGCGGGGCTGACACGTGGGACCCGCCAGGCGTGGGGATCTTGTCTTCTCGTGCCCGGGTTGACGTGCGCAATCATTGAATCGCTCGGGCTGCTGCCCACGCCGTGCTGCGCCGCAAACCTGCTCCGCCGCTGGTGTGCCGTGTTGCGTTGTATCCCCAACAACACACACAGGCGTGACACAGCCGCACCCCAACGCGGCGTGCCGGCTGGTGGGGCCGGATGGCCGGACGGTGATCTCGGAGGCCTACCAGCGGGCGCAGGTGGGGCTGTGGGGCTGTGGGGCTGTCGGACTGGGGTTGTTGGGAGCTGCATAATGCGGCGCGCATGAGCGCAAAACGCACACGCACCGAGCCACGACCCGCGACCATCGCTATCAGTACCACCGCAAGCGCCGCCGCCATCACAGCTTGCTCTACCGCTCTCCCCCCAACAAACACACCACCACCACCACCAACAACAACAACAACAACAAACAACAACAATGACGACGACGACGGCGACAGGGCACCACCTCGGCCGAGGTGCTGGCGGTGGCGGCGGCCGGCCCCGCCGCGCGCGGCGCCACCGCCTACCTGAACCTGGAGCCGGGGGACTGCCACGGCGAGGCGGCGGCGGTGGAGGCGCTGGTGCGGGCGGGCGTGGGGCGCGTGGTGGTGGGGCTGCGGCACCCGCTGCGGCACCTGCGCAGCCGCGGCATTGGCTTGCTGCGCGGCGCCGGCCTGCGCGTGGGTGAGTGCAGCGCCTGGCGGGAGGGGAGGGGAGGGTGGCTGGAGGGCGGGAGGGAGGGCGGGAGGCCGGCTGCGGGCTGGATAGGGGGCGGATGGGCGCTGGAAAAGGGTGTGTGGTGTGTTAGGAAAGCACAAGGGAAAGGGTGTGATGTGTGTGCGTGTGTGTGTGTGGAGCGCGGTGGGGAAAGTGGAGACGGGACGAGGGACCGTGCAAAGGGGAGAGGGCAGAGCGAGGAGGGGTGTTACGGCGAAGCGTGGTGGATGGCGCAAGCTGGGAGTGAGCCTGGCGCACAGGGGGGGGGCACACAGGGTCACGCACAGGGCCGCGCATGGCGAACACGTGAGCCGACAAGCTCCTGCTTCGCCGTGCCCCACACGAACAAACACACCGAAACACTCCCACACGCCCACACACCGATTTCATTGTATGTGTCAACCACCACCACCACCATAACCACCAACCCAACCCAACCACCAACCCCAACCACCAACACCACCTCGCAGACGTGCTGGCAGACGAGCTGGCGCTGGGCCGCAACGGCACGCCCGCGCAGCTGGCGGCGGGGCTGACCCAGTGCTCCACCGCCTCGGGCAGCGACAGCGACGGCCCCTTCGCGCCCGGCGCCGGCGGCCCGCCCGCGGCCTACACCGCCATGGGCGCCTGCCTGGCCGCCAATGAGGCGCTGCTGCACAGGTAGGGTTTGGGTGGGTGGGGGTTTGGTGGGGGTCGTGGGGGTTTGGTGATGGTGGGATGGGGGGGGGTGGCAAGGATATGTAGCAAAGTGGAGCAGGGGGGGGCGCGCTGGTATTTTGGGGGAGGCCCGGGGCAGGAGGCCTGGGGCGGCGAGGGCTGTGGTAGTGGTGCAGCGAGGAAAGACTGTGGAGCGGCGGCAGGCCAGCGGTGGACCTGCAGAGGGACCTGCGGAAGGGCCTAATGCCGCTGCGAGTTTGTAGCTGCTCACACAGCATATTGCAACTACGTCCTCTGAGCGCGTTTGAGTTGATGGCACTGCGCGGTACTGCGTGTGTCCCGGTGTGTGTGTGTGTGTGTGTGTGTGTGTGTGTGTGTGTGTGTGTGTGTGTGTGTGTGTGTTTTGCGCGCGCAGGGCGGCGCTGCGGCGGCCGCTGGGCGTGCTCAAGTACGCGATGACGCTGGACGGCAAGATCGCCACGAACCTGGGGCACAGCGCCTGGGTGTCCAGCTCGCAGAGCAGGTGTGTGTGTGTGTGGGGGGGGGGTTGTGGTTACCAGCCCAAACTAAACCAATCTAAAGGAAGCGGAGTTGAGGGGGCGAGGGCTGGCGGGCGGGAGGGCGGGTGGGTGGTAAAGGGATAGCGTGGGTGGAGGGAGAGCTCGGGTTGGAGGGGGGAGTCCACTTCATTCCAGAAACCAAAAGCCATCATGGGCGGGGGCGAGTATGGGAGGGGGGGCAGTCGGTGTGTGTGTGTGTGTGTGTGTGTCTTGAGTGAGGAGTGGGCCTAGGAGGGGGAAGGTGTCCGGGAGGGATGCCGAGCACCGCGTGAGCACCACACGCTCGTACACCCCCTGCCATACCACCACAGGGCGCTGGTGTTTGAGACGCGCGCGCGCTCGGACGCGGTGATTGTGGGCGGCAATACGGTGCGGCGGGACAACCCGCGGCTCACCACGCGGCGGGAGGGCGGCCACACGCCCGCGCGCATCGTCATGAGCCGCACGCTGGACCTGCCCGAGGTGGGTTAGGGTCCTGGTGGGGGGGGGCGCGGTGGTGGGTTGGTGGTGTGGTGGCAGTGGTGGTGGCGGTGTGTTGGTGGTCGGTTGGGGTTTGGCGCCCCAGCGGCGGCAGGGCCGCGGCTTCGTGGGCTGGGCGGTGCGGATCTCAGGGCTGCGCCGGCCACGGGACAGGGCGGCTGGTGTGCCCTCTGCACACACCAGCCGCAGACCACACGCACGTTCCTGACGCGCTGTGCTCCGTCGGACCATTGCCATCCGGCTTCAACCCACCACCTGCTCCTCTCGTCTGCTCCTCGAACCTGCTGCTGCTGCTGCTGCTGCCCGATGCTTTCCCCCCGCCCCACACTTCCCAGGACGCCAACCTTTGGGACGTAACGCTGGCGCCCACCATCGTGCTCACACAGCGGGGGGCGCGCACGCGCTTCCAGGCCGCGCTGCGGGCGCAGGGCGTGGAGGTGAGCGAGAGGAGGAGGGAGGGAGGGAGCGCGGGGGGGGGGGGAGTCGGGAGGGAGGGAGGGGCGGGCGGGAGGGAGGGAGGGAGGGGCGGGCGGGAGGGGCGGGAGGGAGGGGAGGGAGGGGGCGGTAGGGAGGGAGGGAGGGGCGGGCGGGAGGGGCGGGAGGGGCGGGAGGGAGGGAGGGAGGGGCGGGCGGGAGGGGCGGGAGGGAGGGAGGGAGGGAGGGAGGGGCGGGCGGGCGGGGGGCGGGAGGGAGGGAGGGGCGGGCGGGAGGGAGGGAGGGAGGGAGGAGGGAGGAGGGAGGAGGGAGGAGGGAGGGAGGGAGGGAGGGAGGGGGGGGTAGTTTATTCCAAACCCGAGCAAAACACCAGAGACCAAACCCGAACCGCCAAACCCAACCCGGGGGAGAGGGCGGAGGGGCCCCAGGGAGAGGGGAGAGGAAGGGAAGGATCCGGGAGGGACGAAGCGTGTTCGGCGGGCGTCGAGATGCGTCGAAAGGGCCTTGCTTGGCACGCGTTTTGGAAGCGCGGCAGCGGCGTGGCCTGCCTTTGGACACCGCAGCAGAGTACACGGCAAGGGCTGAAGTCTGGGGGGCTTGGCAGCAGCAGCGGCCCCAGCTGATTACCGCCGCCGGCGTGCACCCACTGCTGGCTGCCCGGCTCCCGTGCCCCCCTCCCAAGGGCAGGGGGGCGCTCAGTCGCGCGAGGGGCGGTGGCCGAAGCCGCCGCCTGGAGGGACGAGTCGGCGCCCGAGACGCCCCTGGTATCCCAGCCCGACCATGCCTGCCTCCCCTCTAGCAGTTCCAGGCCCGGTCCCTTGCCCACTTCTTTCCACCCACCCACCCACCCACCCATGCCCTATCCGCGCGATCCGCCGGCGCCCGGGTGCCCTCCCCGGGTTGTAACCTCCTGTCTCCCCCCTCCCCAAAACTTCGATACACACCATCCTATGGATGGCCCCCTTGGTTTCTGGAATGAACTACCCCCGGCCCCCCTTCCGCAGGTTGTGGAGTTTGACTTCCTGACGCCCGAGTCGGTGGCGGACTACTGCCAGGAGCGCGGCTTCCTGCAGTGCTTCTGGGAGTGCGGCGGCACCTTGGCGGCGCCCGCCATCGCCAGCGGCGTGGTGCACAAGGTGTGCACATGCACATGCACATGCACATGCACATGCACATGCACATGCACATGACAGCGCCACCCACACCAGCACGAGCCAATCACCCTGGAGCGGGAACCACCATCTTAGGCGCGGAGCCACACACGACACGACGGAACACGCCGGCATCACCCTCACCCCACCGACCCTGCATGTGCGCTCTTGGTTTTGTAACAAACAATTTACCAGACAAACAAATGTGCAAACGCGGCAGGTGATGGCGTTCGTGGCGCCCAAGATCATTGGCGGGCTGCGCGCCCCCACGCCCGTGGGCGAGCTGGGCTTTGTGGAGATGACACAGGCGGTGGAGCTGGTTGACACGGAGTGGAGCCAGGTGGGCGGGCCCTGCGTGGATGCGTGCTGCTGCTTGTGTGTGTGTATGTAAGTGTGTGTGTGTGTGTGTGTGTTAGAGATAACAAGGGAGAGTACTATGAAAGTATGTGTGTGTGTGTTGGGGGGCCGGGCGGGCGCCTGTTGTGGGCAGGGGCATGGTCGGACGAGCGGGACAGGGAGAATGCTGTTGGCAAAGCAGGGGAGGGCGCGCAAGCCAGCAAGTTGTGAGGCGGGTTTGCGGCGGGGCCGTCGCGTGGTCGGGGCAGGCGCAGCGGCAGGTGGTGGGGTGCTTAGGGAGGGATTGCTGGTCTGCGTCCCCCTTCCCAGTGTCCTCTAACTCACACATGACCTAGATGCAAAATACACACACACACACACGGGAATTCTCTCCGTTTCCGTTTACTAACACACACGCGGACCTGACACACGCAGGTTGGGCCCGACCTCATGATCACCGGCTACATGCCCTCGTCTGGCGGCCTGTGGGCGCTGGAGGCGGCGCTGGAGGGCGCGGACGACGACACCGCCGCCGCCGCCGCCGCCGAGCCGACCGTGCACCTGCCCGGCGGCGGCGCCGGCTCCAGCGCTGGCGGCGTCAGCGGCGCCGCCGACGGCAAGTCCGCGGGCGGCGTGAAGGACGGCAAGGACGGCGGCAAGTCCGGGGGCGGCGTATCCGCCAAGCGGCGACGCAACATCGCAGCGGCGGCGGGGCGCTCGGTGTCGTTCTACAAGGCCTGGGACCAGTGGGGCGCTCTGTCCAACTTCTCGCCGCACCCCATCGCCATGCCCGTGGACCCGGAGGCGGTGGTGCCAACCGCCACGGCGGCGGCGGCGGCGGGCGAGGAGCGGCAGGCCAGCGGCGGCGCCGCCAGCACGAGCGGCAGGACCGGCGGCGTGCGGACGTGGCCCAGCGTTGAGCACTACTACCAGGTGGGTGCGGGCGTGGGTGCGGGTGCGGGTGCGGGCGTGGGCGTGTGAGTGTGTGTGTGGTGATTTATTCCAGAAACCAAAGCGACCGAGGTGTGTGGGGGGAATGTACCTTGGGTACTTGATGGTGTCTGCAATCAGGCAGCGCTTACCGCGCTTGAGGGCGGTGATGAGCTGGCCTTGAGCTCCGTTGGCACAGGGCATCAGCTGGCTGGCTGGCCGGCTGGCTGGCCGGGAAATCTCTACCCGGCTGCACCTTGCGTTAAGCTCCATATCCGTGTTTTCACCTCCGTGTTTTCCGCTGGCTCCTTACCGCCCCGCCCGCCGGCCCCTGCCCCCGCCCGCCCGCCCGCCACCAACCCAGGCGCACAAGTTCAGCGGCGGCCACCACCCGGAGGCGGCGGCGGTGATGGAGGCCATCGCGGCGGCGCCCTCGCCCGAGGAGGCGGCGCGCATCGGGCGGCGCACGGAGCGCACGAGGCCGGAACTGCTGCGCAAGGACTGGGGCAGCGCCAAGGTGAGATAGGGGGGCGAGGGTTGGGGCGGGCGCAGCGCGAGCTCCTGGGGGGTTTGGGAGGGGCGGCTGAGGAGCGCTGGGCCGCGGCGTGGCTGTGTGGCAGCGGGTCACACGTGGGCGACGTCGCGCGGTCGGGGGCTGTCCTTGACTTGCGGCGGCATTCATGCACAGGTTTGAAGAAGCAGCACCCACGGTATAATGTGTATAATGCGTATGCTGTTGAATTTGTTTGATAGTGTTCACATGTGTGTATCACGTTTGCGGCCGCACAGCTTGCTTTCATGGAGGCGGCGCTCCGGACCAAATTCCGCACGCACGCCGGGCCGCGCGCCATGCTCCTCGCCACCGCCGGCGTGACCGGCGCCAGCGCCGACCACCTCGGCGCCGCCGCGTCCGCCGCCGCGCCCTCCCACTCCGCATCCGCCAGCAGCAGCAGCACCGGCGCCACTGCCACAGCCGTCAAGCCCGCCAAGGCGGCTGTAGCCAAGAAGGCTGTAGCCACGGAGGCCATGTGCCTAGAGCTGGTGGAGGCCTCGCCGCACGACTACTTCTGGGGCGCGGGCTACGAGCGCACGGGGCAGAACAAGCTCGGCCGGTTGCTCATGCAGGTGCGTGGTTGGTTGGCTGGGTTTTTGGGGTTTTGGTTGGTTGGTTGAGGCGAAGGAGGTTGGCATGCGGACTGGGACATGTTTGGAGCCGGCTTGGAGGAGTGCGCGGCGCAGGCGGCAAGAGAAGGTTGGTTGCGTTTCACGGACCTTCAGAGCTCTCTATTGTTAACTCACTTCCACCGCCGCCTGGAATGTTCACGCCCCTCCTTTCCCTCCTCCCCTCCTCATCTGCTCACCACCACCACCACCACCACCACCACCACCACCACGCAGGTGCGTGACGAGCTGCTGTCCGAGTACGACACCGCGGTGTCCTGCGCCGCCGAGGGGCTGTGGACCACGCCCGAGCAACTTGCGGGCGTGGCGGCGGCCAGCGCGGCGGCGCCCGCCTCACGAGGCTGAGGCCGGGGCTAGGGTGGACTGCGCAGGCTGAGCCGGCCTTGAGGGTTCAGCGGCAGCAGCAGCAGCAGCAGCAGCAGCAGCAGCAGCAGCAGTTGTGAACCGTACGAGTGCGCGTATTTGGGTGAGCCCGCTGGCTGCTAGCTGCTGTGGCGGATTTATCTTCGGGGCACATCGGGGCAATTCGGGGGGGGACGTGGTTGCATGCAGGAGGCCGGGCGGGGGAGGGGACAGCTGTGTGCTGACTAGGAATAGGGCTTCCTGGTGCTCATATAGCAGGAATAAGCAAGCTAGGGCGCATTTGCGCTGCGTACGGTGTGTGCGTGGGCGAACTAACGTGCCCATGTGCTTTCTGACTGATACGCTTACTATGAGGACAAGGGTTAGTCCTTGCGTTACGGGTCTGTTCGGCCGACGAGCGATCGCCAGGCACGAGACCAGATCCAGATGCTGTTGTGTCTCCGCAACCGTTGTTGTCTTGTGAAGCCGGCCCAGCGGCCGAGGGTCCAGGAGATGCGCCGGCATCTGCACGCAGGTGGACAACAGGACACGAGCTGCTTTAATGCCCACATCGTGTTGGATTGATGTGTTCGTGCTGTTCACGATTGTGACTCTTTGGTCATACGGGAGGCGCGCCGACGCGCGCGGACGTTTGAGTGACGTTGGTGTGCGTGTGTCCCCGTGTGACGAACAAGCTATGTGCAGCCAGGACTCAACGCTGGCTTGTATGCTGATTGGACTTGCATAGCAGAGCTCGCTAAGATCCAACTGTGCAATCACTGCAACCCTCGGCAGTGTGCCGTGCATGCCTGTGTCACTGTGGCTGGGCGGGCAAAACTGCGCCACGCAGTGACTTGGGCGCGCTGATGGAATAGGCATGGGGCAAGAATGCGAGGTCCCAGTAGTGTCCGACGCCCCCCACATGGCGCGCGTGACTTGGGCGCGCGTTGAAGGCGAGGCATTGCTTAGGTTTAGGAAGTTGCAGGGGCATCCAGTGAAGACGCACGCGCCAAGGCATTAGCTATGTTGCTGAGATGCAGTGCGTCGTAGTCTGTGTACGACTGAGCTGAGAAGAGGACGTCACTCACTGCGCCAGCAAACAACCTGTAACAGGTGTACGGTATGCAGCGGTGCGGATTGTCTTTCTGTAAATGGGCTACTGTGATCCCTAGGGGGACAGGATGGGACGATTGCGAAAGCCTGTTCCTTTGATTGCATCATCGACGGGACAGGATGGGACGGCACGATGGGGACGGGCAGGAAGGGCTGGGTTGCAAGTACGTGTGGTCGTGTCTGGATCCAGTCAAACCCAGTGTTTACGCAGCACATATCTAATTGCAGTACTGGTGCAAGTTGAATACACGCCCGCGCTTCCCAAAAGCACGAGTGGAGTCGACTTGAAAATGATGATTTGAGACAGCTCGTTTGCGTATGTGCTTCTCGGGTCCAGGCATCTCCGAAAAGCGATACAAATGGCTGCATCTGTGCTAGGAGCCTTACAGAAGCTGTATAACAGTGAGCATCTGGCGGACTGCAGGATTGCGATTTCCTTACTCGGCCAGCCTGAGACCGTGTTGCGAGCGCTTCCTGCGCACCTATTTGTGGTCCAGGCGGGCTCGGAGCTCTTTAGGGCTCAGGCGGAGCGCTGGTCAAAGCAGGCGCGGCAGACCGCAGGCGCCGGCACGGCCGAACGGCCGACAGCAGCGAAACGGAAGCGCGAGGAGACGCCCGATGCAGCCTGCGGGGATGCCGCGCTTTCGCTGGCGCCAGTCAACGACGCGATCAGCAGCGGCGACGAGGCGCGCGCAGCGACCACGCCCTCACGTGCTACCCTGACACCCCCTCCACCGTGCCTGCTCCCGCAGCTGTGTGTGGCGCTCGACAATGCCGCAGACCTGCGCTATGCTCTAGCGGCCATCTGCTTCCTCTACAGCGGCAATCTAAATCACATCACCTCACCGTCAGCTTCAAGCGGCGTGGGCCATGACGGCGTCGGCGGGGCCGCTGGCAGCAGCAGCGGCGGCAGCCTGGCGGCGGCGCTGCTCCACACGCGGCGCCTGGCGCTGTACCTGCAGATGCCGGACTGCGTGGCGGCGTGCGAGCAGGCGCTGGTGGAGCGGGTGGCGCGGCCGCAGGGGAGCCAGGCGGAAGCGGCGGCGCCGGCAACGAGTGCAGTTTCCTCTTCGGCTGTGAAGCGCGCCGGCGCGGCGGTGCGTCCTCTGCGGATGTCGGAGCCAGTGCTCGCCGCGGTCGCCGACTTGTACGCCGCGAGGAAGCTCCTGCTGCCGCCTCCAACGCTACTGCCGCCCGAATCGGAGCTGCCACCCGCAGCTTCGGCGGCTTACGTTGTCGGCGCCGACCCCGGCGCCACCGCGCTGAGCTACCGGCTGCACATGGTGAGCCTGCAGCAGCTGGCGACGTGGGCGCAGGAGAACGAGCTGGCGGTTGCGGCGGAAAACAGAGCTAGAGAACGGAGATTGTTGATGCACCGGCAGGGTACGCCGCCGCGGCAGCAAGCGCCGCTGTCAGACATTCCGCCGCCGGCGCAGATGCCGCCGCCCAACAGCGCTGTGCCGCCGCCGCCGACGGCGCGGCAACAGCAGGAGGCCGCTGGCCAGGCGGGCGCACGTGGGCTGCTGGCAGCTGCACCGCCGCCGCCCACATTCGGCGAGCTGCTGGCGTGGGCGGTGTGCAGCGCGCCGCACGTGCTCACCAACCCGGAGGCGCACTGGCACGTCAGCAGGCTACCCATGGCGGCCATCCAGGCGCTGTTGGCGGCGGACACGTTCTGCACCGATGATGAGTCCAGCGTGCTGCTGCTGCTGGCCGAGTGGGCGCAGGCGAACCCCCACGTCTCGCCGGCTGAGCTGCGGCGGGCGCAGTCGCTGCTGCGCCTCAGCCACATGAACGACGCCTACCTGTGTGCCCTCCTGCCGCACCTCGCGTCGTCTTGGCTGCCGCTGTCGCCGCACGAGGTGGGGCTGCTGGCGCAGTGCGCCAACGGCAGCGCGCGCAGGCGCCAGCGCATCTGGGTTGAGGCCCAGGACCTGCCGAGCGTGCGGCAGGGCGCGCGCTGGTTCGCCAGCACGCCCCGGCCACTGCCGCCGGTGCGTGTGGTGGATTGGAGCATACCGCTGGAGGAGCTGCCGGCGGGAGTCGCCGGCTCGCAGCAGACGACCACGTTCGCGACCGCCGCCACGACGCTGGTGGCCAAGGGCTTTCGGTGGTCCGTGGGCGTGTGGCGCCCCGGCGGCTGCAGCACCGCCGCGGGCGTGCAGCTCACCTGCGACATGCCGCAGGTGCTGCTGGCCATTTCCAGCGGCGCCGCGGCGGCGGCGGGCCCCCTGGCGAGCCCCGGCTACCTGCGGCTGCTGGTGTACGGCAGTGACGGCCGAACCGTGTTCCTGTGGGAGGCCAATGACGTGGACAATGACATGATCGCCAGCAACGGCGGCTCCTGGGACTGCGCGGATGCGCTGCTCCTGCACGAGCCGGCGGAGCGGGAAGAGCTGCAGCAGGAGCAGCAGGCGTGGGAACGGCACCTGATCGACGGGCGGCTGCGGGGCCAGCTGAGGTGGCTGCCCAAGCTGCCGCGGGCGGCGTGCAAAGCGGGTGCGGGGGAGTAGCATGTGGGGACCGGCTACTGCTGCTGCGATCGGGTTCGCCGGCGGGGCCTTGTCCAGGAGGCGAGCTCTTCAGCTGGGTGTCTTCTGGAAGAGTACGGTAGGCGCGTGGCGTGAGGACGCAGCCAACTCGTCGACGACTGCTGGACTCTGGCACGTACACAACTGACAGCCCGGACACGTGGAAACACCGAAATGTAATCGCCGTGTTTTGGGTGCTTGAGTGTGGTGTTGAGAAAGACCGTTTTTTGCAGTTGTAGCTGTTGTCGTCGCGGTAAAGCAGGGCTTGTCAGTGGACAGGTAGCAGCTCTTGCCGTCCTTGTGGCCGTAATAGGTCCCCTTGAACCTAGTCAGGCACTGGTAGGGCTGATGGGATACGGGAAATGCATGCATTGGTTGGAATCCATGTATGACATTGCAGGTCTGCGTGCGGCGTAACGCGGGTTGCTGACTACAGACCAGCTGGCCGGTCCCAACACCTTGGCACGGCGCAAGGAACCCTGGTGGAGATGTGGAGGCAGGCTAGGGACCCGGGATGGATTCTATTGCCCGCTTGAGGGAGCTTGGACCCAGCTGATATGGCTTGTGATTCAATGGCATCGGTGTTTTTTGTCGCACACTCCGTGGGGTCTAACTTGATTCGTGCACTGGCGTTCGGAAGTGCGGGGAGCGGCCAGGGACTACAGTGCCACGGGTGGCTGGGCACTTAAATTGATGGGGCTTGCCAGTCCACCGTTGCCCCGGTTGAGTTATCGGAAATTGGCAGCGCTTCTTATAACTGTAGTGCACGAATAAACCCCTCGCGTGGGAACCCTTGTGCAACCAGAGTGAGCTGAAACAAATTTTGAGTCGCGCTATCTGATTGTCGCACACGCCGCAAACTTATCACCGTAACCTTATTCCAAGCACCAACAAATGCTTCGTTTCAATTCCTCTCGCGCCTTGGCTACGGGGCGAAGGGCTCCGTCGCGGAGGGCTCCGTTTCGGGCCGCAATGCAGCCCCTGCCCACCTCGAACAGCGGCAAGCCAGACAACCAGCAGCAGCTGCAACAGCAGCTGCAACAGACATCCGCGCTTTACTCGATGAGCATGCTTGACCCGGCTCACCGCCGGGGGCCCGAGAAAACTGAGCCATCTTCCTGGACTCAACTGCGCCTCTTCCTGGACTCGGCCAGTGTCACAAACTGGGAGCTATGGATGAGCACGCGGTTGTTCTATGGTAGGTGGTGTGTTTGGTGCGGGGGGAAAGGCACCACTGGCCCCGCCCGCGCTCGCACGCCCCGCCTCCCTCAGCACTGGCGCCCATAACGAGTGCGCGACGCCCTGCGTGGTGCCGACACTTTCGCAGGCATCACCACTAACCCCACAATCCTGGAGAAGGACGGTGAGTCACATCTGGGTGGGGCTGCCAGGCGGGACCCCCAGCGCCGCACCACGCGTGACCGCTTGCTCACGTTACATGCTCACCGTACAACGTCAGCCCACCACCCGGACCTGTCCCTTCAACACAAGCGCCGGGGCCACGCAGCAATCTGCTCCCACGCACAAGCATGCTGGGTGTGTAACAGCATCTGTCACCCCCTCGCCATCCCGCACTTGGCCCTGCCGGGGAACAGGCCAGCGCTGCACGCTCACCAACCTGCAGCGGCTGTGCCACCTCGGCGAGGACCTGGGAGTCAAGGTGGGTGGCGGGCACGACACCCCCCGCCCCTGGCCCCCAGCGTGCCACGTGTCACGTGTGTGTTTTGGGGCCGGGGGCGCGCACCGCCGCCTGGGTCCGGACCCAGCAGTTCAGCAGCCTGGGAAATGGCGTTTGGGGAGGGCAACAGCGGGGGGGGGGGCTGCAATGATGCGTGGCGAAGGGGTACAACAGGTACAGGAGAGGCAGGGGGGGGGCTGCCAGGCCTGTGCGCGCGAATGGCAGCGGCGATGACTGCCCCGGCACCTGCTTAGTGCTGGACCATTCCATGCGTCCGGCCGCCGCCGCCGCTGGATGCTGAGGGGCATGGTGGGGGTATATCAGCTTTGCCCGGACGTACCGAACTCAACTAGCGGGCCGTCTCCGCTTCCACACGCAATACGGAAAACACATAAACCTGCTCGGCTGATGCTTACGTTTCTACTTCCATTAGCGGTGTCCTCCCCCCTGCATGTCTCCTCCTACCTTTAAATATGTGCATGCAAACCCCCACCCACCCACCACCACCAACACACATACACACACACATACACACACAGGAGATGCAGTTCCAGGCCTGGGGCGACAGCGCGCAGTCCATGGTGTCGGTGGCGCTGGACCTGTTTGGCATGAACCCGGAGCTGGTCGTGGTGCGTGTCATGTGTGCGTGCGTGCGTGTCGTGTGCGTGCGTGCGTGTGTGTGTGTGTGTGTGTATGCGTCGTGTGGGGCGTGGGGTGTGGGGTGCGGCCGCTGCTGACTGGTCGGTTGCTTAGCTGTGCACGTGGACGGGTGCGGCACCAGGCGCCCTGCTGCGGCCTCTGGGGCGGTGGCGGTGGCGATGTCGGGGCGGAGGCACTGTGCGGGCGGGTGGGGCGGTCGGGGGCGTGTGCCTGTGCGGGCGAGGGCGGGGGCGGGGGCGGAGCGGGTGAGCCTGTGGCGTTCGTTGCGTTGAGGTGGCGGCGGCGTCCAAGAGGCACTCGCCAGCAGGGAGAGCAGACATGTTGCAGAGCTGCCGGTGCCCTGCCCCGCCCACCCCCGTCCCCCTGCCGCCTACCTGCTCGGCTTCCCTACGTATCCTTGCAATCCGCGCCCCGGCTTCACGCGGTCCCCCGCAGGTCAAGCTGCCCTGCACGCTAGAGGGCTTCCAGGCGGCGGCTCTGCTGCGGGAGAGCTCCGTGCGCATCACCATGACGGGTGGGTTAGTGGCAGTGGGCTGGGTGGTTGGTTGGTTGGTTGGTTGGTCGGCGAGGTGGGCGGGCGGATGCCCTTGCAGAGGAACCGGTACGAGGGAGGTGCAGGTGCAGGTTGCGGTTGAGGTGGAGGAGGCAGTGCTGGCGTTATGGAAGTTTAGCAGCGAGGGCACTCCGCGCGCCCGGCCGAGCAACAGAAACTCGTGCGTTAGGCCTCATCCCCTGCCGTGGAGTTGCACACAACACACACATACGTACGCACACGCATGCATGCTCACGCGCACGCGCACCCACACCCACCCATGGTCGCTTTGGTTTCTGGATTGAACTACCCCCACCACACACACACGTGTGTGATCTCTAACGCATACACGCACACGTGTCTGATCTCTAACACAAGTGTGCGCGCACGCACGCACGCACGTGTGTGCACAGGCATCTACACCGCCTCCCAGGTGCTGCTGGCGCAGTCGGTGGGCGCCGAGTACGCGGCGCCGTACCTGGGCCGCATGAACGACGCGTACGGCAACAACAAGGTGTGTGCGTGTGCGTGTGCGTGTGCGTGTGCGTGTGCGTGTGATGCGTCCAGAAAAGGGCGGACAGCCGCTGCGCTGCGACCTCGAGCAGCAGCAGCAGCAGCAGCAGCAGCAGCAGCAGCAGCAGCAGCAGCAGCAGCAGCAGCAGCAGCAGCAGCAGCAGCAGCCTGCCGTGGCTACCGCGATGAGTCGATGACCGCCACACACACACGCGACAGATGGGTGACGTAACAGCACAAGCTACGCATGTGCCCCGTCAGTACGTCGCAGCGCCGTCGCACCTCCCGACACGTACCGTACTGGAATCTTCCTACAGCAGCGCATGCCCGGACCATCCCCCTCCCCGCCTAGATCTGGATCCGTCCCCTCACCCGTCCCCCACACACTGCCCTCATCTATCACGCGTGCCTCCTCCTCTGCCGATCACGTCCCCCGCGGCCCCGCCCCACCCGCCCGCACCACTGCATTACTTAACTCCGCTTCCTTTAGCTTGGTTTAGTTTGGGCTGGTAACCACAACCCACCCACCCACCCACCCACCCGCCCCTGTTCCAAGGGCTTCCACGAGGTGGTTGAGATGCAGCGCATCCTGCATGCCCAGAAGGCGCGCACACGGCTGCTGGTGGCGTCGGTGCGCGAGCCGTCGGTCATGGCCAGCCTGGCGGCGGAGGTGCGTGTGTGTATGTGTGTGTTGGTAAACGGAAACGGTGTGTGTGGGGGGGTGCGGGTGTGTGGAGGGCGGTTGCAAGGATATATGGCGAAGTGGTAGAACAGGTACAGTAGACCAGCAGACGTAGCCGTTACCGAATGGGGGGGGGGGGGGGCAAGGGGCGGGGGCCACGGGGCGGGGAGAGGGGCTCAAAAGGCAATGGAGGGTGGCGTGCTGGGTACACTTGTTCCGTGTGTGTGTGTGTGTGTGTGGGTATGTGTGCGTGTGTGTTTCGTGTCGCGTGTGCATGGCACCCTCTGACGCGTATTGGCCGGCTTAATGGCAGGGAGCGGGGGGGGGAGGGCATGAGAGGGGAGGGACCATAGTGCGGCGGTGGCGCAGGTGAGGCGGCGGAAGGGGGCAGGGGCAGGAGGCCGCCTGAAGTGCACGGCAGCGCGCCATGCCCTGCGTGTGCCCTGCGTGTGCGTCAGTACTGTTTAGCGCCAAGGTCCTGCTCATTACCTGAACTTCACGTCGTCTGTACCCATGTCGCACACGCGCCGCACACGCGCCACAGGGCTGCGACACCTTCACCATCTCGCCGGCTGTGGCCGGCAAGCTATTCGCTGTGAGCACGGGGGGGGGCACGGGGGGGGGGGGTTGTGGTTACCAGCCCAAACTAAACCAAACCCAATGCATAAGAGCGAGGGGGGTAGCCATCCATGGGATGGTTTGACAGGTCAAATTGAGGGGGGGAAGGGGTGGCGGCCTTCGAGCTCGCCTGTGGAGGAGCCGCCTGCGGGGCGTGAGTGACATATGGCCCTGTTACGTTACGGCGGCGAAATCGAAACGGCGCCTGCGCCAGCGCCAGTTATCGTGTTGCTGCGTTGCGGCGCGTGCCGCGGCCTGCTGCGGCCGTGTGCGCACCCATGGTCCTTTCCTTGCCCACCCCAACCTGACCTGATCCGCCCTGACACTGCCTGCTGGCAACCCACCAACCACCACCCACCACCCACCAGGTGAGCTACACGCTGGATGCGGTGGAGGCGTTCGAGCAGTCGGCACGTCGCATGGGGGCATACGACCAGGTGGGTGGACGGGCGGGTGGGCGGGCGGCCCGCATGTGCCTTAGACGCTTGGACGTTGGGCCGCTGCCTGGCGTCAGTTACCAGGACGGGCGGGTCGTGCTCTTAGGCCCCGCCCCCCGTCTGTCTACATCTCCTTCTTCATTAATTTAACATGCATGGAACCCCCCTGCAGTGCAGTCACGTTCTTCGCAGTTTGTTTCTCACCGGGACTGTTTACCAGTAACCCCCCGTGTACAGCCCCAACAGCAGGCGGCCGCAACCGCCTGGCCGCCACGTTCACGTTTGCTGCATCGTGTCTGGCTTTCCTTCTGCACCACGCACCCGTTTTTGCATAGTGTTGCTGTGGTTTGGGCTTGGGCTGGTGCTGGCCTCCCCCCCTTGTCCCCTCGCCGCCCCGCCAACCCATCCTTGCAATCCCCCTCCCCCGCCTCGCCGCCCGCAGGACGAGGGCGCCACCACGTCCACGTTGCTGCACCGCCACGGCGCCAACCACTCGGGCCCGTGAGGTCTTTAGCCCGTGAGCACCGAGGTGCAGGGCAGGTTCACGGCGCCTTTTCCATGCCAGCCCACCGTCTGATTGCCGAGCGGCGCGTGAGGCGGCGTGCAGGTGGCGACTGCGATTGCCACTCGGCGCGAAAGCGTGATGGTGGTTGTATGTGTTGGGCGGCTGCGCGCTTCAGAGCGATGGTGCCAGCTGGCACCAAGTACAGTATTGTCGGGGACGGTCGGAGCGGTCTACGCGGATGACGCAATGGAGACATGGCGGTGCGGAGCGTTCATGCGCTGGGGCGTGGCGGCGACGACTTGGGGCGTCGTCGCGTGGATGTGGAGGGTATGTCAGGAAAACTCTAACTTGGTTTGATTCATTCCCAAAGCTTTTATGAGCTGGTGCCCGCGGGGCGCAGCAAACATGAGCTAGCATCTAGCAGTCTGTCTTCAGCAGGTTGCGCGTGTGAGCGTGCTTGGGGTAGGTGCCCGGAGTGGGGTGGCCATACTTGGATGGCCACTGCTGGGCTTCCTGCTCTGGTGGTCGATGGTGGCGATGGTGCCAAGGAACTCCACGTTATTGCGAATCCATTTTCCTTATCGAGAAGGAGGCCAAGAACTATGCTTTGCCTTTGACGCACGGGGCCGCAGTGTGGCCGCCTGCTGCGCGTGTGTGTACATTTCATGATGGTATTGCATGCAGGAGCGCGTTATTTACGTGCTGAGCGTGCTACGGTATGCGAATAGTACTGGTGTGTATGTGCACATGTGCACATACCGTATAACTCCGCATGGTCACGGAGGTCAAGCGTCACGTGCGTTTCGACCGCCGTAGGCTTGGTTTGTGTGCGCCGTTCAGGTTGTCGGCGCTCTCGCCAGTCCAAAGAGGCTGGTAGGCTGCAGCGGCCGTGTGTCGGGCCCGGGTCAGAAGCCTCCCCACAGCTGTAACAAGGAAGTATGGTGGAGCGGTGCATGTCCTGTACTGCTGTGTGCCGTTTGCATCGACATTGATGGCTTAGGTTAGAGCCACGTGGCTCGAGTGGTCTGCTTCCCGGTCGAGGTGTTATCACGAGCGCCGCCACGGGCGAGAGTTGCACTCGCGTGCCGCTTTGTCGACGCCCACCATGCGCCGCCTGTGCGTGCCGCACTCGTCTCCCCTCACTCTTCTAACTCGTCCACCTGGCCCATATGTCCCCTCCCACTCGCCCTGACAACGTCACTTTGTTTCCTGGTCCACCATCCAGGCCTTCACGATGCCGATGTCACTGGTTCCGTGGAGCTGTCAGGGGACCAACCACCGTGCCATTATCCGCTGTTTACCTCTGCCGCACTTCAGCCGCACCATTAGCACGCCGCCAGATCCCCACCAGCCAGTTGCAGTGACGCTATACCGTAGCTCCACACTGTAGGTGCGCACAGGAGCAGCGTCGCCAATAACCTGTCCAAGGGTCCAGGGGTCAGAGGGAGGCGGGGACCACCCACCACTGCGATGTACGAACCTTGCCGTAATTGGCGCCCGACCGCCACGCACCCGCCGGCAGTACCCACTGACAGCGCGCATACCACCATGAATTGCACCCGACATTCGCTCGCTCCCACCCCGTTCATTTCAGAGCGGTGTCATCATATGAATGCGACATTACATACCGGTCAAGGGACAGTCCGACCAAGCAAGGGTGCCTCGCACCCAGGTCAAGAGGGACCATCATATTACCGACATGCGCTAGAATGCAAATGCGAAATGCGAGAGCGAGGCAGCCGGGACGAGGATGTCGCATCTGGTAGGCAGCAGCGAAAGAGGTGAGCAGCAAGCAGAATCATATGTTGGACGATATCGCACCAGCTCCCCGCGGCGTGTCGTGCCATGCAATGCGCCAAATTTCCCCACACCATTTCCATCCACATTGCTCCCGAGCAGTGTGTAAGGTGCGTCAGGATACCGCAGATGCACATCAGGGCTGAGGCCGCCCAACACGGCCCAACCGGGCCCACCAGGGGCCCCTGGGGCCCACGGTGGTTAACGAGCTCTGCGGCCGACGGTTGGCAACCATGCTCAAGCCGCAGCTGCTATTGCAATACGTCTAAACATCATGTCACTTGTCATCAAAACGAGAAGCGCGAGTCGCGACAGCCGCAAGTTGGCAGCCGCAACTCGGCCCGTCATAGCTTTTTCATCAGGCCCATGCACACTGAACGCAACATGAGAAACAGCCACAACACCACAGACTGAGTTACGGTTCTTCATTGCTATAGAGCTCTACAGAACCACGGCACACTGTACAGAGCGTTACAGAGTTCATTGAACAAGATGCTGCTGAAGATGGCCAGCCCCAGTAGCCTGAGCACACGCGCGCAATGCACAAATGCACGCATGCCAGCTGCCTGCCTGTCCAGGACGTCTGTCACGCGCTGCTTCCGCCTGCGGAGCATGCCCTCGGACCGCGGCGCTGCAATCATTACCAAGGCGACACATGATGATAAGAAGTTTATCATCATTGATGAGGGCAAAGATGGATTTCATCAGGTAGGAGCTCAGGACCGCGACCGAGCGCGCCGATTGTTTCTCAAACGCTGATGGCGGTTGGTATAGTGGGTCGGAAACTGGCTACGTTTCGCGCACAGGCGCAGCTCGTTGGTGCTCGCCTTCATTGCCGCACAGCCGATGCTCAATAAAATTATTTGTGCAATAAGTTCTGGCGTTGCCTTTGCGTCACGTTTTACACTGCTACATGGATTCGAAACTGGATGCTACCGCGCGCGTGTGTGCGAATGCAGGAGCACTTGGCGGCGCATGGATACCTGGAGATAAGTGGTGACTGGAACGAACGCAAGCTGAACATCGTGGTTCGGAACAACGACACAATTGGCCTGCACATCAAGGTTAGTTCGGCATCGGCACAACATGCTGTTACTAGCTCACGCCACACTAGTCCTGGCCGGACGCTGGCCTGCACACGGCCATCGTTCGTTTGTTATATGTCATCATGAAACCATAGCGTGTCTGTCACCCTGCCTGCTCCAAGCAAGGCGGCGCACCTGACTTGTGTGCTGTCCCGCCCCCGTCCCCCACCCGCCGACCCCACCCCCGTCCCCCACCCGACCGACCCGCGCACCCACCGACCACACCCGCAGGTCCCCTCGCCGGTCGTCATTGGCCCTCTTTCTGCTGCTCGTCAGTCAGGCCCGCAGGTCCCCTCGCCGGTCATCATTGGCCCTCTTTCTGCTGCTCGTCAGTCAGGCGCCCCTGACATGCCGGCGACTCTGCTGGTGCTGGATGAGACTATCCACACCATGGATGACGACTTCAGCGAGATTACGGTCACAAACGGCTTCAAGGCTTCCGTTGGCGCAGCCATGGATGTCGACCCTGGGGTCACCGCCACAATGAACGTCGAGATCCGTGCCAAGGTGGTGACTGAGACATCTTTTGAGACCCTCAAGGAGGCGATTAAGGAGAACCTGAACCAGGAGGAGGTCAACCACCTGAACGAAAACCATACCGGCTACGGTGCCGCCGCGGGTTGGCTCGCCGGCGCGTTCGGCATCGCCTTTGGCGTCGGCGGCTATAACCACAACAAGAACCAGGAGCGCAAATACGACGCTAACAGCTCCAAGTTCACCAAACGCATGGCAAGCACTGTCAAGAACCTGGCGGAGAGCGAGGTGGTCATCAAGGGCACCGCAACCGTGACAAACAACCTGCCCCGCCGGGTGTCGGCGCGCTTCTACATCGAGTTCACCTCCGTCAAGTTCGGCAACAAGGTCTCCTACTTCGCCTCGACGAACGGCACTGCTGCCAACGAGAAGACGAAGGAGCCGCTGGACACCAAGGAGAAGAAGATCAACATACTGAATGAGATGTGACGAGGGACCGACTGGGGTGCCAGCACGCAGCAGCACGCAGTGGGAAGGAAGGGCGGGATAATGCCACACGGACGTGCCAGACGCTACACGTTGCACATATACTGGCGTCACTTGTAGCAAAAACCACGTACGTGCATGCAAAAGGCGTGCGAATGGCGGCTGCATGATGTGCGGCTGTGTAGCGTTCCTTCTGTGCGTAGGTTGATAGATGATGATCTGCCGTGCGCGCGCGTGCTCATTGTGCGTGACGGTTGTCGGTAACACAGTTGCAATTGACGCCCCTCGTCATGGCCACAGGCACTGGCAGTAGTGAAAATAAGACTGTAATCCATTGTATCAACCGGCACCATTGCTTGGGGTTTCGCCTCTTATAATTGATTCAGAAAGCGGCATAAGAAATTTCCACTGGAAAGTTGGAGGTAATAGATGTAAGTGTCTGCGCGCAGTGCCCGTACACAGCAGCGTGTCACGTACACACAGCGTGTCTAATCTTCCATGCAACTGCCACCGCCTTTGGTATTCAATCGCAAATTTGCGACTCCAGCATGGCACGCATCTGTCGGCACCAGCCGGCGCCGCCACGCAACTGTCCGCCCCCATACAGCCGCACCGTGCGGCAACAACCAGCCCGGCAGCCCGGCGCGCTCGACTGCAACCCCCCAGGCCCCCAGCGCGGCTTTCCAGCTGCAGAGCTGCTGTCCGCCGTCCCCCCAACTATCATGGTTGACCAAACGCTGAATCTAGAGCAGGTGCAAAGGTGGGACAGTTGGCCGTAGTCCGCACATGCAACGGACGTACAAACCGTCATGTTTTACACAGCATGTCGTGACGCTGGGTCCGCAGCTTCTCGCGCGTGCACATGTAGTTCCACACTGCCCGTCTACAATGCTCAGCCTCCGCTACACACACGCCACAACCCACATCCTAATCAGCGCTTTCACCTCCACACCACCCCTCAGCGCTACAGCGCGTCACCACCCGCATCGGCCGCCGCGTCCGCCGCCACCCCCCCATGCATCGCCCGACGCCTCGCCATCTTCCGCGCAGCCGCCTTCAGCGCTGCCGGCTTTGGCCCCTGCTCTTGCTGCTCCTCCGCAGCGGCTCTGAGTGGGGTCCGGTGTGCGCCCTGCCCCGAAGCTGCCACCGCTGCAGCCGCAGGCGCGACGGCAGCGGACGACGCCGGCGTGCTTCCGGCGCTGCCGTCCACGCCGCTGCCACCGGTGCTGCTGCCGTCCTCAGAAACCACTGCGCCCGCCATGTCGTGCGCTGATCCTGGGTTGGCCGCCGCGCTGTTAACGGCGTCCGCGTCCTTTGCAGCTGTGGGCGAGCGCTCTTGGCGAGGTGGCTTGGCTTGCTGCTGCTGCTCACTGACGGCTGGTGGGGCAGCCGCCACGTGACTCGCGTGCTGCTGGGCGTCCTCGTCACCGCCCACTGCCTGGGCCGGTGGGGCCGCCCCACCCACCGCTGTGTCCACTCGTGGCTCCGCTGACGCCGCCGCCGGTGCCGCCGCCACTGCCGCATCTTTGTCCAGCATTTTACCTCTCCGCTTCTTAGGCTGCGACGGCGATAGAGGCGCTGTTGTGTCTGCGCCAGCCTCCACCACCTGCTTGCTTTCCGTCTGCCGATCCGCCCGCCGCTTTTCGCGCCGCCGGTCCTTCGCCGTCACCCGCGCTTGCGATGCCTCTGCCTCCGCTTGCGAGGCCTCCGCCACTTCTGCCGCTGCAGCTGCAGCTGCCCCCCCGGCTGCCGTCCCCACAGCGGCCCCGGTCGCCACTACGGCTGCCGCCATTGCCGGAGCCGGCGGCTCCGCTGCGGCTGCGGCAGTGACCTCCGCGAGCGCGCGCAGCGGCCCCGCCTCTTCCGCCTCCTCCGCGTCCGGTGCGGACCCAGCAGCTGAGTCGACATAGGCACCCGCCGCGTCCACGTGCTCGTCCTCCTGGGCCCCTCCGAGGCCCCGCTGCTGCTGTTGCTGCTGCCGCCGCCGCTGCAGGCCCAACGCCCCTCGGCGACCCAGCGCCAGAGTGCGAGAGCCGCCAAACACCTCTTCTGCCCCGTGAACCTCGTGCTGCTCGCCCGCAGGAGCGCCGGCAGCCGCCGGCCCGGCCCGCACCTTGGCGGGGGCTCCTTGCCGCCGCCGCTCGTGCTGTTGTTGCCGCTGCGCCGGCAGGCCCTCCGCCTCCTCTGAACCCGCCTCTCTGTCCCCTCTCTGACGCCCTGAGCGCGCCTGCCGCCCTGCCCGGTGCGCTCCCCGGCCATCACCAGGCGCCGCACCGCCCGCGTCGCAGCCCTCGCGGCTAACTTGAGCCCTGCCGCTCTCTGCGGCCTCGGCCTCGGCCTCCGCCGCCACCGCCTGCCGCGCCACCTGCAGCGCCGCCTGCACGGCGGGCGGCAGCTCGGCTCCGAAACTGCCATACGCGCGCTCCAGCGTCACCAGGTCCCAGTAGGACAGGCCACCCTGGATCCAATCGCGAGGAACGAACGCCGGCAATGTTTGGTGTCAGAGTGCTAATTGCAAAGGAAAGCGCTGGCGATAAGGATACCCGACGAATTCTGCAAGGATTCATCCAAGCAGGTGCAACAGTCATAGTCGGTAAAAGTGCAACTTGCTCGCTAGGGACATTCCGTGGGTAGGTAGGAGCCCTGTGGGAGGTTTACCGCCCAAAGCAGGCTGCTACAGAGTCTTTGGTGCTTGAGGCTCAGCATGACAACAACAACAACAGCGCGCGCACGTCCTGCAATAACCGCACAGCAACGAGGCAAGGCACCTGCCCACGGGTGGGCACCTGCCCACCTGGTCCGCCAGGCGGGTCGCGGCGGCAGAGGCCGCATCCAGCCAGCGCTGCCGCGGCCGGAAGCGCACCCGGGACAGGCCCCACAGGATGTTTGCAAGCTCCTGGCCCCTGTATACAGCGGGGGCGGCAGGTTCGGCAAAGGGAGGGGAGGACTTGGTCAGGAGAGGCGGTGGGGGCGGAAGGATGCTTGACCAATGGATCCTAAACGGCTGCTGCTGCCACCCTCTGTTCACTCCACGCAAACGAGGACGCAACGGGCCCCCACACCGCGTGCTTGCTTTCCGGGCCCTGATGATACACGCCACAACACGCACAGCGGCCCCTCCGAGTGCTCTCCCTTGCGCGCACGCACTTACTTGCACACGTCCAGTTTCGAGTACGCTGCAACCAGCGCCTGCGTACACATGGATGGGAAGCAAGCAAACCCAATTTGATGCGCGCGTGAGGTTGGAGCAGTTGACCTGCCGTTGCTCCTGCAGGAGCACCAGCCCCCGGGGCAATTGCACACCCACCCGCCCCTGCACGCATTCAGTCGGTCAGTCAGTCAATGCGTCGGTCACCCACCTGGTTGAGCCACTGCCGCGGCGGCTGCAGGCGCGCGATGCCAAAGCCCAGCAGGGTGGCTGCAAGCTCGGAGGCCTTGAAGCGAGGCAGCAGCAGCGGGCGGGACTCCAGGAAGAACCTGCGCAGCAGCGATGCAGGATTGACAGGCGGCCATCACGGAATGCTAATCATAAAGCATGATGCAGTTATTACCTAGGATTTGATACACTGGGAAGGGAGGCTCAATCCTAGGTGAATGGCGATGGGCATCTAGCTGTCGTCAGATGCGGGCGTGGGTGTAGGGCGAGCTCGCTGGGGGTGCGCGGCACCGGCATTTGGCTCAGAAGGATCCATTGGAATTGAAGCTGCTTCAGCGCGTGCCCTTGCGGGGTCGTCGCTCGCAACGGTACTGCCCTCTCGAGCAAACTTCATCAGGGCCCATCCACGCCTTCTTGTCTTTGGCACAAGCGCATGCACTGCAATATCATGCCCGGATTGCCGAACATACTTAGACAAGCGACCACATGCAGACTCCGTGCACGCGCGTGCAGCCACCATGCATGCATGCACATGCACATGCAGCCGCCATGCACGCACCTGTCCATCCACGGCTCCGGCGGCTTGCGGCCAATCTTGGCGAAGGCCCACACGGTGTTGGCCATGTGCTGGCTGCTGAAGCGCGGAAGCTGCGTGAAGCTCTCTTCCACGAACACGGCCATCCATGACTCGGGCGGGCGTAGGCCCAGGCGCGCAAGCGCCCACAGCGTATTGGAGCAGTCCTGTCGGGTGGATGGGTCGGGTCGGGTGGGGAAATAGAGGGCTGGCGGGTGAGGAGCTGGGATTGAGGACATGGAAAGACGTGGTGGTGATGCAGTCCGCAGGGGCAGCCTTTGTGTGCGGGCATGTACCTGTAGCGCCTTGGGGAGTGCCGCCATCTATATCCACATCCTCACAGGTATGCTGCCGTATATGCACAAGCCCGCACACCCCTGCCCACGAGCCCACAACACCCACGCCCACGCCCACCTGCGGTGAAAAGAAGGCAAGCTTGGGGTAGGAGTGGAAGAACAGCTCGGGCGCAAAGGTGCGCGGCAGCAGCGGCCCCGCCTCCAGGCAGGCGAGGCTCCACAGCAGCACCGCCAGCTCGAAGGCCTGTTGGCGGTTGGCGGTTGCGGTTGTGGTGGCGGGCGGGAGGGGCATGGGTCGCAATGCGGGTCACGTGCTGGAGCGGCTGCAAGTTTCGTGTACGGCAACTGCATCCCACGGCACAAAACCACCCCTTTCCTTGGACACTCATGGACGCACACCACACACATACGAACACATGTCACATCGTGTCAGGTCGCCCGCCGATCGGCCGCGGGATTACAGGCTACTTCGCGGTGCGTATGGCTGTGCCGGCATGACAGCATCGATAACACACGCGCGGCGCCGAGCGGGCGCTTCCTGGTTTCGTTTCATGGACACGTGTCACACGTGCGCACCTTGAAGCCGCTCAGCTTGGCCTGCGCCGCGGTGACGGCGGCGCTGGTCCAGCCGGCGCTGGGCTTGTAGCCGCACGCCACCAGGCCCCACAGCAGGTTGCACAGCTCCTGAGAGGCGGGGTGCGGAGGAGGTTACAAGGGATATGTAGCGAAGGGTGGCAGGTAGGCAGTGAGGTGCAGAGGGGGAGGACGGGGGAGTGTGGCGTTTTGTGTTGTGTTGTGTTCTGTTGACTGGGGCGAAGGGCGGCAACTGCGCTGTGACTTTATTGTGGATGTGAGACAGGAGCGGGCGGTCGCTGCTGCGAGTCCCCCAGCACCAAGGACAGCGTGCCTGTGTGTGTGTGCGTGTGTGCATCGGGAGGAAGCGCGGCACCCAGTGAGCACCGGGAGCAGCACAGCCCGCCGCTCCCAGCCATATACGCGTACCGACCTGCGGCCGGAAGCCGGGCAGGGCCCCGTGCGCGTCCACGCACATGTTGTGCAGCCAGCTGCGCGCGGGCCGGTGCCCCGAGCGAGCCATGGCCCACACCAGGTGCGACACGTCCTGCGCCGGGGCCCAGAGTTGCAGCAAAATGGTGTTGCGGCAAAAGGTATTGCAGCAGATTACTTTGATGTCAGCTCCAGTGCTTTGGAACGCCAAGGATGTAATTACATTCTGCGGACATGGCCCCCTCCCCGCCCGCCAGCAAGCTGCGTCGAGGCTGGCCGAAGGTGATGGGCGCGCACCTGCGGTGCGAGCGAGCGGCGCTTGCCCACTGCGGCGAGCTCTATGCGGCTCCACCAGGCCTCGGGCGGCGGCGTGGGCAGCTGCGCAGCCGCCCACGCCGTGAGCGCGAGCGACTGGGGCGAGGCCTCCTGCAGGTGAGGTGTGAAGTGAGGTGTTCAAGTGGCACAGAACTAATGTGTAAGCCACCGTCGTCGACTTCTGTCAGACCGATGTGCCCATTCACGGCAGCCCCGTTCCCGCGACCTCACCAACACGATACCCACAGAACGGCTCATGAAACGACACCCAACACCCAACCCCACATAACTCCCCATAACCCCAATCAAGCCCCAGCCCCAACCCCAAGCGACTCACCGCCACCCGCCGGTCCATCAGTCCCAGCGCCGCACCCAGCAGCTGCTCCGGCAGCTCCAGGCCCAGAACCGCCGCCGCCCACAGCACGTTGCTGACGTGCTGCGTGTTCACACGCCCGCTCGGCGGCAGCCGCATGGGCGGCAGCGCCGCGCCGCGCCCTTTCGGCGACGGCCGCTTGCGCCCTTGCGGCTCCTGCATTGACTGCTGCACTGGCTCTGGCTCGACCTGCAGCCCAAGCCGCGCCTGCTCGGAAGCCCACCACTCCTCGGTGCGCAGCAGCGCAAGGGTGAAGGAGGCGTTGAGGGAGGCGAGGAAGGCGGGCGGCGGCGCGTGGCCCAGCCGTGCCAGCGCCCAAAGCACCTGCGACAGGCCTGTGGGACCACAGCCGGGCAGCAGCGGCTGCAGCGCCTCCAGCAGCACCTCCATCACCTCCTGCCAGTGTGTTATGTGTGTTTGACAACAGAACATGTCAGCATGTCAGGGTTGTCCCAAACCAAGCCACCAGGACGTGCGACGGACGCAGGCGACGTTGCAAGAGGCAAGAAGGCGGAGATACCGTAAGAAAACAAACAGCGTTGCGCGTATGGGTATGACACGCACATCCAGCACGCACGCACGCGCGCGCGCGCGCACACGTTCACACACAGGCACACACACACACACACACACAGGCACACACAGGGGCACACACACACCTGCCCGGGGTGGCACTCCAGCTTGCCAAGCGCCCACAGCACCGCGCACAGCTCGCCGTGCCCCAGCCGCAGCGCCGCCAGCTGCTGCGCTGCGCCGCTCTGCCGCCACTCCCACGAGTCCTGGTCAGGCACCCCCCGCGCGCGGGCCGCCTCCGCCGCCACCTCTGCCTGCTGCCGCGCGGCCAGCACTAGCGCCGCCAGGTCGGCTGCCAGCTCGGACACAAAGCGCTGCAGCCTGTGGGTGAGTGGGTGATACGGGACATGCGGGAAACGTAAAGCGCGACCGGGCGCTCGCTGTCACAGTGCTCTGTCTCAGGCGCCAGCCAGCGAGCACCGTAACTGAACGCCCTACCCTCACGAGCCCCGCTTCCACCCGCCCAGCTGCTCGCTGCTGCTGTCGTCTCCTCATCCTCCCATCCCCACACACAGCCCTTGAGGCTGGTCCCCTCCTACCACGCACCCACCTGCTGTCCTCCCATTTGGTGAAGGACCGCACCGGCGGCAGCTTGGCCGTGTGACGCAGCATGAACACCAGCTGTGGCGCGCCCAGCACACCACCATCATCCCCACCGCCACCGCCCCCACCACCACCACTCGCCGCTGCTGCTCCCGCATCCGCCGTGCCCGCCATGCGAGCTGACTCCACACCGCCCCCACCAACAGCCGACCCGCTGGCAGCGGCTGCAGCAGCAGACGACACCCGAATGGACCTATACAGGGCCTCCACTGCCGTCCAGTCCCGGCATGCCTCGACCTGCAGGGTCAGCGCCGCCTGCGCCCGGGCGCTGGAACGTGCCGGCGGCGGCGCCCCCAGCAGCGACACCTCGACCGGCTGGTGCCGCTGCTGTTGTGCCCCGCCCGCCCCGGTGCGGACGCCTGTACCGGCCGCGGCTTGTGCATGGGCCCCGCCCGACCGGCCCGGTGTCTCGGGCTCCATAGGCGGAAGCAGCGCTGATTCGAGCGTGTACTGCTCCGTCGCCGGGCGCGCTGAGCCTGCTGCGCTGCCGTCCGCTTGGCTAGCATGCGATGCGGAGCCGGTGCTGCTGCTGCTGCTGCCACTGCTTCTAGCGCTGTTGCTGGCGCCTCGATCGCTGGCGCTGCTGCTGCTGCTGCTGCTACTGCTGCTGCTACTGCTGCTGCTGTTGCCATGCGCCCACCGGGGCGGCTGTGGCATTCCCCTGCCGGGCGGCCCCGATGCGCCAGCCCAGCTGCCGCTGCTGCGGTCGCCGCCGGCAGCGGCAGCCGACCTGTGCCCCTTCCGCTGCCCCTGTCCCTGCCCGCCGAGCATTGCCTCACCGACAGAGCGCTGCTTGGGGCCGGGCCACCCCGCAGCGGTGTGGCTGGCTAAATGTTGCTGCTCGGCGGGGTCCAGCCACGAGGTCTCCCCATCTTCTGCTACTGCGCTTCCATCCTCCCTGGCCCCGCTCCCGGCCCCGCTTCCGCGGCTGTTATTGCTACTTCTGCTTGATTTACTGGTGCTGGATGCGCAGGTGACCCTTGGGCGGCGAGGCCCGGGGTCAACGCGAGAGGGAACCGGCGAGACTAGCAGCCCCGCCGGAGTGACCGCAGTCCACTCGCGAGGTTCGTGGCCGACCTGTCATGCACATTTTTGGCAGGATTGCGCCCCGAGCTGCTTGCAAGTGTTTACAATGTGCAAACGAAGCATAATTCAGCTACCCCAAGTGGATTTCCCTGCACAACGGGCTACAATTGCGGTCAACCCACCTGTGTGAGCCGCTTCTGGCCACCATATCTATGCCTGTATACCAAAGGAGGCAAAGGAACCTTTTGGCTTACTTTTGGGCACAATTGTATGACACCAGGGTTTGTTTTCCGGCGGCTGCCACTGTCAGATCTTCTAAAATGCATTATCTTGCCTGGAAAGAATACAAGATACTCGCAGCGAGTAAGCCACCTCGCTCAGGGCCAGGCTGCACCGGCCGCTCGTTGTCGCCATGTCGAGCAGGCACTCAGGCGCCCAACCTTGCTTTGACTAGATTTGCATGGTATTGCTTTTGAAGCACGAAGTTATTAAACTAAAGACCGCAATCTGGGACGGTCGCGGTTTAGACTGGCGAGCAACATGGCGTCCGACACGCTCGGCCCCCCTCCCTCCCATTCGCGGCTTCAGTCAAACAGGCCGGGCAGGGCCCCACCGGCTCCTGTCGATATCCATGCGCTAGACCCTGACGTGGGACGCACATCGCGCCAGCCCCCAGGTCCTTGACCTCCTGCCTCCCGCTGAGCCTCCTCCCAAGTAAGATCCTCCCACCGCGCCTCCTCCCATCGCTCCTCCTCCTCCCCAGCACCCTGGTCCGCCGAGACTGCACTCCAGCGCCCGCTCCACCCATGTCCAGCACCGCCGCCGCCCAGCCCCTGCTCCGGGCCCGGCCATGGCTGCTGCCCGACACCCTGCATCTGCTCCAGCTCCCCATCCAGCTGCTCCGGCAGCCGCCACCGCAGCTCCTCTGGGCGGCCCCAGTACGCCATGGGCGGGTAGCGCCACTCCACCGCCTCGTCCGCCGTCAGCTGCGGCCAGGCATCGGGATCCACGGCCGAGCCTGTGCAGCAATAGTGGCGGGCCTATTTAGCCTAGCCATAGCAAGGGGCTGCCCTAACGGCAGTATGGTCGACGCCATCGTCGCCACATACGTACTCGCCGCGCAAATGCTTCGAATTCCGGTTCAAATCAAACGTGTTGTCCCTTCCCAGCCGCCTGGCTGCCATCTGCCCCCTAATTGGATATTGGAATGAACTACCCCCCGGCCCCCACCCTGAACTTGAGCAATGCCTGACCTGGCTCCCGCCGCCGCTCGTACAGCGACGCGAGCGCCGCCAGCACTTGGTCCCGCGCCAGCGCCCGCGCCGACATGGTGGCCTGCAGCCGGGCGGTCTCCGCCTACAAGGCGAGGGGCGAGGGCAGGAGAGCAGCGGCCGGGCAGCCAGGAGTAGGCAGGCGGGCCGGACCACACATTGACAGGCCGTGTGGCTACTACTACTATTAAAGCTCGCTTGTGGGAACAAGCGCTACTATGGAGACGAGTTGCGGGGCTCGCAGGGGCGCAAGGAAAGAAGAGCGGCAGTGCGCAAGGGTGAAGCCGTGCACATTGCTTACCCGCAGGCGTTGCAGCGCCGGCAGCAGCTGGTGTTTCGCCACGTGCCCCACCTCCTCCGTCTCCTGTGAACACACCACACCGCACACACCACACCGGACGACCGGTATGCAGACACACGGCCACGAGCAAACGACTGAGTGGCGGCGTTTGGACATTCATGATCGCATTTCAGGTTTGAACGCACTGTGGTTTGGGACTGCTTACTGTCGAGCGACGCTCCCTACCTCCAGTAAAGGCAGCAGCTGCTCCACGTAGTCGATATAGTCCTGGTCCTGTCGCACACATGCAATGCACCGAGCTCGGCTGTAAGCCAAGATAAACAGGGCTGAGCGCTTTGGCAACTTGGTGGAACAGAAGCTGACAGCGAACAGGCACCTGCATAAACCCAGCCGCCACAGACAGACTTACCCGGTACGGCGACCACGCCGCGCCCTGCAGCTGCCGCAGCGCCGCCGCAGCGTTGCCGCCGCCGGTGGCGAGCTGCGTGGCCAGCCGCCGCAGCTGGGCGAGCCACTCGTCCGATATGGGCTGGCCTGTGCGGCTCATCTGGTGCCGGGAGGGAGCGGAGATGACAAGTTGGGAATGGTAGGGTCAGGGGGATGCAGCGCAAAAGTAAGACGCAGGGGCCTGGCGTGTCGCACATGCACACATGCACACATGCACGCACACATGCACAGACGCACCCGACACATGCACACACACACGCCCACACGAGCACACGTACCGCAACACACACACCTGCAGGCTGGCAGCCGCCATGCGTCGCCGCAGCGCCCTGGCCAGCTCACGCTGCTCGCGCACCACCCGCTCCGCCTGGGTTGAGGCAGACGGCACGCGACCAGTAGCACTTGCGCCGGGGTAAATGCAGACGCCACATTGCGTGTGCCGGACAACGCGCAGCGACTCCGAAGGGACCCCGGGTACCGCTGTTTATCCGCTCGACAACCTCAGTCCTCCAGCGCAGGAGTCCATACCATAGGCACGCACAGCCACAGCTCACCCCAACACGCAACGTACATACACAGACATTCCTTCCTCTTCTTTTTCAATACATACACCTTGGCCCGTTCCTGTCGCTTCGCATGCACAAGCCTTTCATTGGTTCTCTCCCCTGCGATCTCTAAAACTATAGCGCACACACCTTGGCGCGGCGAGCCAGGATGCGCTGCATGGTGCCGGCCGTGACGGCGGCGTACCGCCCGCAGCTGTACGGCGGCAGGCGGCTGCACAGGTGCAGCACCGCGTCGTAGTGCCAGGGCCGGTCGCGCTCGTGCATAAGGTCCCAGAACTTGCGGAAGCGGATCTGTTTTGCAAGTTGCGACAGGCGCGCACGTATCACGGCAGCAAACGTGGCTTGCGGCGCCGTCATGCTGCGGCAGTCGGTGCGACCGAATGTCAACGCTGGCTGTCCAGGTCCCGTACCCGCCAGCTCAATCGTTGCCGGCACAGACCGGTATCATCGGGTTGTGGAAGCGCCCGCTTTTCACGCACCTTCATTCGGCTGCGCTCGATGCGCTGCTGCGTCTCCTCATCCAGCGTGACCGCTGCCGTCGGCGCTGGCGTCGGACCGTGCCCCGGCGTTGGCCCTGGGTGCTGATCCAGCTGCCCGCCCAGACCTGGGCCACCTGGCTCTCCCAGAGCCTCCTGCTGCTGCTGCTGCTGCTGCTGCTGCCGCTGCTGCTGCTGCTGCTGCTGCTGCTGCTGCCGCTGCTGCTGCGGCTGCTGCTGTTGCTGCCCGAGCTTCTGTGTGCGCGCCAGGGGCTGCCCAGGCGGCATCGTCACCAGCTTGTGCCGCAGCCGCTTCCACTCCTTCTCGCGCTCGGCCCGGAGCTCCTCTGCCAGCAAGGCTGTGGCCTCGCGCTGCCACTGCGTGTGTGTGTACGTGCGCATGTGCATGTGTATGTGGCACGCATCACATACAGGTAAGGGGAGTGGCATCGGACTCGCGTGTGGAGCGTTGCGTAGCGAGCAAGCAAGGCGAGAGCCCTGCATGAGTGCGTGCAGATGGGATGCAGGGGCGCCCTTGTCTAGCACTTCCCAACCGCAGGTAGCTGAAGTATGCCCCTTGCACTCCCAGATCTGGTATTACGCACCCTGAGCAGCCCGGCGCCGGTTCCGAAGGGCTCGGGCCCTCCATACGCGTGCTTGGGGCCGCGCAGCGCCGTCGGCACGAGCGTGTCCCCTCGCCTTTTGTGGGCGACCCCGAAGCCCCGGCACTCGGGCGATTGGGCGCGATGTGCTGTCACGCTAATATTTTGCAAAGCAAGGCGTTCAGCTGCACAAGAGGAGGCGCGAGTCCCGGGTCGCAGACGTCTCCAATTTGAAGTCGTGCCGGGTGCAGTGAAGCCCTGCATCGTTGCTGCTACAAGTACATGGCTAACAACGAAACTGTGTGGCTAACCGGTGTGCGAAGCTGCTGAAGCATGAAAATGTTTGCTGCATGCACAATGCAGGAAGCGGAAGCGTCAAGGAACACGTACCAATGAGGATGTGCAGCACATTTATTAGCTAGCAAAACCATAAACTCTTGCAAAAATGCTTTCTCTAGTCGGGGCAAGACTGGGGCTTATCGCTCGCGCTGCTGCTGCCGGGGGCGAAGGGCTCTTGAGTACAGTAAGCATCCTGCGCTCAGTTTAACTACTGTTACGATTGCCATGTCGATAGGGAAAGTCGAAAGAGTTGGTCCCGCAAAGCAATCTCGACATCAACGTGACCGTGCGTTCGACCGGTTGCCGCAGGCCCGCGCTTTCGGGACTGGCAGCGCATACCTGCCGCTTCCAGGAGATGCTCGCAGTCAAGTTGTGAGTTCGGGAGGGGCCCGGGTGCCTTCGAGTGTCAGGGGGGCTGGGGCCATGTCGGTAGGGCTTTTCACCCCCGAGCCGCATTTATGCATAACCCTGCGGGCTTGGGGGCTGGAAGACTGCTCAGTCACGCAGGGGGCGTATCCACACCCCAGCCTGCTAGCCCCTTTCACATGACCACACGGCCTCTTCCCTGCTCCGCCTGCTGCACCTACGGCCCCACCCCCGCGCCGCCACCACCAGGTGACGTTGATCCCCGGCGACGGCATTGGGCCCGAGGTGACTAAGGCGGTGGTGGATGTGGTGGCGGCCATGCAGGCGCCCATCACCTGGGAGCGGTGAGGCGGGGCCGGGCCGGGGAAGAGGGAGAGGGAGAGGGACAGAGGTGGGGTTAGAATGGAGGATGCACCGGGCACAGGCGGAGGGGTGGGGGGACCAGCCCAAACTATACCAAACCCAATGCATAAGAGCGAGGAGGTGCGCGTGGCCTACTATGGGAGGAGGAGGAGGAGGAGGAGGAGGAGCTCGCAACCATTCTCGCAACCCGATAAGTCCTGGTCCCGAACCCACAAATCCCAGTCGGGGGGTGGCAGCACGGGGCTGGCAGGTGGAGTCAACCTTGCAGCACACGCGAGCATCAGCTGTGGGGGAGGGAGGAAGGAGCGGGCGAGGTTGGAGGAGGGGGAGCAGGGGAAGGTGGCACAGGGCACAGTGGGGATCCGGACAGTAGGAGGCCTTGGCTGCGGCCAGCAGCGCCGGTAAGTGGGGGAGCGTGGGAAGGGGGCCGCACCGTGCGCTCCCACCCAAACACGCACCTTCATTCACACAGACGCACTGACCGCACGGTCACACTGCTGCACGTGCATGTGCGCCTCCCTCCTCCCTTGCCTGCCTGCCTGCCTGCCTGCCAAAGGCCCTGTGACGCACGCGTGCACACCGCCTGCACGCTATCGTCCCGTGCGCTCTCTAACACGCGCACACACTTGCACGCACGCACACACACGCACGCGCCCACACAGGTTCGACTACCTGTCGGGCAGCGAGGAGACGGCGTCGGGCTCCGTGCCGCGGACCAGTGTGCCCAAGGAGATCCTGGACTCCATCCGCAGGAACGGCGTGTGCCTCAAGGTGGCTGGGTGGCTGGGTGGCTGGGCGGGCGGTCGGGGGGGTGCGATAACAAGAGGGCGGGCAGGAAGGGAGGGAGAGGGTGGGAGGACTACGCTCGGCCGCCAGCTTCCCTCTGGCTGCCATCGGCATGGGCGCCGCACCGCACCGCGCCGCGCCGCACGCCGTGCGGCGTGCCAGCAGGCGGCACGCCGCTGCTCCTTCAAGCCGCTGGCCCGCAAAACCGCCCACCCGCACTGCCTTCCCACCACGTCACCCGCCACAGGGCACACTGTTCACGCAGCTGAACAAGGAGAACACCAACACGCAGTCGCTCAACGTGCAGCTGCGCAAGGACCTGGACCTGCACGTCAACGTGAGTGGGAGCGAGTGTTTGTTTGTGTGTTTGGGGGGAGGCGTGTGTGTTTCGGGGAGGGAGGAACAAATAGGGGGGAGGGTGTACATACCAGCGCAATGGGACGCACGACAACAAAATAAGCGGGTGGAGTACAGGCCAAGGCGAAAAGGCAAAGCTGGGATACAAGTTGGTGATTGGGTTCAAACGTCGTCGAGGCCTGGGCGGGCGAGGGGGCCGTGTGTGGGGGCACAAGAAGGGAGGTGGGGTTGGGTGGGGAGGGTGCTCGGATGTGAGGGCGGGCGGCCGGGGGTAGGGACAGCGGCAGGGCTGGATCGTGTGGCAACTGGGTGCTCGCCCCTAAGCGTGTATCCACCTGCTGCTGCCCCGGCTGCTCCTCGTCCGCCCTGCTCCCGCCTCCGCCCTGCTGCTGCTGCTGCTGCAGGTGGTGCACGGCTTCACCATCCCGGGTGTGCCCACCCGCTACAAGGACCTGGACATTGTGGTGATCCGCGAGAACACCGAGGGGGAGTACTCGGGGCTGGGTGAGTATTACGGAGTAGTGGTAGTGGTGGTGCACCAGTCAGCTGCATGGCACCTCGCAGTTTGCGGCTTGGTGGTGATTGCCTTTGTCTTTGTTCGAGCTGCGCCTAGGCTAGGGCGGTACTCGCACGACGAGGGATGCGTGTCTGGCGTGTTCGCGGAGGCGTGAACGGGTTGCGGGGACGCGCGTTGTGACGACCGCCGCCACCGCCGCCACCGCCACCGGGGACCCATAACACGGGCTTCGCCTGCCTTCCCCCGCCCCACCACCACCATTACCACCTGCCTGCCCCCGCCTGCCGCGGCCCCCCCTGCCCAATGCAGAGCACGAGGTGGTTGAGGGGGTGGTTGAGAGCCTCAAGGTCATCACCTACGAGAAGTCGTTGCGCACGGCGCAGTACGCGTTCGAGTTCGCGTTCCTCAACCACCGCAAGAAGGCGAGAAGGATGATGGGTGCTTGGTGTGCTTGATGTGTTTGAGGTGTGGCAGCAGCGGGGGCGACAAACGTAGCAGGTGTCATGAGGTGCAGCAGAAGCAGCTTGAAGAGCAGGCGCAAGAGGAGGAGGAGCAGCGGCTTAATGCTTACGCCAGGGCTGGGCGCCTTGCTGGGCACGGTGTGGGTTAGCGATTGGGGTTGGGAGCCATGGCGCAGGCATGACGTGTATGTCGCTCAACACACACGCACACACATGTACACACACACTCCTCCTTTACATCGCATACACGGTCTTTGCTTTGAATTCCGCTTGCGAACTGACACACACTCTTTTTCCTCTCATCATTCTCTCTCAATCTCTGTTTTGAAGGTGTCGGCCATCCATAAAGCCAACATTATGAAGCTCGGCGACGGCATGTTCCTCAAGGTGTGCAATTTCCCATACGTGTGAAACACGTGCCCAGCGTGCATGCGTGTGCGCGTTTGCGGGGCGTTTAAATAGCAAAATGCAACAAGTCTGATATTAAAACGACGTGTGCATGCCTGCATGCCGCCGATACCGCTGCTGCCGCCGCCGCCGCACCCTGTGGTCGCCGCCGTCGCCGCCCAACAGGCCTGCCGCGAGGTGGCGCGCAACTTCCCCAACATCCAGTACGAGGAGGTGATCGTGGACAACACCTGCATGCAGCTGGTCAACAAGTGAGTGGACGGGGCGGGGCGGGGCGGGAGGAGGGCGGGGCGGGGCGGGAGGAGGGCGGAGGGGGTGGGCAGAGAGCGGAGGGGGTGGGCAGAGAGCGGAGGGGGCGAAGGGGCTGGCAGCAAACAACTGATGGGCAAACAGCCGGGTTTGGGCATGGGACAGTGCCTGCGTGCGTGCCCACCCCACCAACCCACGTCCTTTGCTACAAACCCTTGTAACCACCCCACATCCGCACCAAACGACTGAGCCACGCCACTACCTTCCTCACCTTCTTCATCCTGCCTCACCTCACCCAAACCCAAACTCACCAGGCCGCAGCAGTTTGACGTGATGGTGACGCCCAACCTGTACGGCAACCTGGTCTCCAACGTGGTGGCGGGGCTGTGCGGCGGCTTCGGGGTGGTGCCGGGCGGCAACATCGGCGACGGCGTGGCGGTGTTTGAGCAGGTGCGTGCCTCCTGCGGGCGCGTGGGTGGGTGGGCGCGCGCTGTTAACTGCGGGCTGCGGATTAGGCTGAGGAGCAGGGTATAGAGCAGCGGGTAGAGCAGGGTGCCGAGCAGGCTGCAGTGGGGGGGGGTCAGCGCGCGTGGGCGACGAAAGAGGGCGGCGGGAGCGGCCGACTGTGTAGCTAGCAGTAGGCACTGTAGCTGTAGGCAGGGCTCTGGGACACGGGCTGCTTGCACTTCCCTAAGACATGGCCTGGGCCTACCAAAAGATTACAATTCCTTATCGTCCCGGCGGCTCGAACCTGCCCAACCGCCAACTGACACACCGACAGGGCGCCCGCCACGTGGCCAAGGACCTGGCGGGCGCGGGCGTGGCCAACCCCACCGCCACGCTGCTGTCAACCGCCATGCTGCTGCGCCACCTCAAGCTGGCGGGCTTCGCGGACCGGCTGGAGAGCGCCGTGCTCAAGGTGGGTGTGTGCGTGCGTGCATACGTGCATGCGTGCATGCGTGCGTGGGTGGATTGGTGGGTGGGTGCGTTGCGTCATGTGCTATTGAGTGGGATCGGGGTCTTTCTTTCCAATGCCCAAATCAGCCTGTGCGAGCCCAACGGGCGCGGCGGGCGCGGGGTGCGGGGGGAAAGGGCCAGTGTGAGGCGTGTGGCGTGATGGGTCGGGCGGCGGTGGCGGTGCGCTTCGTGCCCCCCCCCCCCCACACACTGCGCCCTTGGTTGCCCAGTACACCTCTGTGAACACACAACGCACCATTTGCATCATCATTGCACCGTGGCACTGTGACACGACTGTGACACGACTGTGACACAACTGCGCCATTACGCCACTACGCCACACGCCGACTGCTGCTGCTGCTGCTGCTGCTGCAGGTGTACATGGACGGCGACAAGGCCACGCTCACGCCCGACGTGGGCGGCAGCGGCACGCTGCTGCGCTTCACGGAGGCGGTGGTCCGCAACCTGAAGGAATAGTGCGGTGTGGTGTGGTGCGGTGTGGTGTGGTGTGGTGTGGTGGACAGGACCAGACCAGGAAGAGTCGTAGCCATAGGTGGATTTGGCAGGCTTGTGACAGGACGGTGAGCTAGGCGGCCAGCAGGCTAGCTCGGTAGCCTAGCTGTGGTGTCTGTCTGGGAGGCGGGAAGGGGGCTGGTGCATGGGAGGCGGGAAGGGGGCTGGTGCATTGAGTGCTTGAGCCTGTGAGCCCACGTGAGGTGAGGCCGCGATGGAGGGTGGTGGCATGACCGGTTTGGAGCGGCCTTGCAGTGCTGCCGAGGCCGCCGCACGGCATACCGCGTGATGGACCGGTGGTGGTCCCAGACTTGGTGTTCAAACCAGACTCAGGCACACGCTCGCTGTGTCACCTAAGCTTAACAACATGAGTATGGGGCTTCTGCGTGTGAAGGTGTTCGGGGGCGGCTGTCGACATACACCTGTCCGGAGGGCGTCGGGTGGGAAACGGTGGGTATCACGAGACATAGGCCGCACAGCTCACGCAGAGGGAGGCAAGGTCGCAAGGAGCGTGTAAGGCATGGCAGTCTGACAGTGACCTGCTGACGGGCCCGGCCCTACCAGCCACGGCACAATCTATGACTATCTATGACTGCAAGGCAACAACATGGTTACGGACATGCGCTAAATTGCGAAGTGGGCGGGATGACGTTGTTGGAACTAGCAGGCGGCCGCGGGGGCGACGGCGGCGGCGTAAACCAAAGAGAAACCGGCACGCTGAGTAAAATCCAAGCTGGGAGGATTGGTTGCTGAACGCTGTAGGAGCGAACGCAGGCGTTGGGGGCACTGCGGCGGTCGCCGAGGTGCGGCCGCGGTTGCCGCTGCGCGTAAACGAGGCCAGCGAGCTCCACGTACACCGTCAGCTGGGCATCCAGGATACAAAATATATAGCCATTCTTATAACCAGCTGCGCATGCAGGGGCGCCACGACGGCGTTAGTTATGGTTGTGCGTCTCAATGAACGGCTTGGAAGGGCGCGCACGTACACGAGCTGCAACCGCGAGTTGAGAGACAAACGGGGACGTTCCTGTTAGAAAGCCGATGGAGCCAATAGGTGCTGCTGGTGTAGCCATTAGTCAAGCACGGGAGATAAGCGGGGCGTAGGGTGCGCAGGGTGGTGGTAGCACCGGCGCCGATGGGGCAGAGCCGGGGCAGCGCGGGGGCAGCAAGCGGCCTAGAATGGAGTTGCTCAGTCGCGCGACAGACAATGAAGGCTCTCCAAGGGCTATTTACGGAAATCGTTCGCCATAGAGGAGCTTCGCGAGTGGGGTAGCGCGGGGGCGGCGGCTCTGCGCGCCAAGTTGGGCGAGGAGGGGTACCTTGCGCACATGGCCGAGCTGGGTAGCGCGGGGGCGGCGGCGGGGGCGGCGGCGGGGGCGGCGGCTCCGCGCGCCAGGTTTGCCACTTTTGAGGCCTACTTGAAGCACATGTTCGCATTGAGTCTGAAAGGTGTTGAGGCGCGGGAGAATGCGCGCGGTGCTGCCATGTCAGGGGTGCCATCTTATGGGCAGATGGTGCCCCAGAGTGCCCAGATTGCCACCTCCTCCTTTGCCGAGTTCTATAAGGTGGTGGGCAAGGCGTTCCTGGATATCGCCTTGAAGCAGGGTGTGTGCGTGCTGTGCTGCGCGTTGGGAAAGGAAATGAAGAAGCTGCGCCGCAACAAGTTGTGCGGTTCTTGTGCTGCCAACTACAAGTGCGCTGAGGGGTGGGTGTTCCAGAAAGGCAAGTGCCGCCAAATTAAGGGGAAGGCGCTGGGCAAGGTGGCCGAGCTGGCCCCCTTGTCTGTAGGGAGGCTGCGGAGATTGGAGAAGTTGGAGAAGAAGAGTGACAGCGACGTAGAGATTGTGGAGAGGCAGAGCGGGGGAGGCAGAGCGGGGGCCAGCGGGGGCAGCTTCCAGCAGTAGCTGACGGCGCCAGACGGCGCAAGCGCGCGTTTGGACCAGGTTCACCGGTAGGCGATCAGTCTCAGTCATACTTCAAGTGCTTATTAAGAGTTCACAGTTCGCGGTTCATGCTTCGTCTGGTGCCGCCCGCACAGCTTGCGGACATCTCGGTCTTGCGCGGACACATCCGTGCCCGACGCGAGGTACAAGTGGTCGCTACATGCTCGCCTGTCAACATTTAATCTGTGGACTTGTCACAGGTTCTCCGAGCTACTTCTTGATTGCAGAAACTGGCTACCTCAGCGCGCGAGGCCAGGTCTGCCGCCGCGCGGAAACTGGCACGCCAGTAGCCCCCGATTGCTGTACACCAGTTTCTATTTTGGGCAGCTGCCGCGCTTGCAGCGATTGCAGATACTTGACACTATGCAATATTAATACTTTACCATACCCATAGGGGCCAAACATACAAGGCCCGTGGAAGGAATATATCGGTCATCGCTTGCACGGTCTTTATCAGGGAACCCACAAGCCCATAGCTGTGATTTGTATTCATTCATTTTCATAAAGCAAAAGCGCTGGTCGCCGCAAGCTAAAGCGAACAGTCGGCACGCCACTGGTCGCTTCCGCAACTACCATGGCCTCAAGGGCTGCGCCGCGACGCCCGCAACAAGCTCAAGCGACGGTGATAGCAGCTTTCTTGCTGTTCATGTTTGCAAGCGCCACGGCGTCGGCAAAATTGGGCACCTCAAGGCACCTGCGCGGGTCCGCGCATGCGTCGCGGCGCCTTTTGCAGTCCCAGGAGCTCACCAAGGGCTACGACTGCACACTTCAAGGTACATGATCGCAATCAGAGACCACTGTTGTGGTCTGCACGGCTCGGCCGCCGCACGCGCCCGTCTCCACGCGCAAGTGATCAGCTTCTCACGATGTCCCGCGCGCGCTTGCAGGCACGATGGAGACCAGCGGGGCCGGTCCCTCTGGCACGCCTCGCTTTCGCCTGCAGAACAGCCGCTTGTGGGCTCTTGCATGGACTAGCTTACCGGATGGCGTCCGCACACTGAGCGTCGGTAGGTAGGGGCAGGTGGCGAGGGCGAGTCTGGAGCGGAGTCTGGCGTCAGATGAGCTAGCAACCCCCGCCGACCCCGCGACCAACCCATAAAGTGCTTAAATGCACACCATTTGCATGAAACACAGCCGTATATACTTATTGCCGCTCAAGGGCGTTGGCTGGTTTGGGGAAGTCCAGCGGACACGCTGGTTCGTGCCCGAAGCTGTCGGTCGCTGTCGGGCTGTCGGTTCCAAAGCGAGGGCGCGCTTTCGCGAATCCAAAAGAGTTATACATTCGGGGACCTGCATCTTGCTGTCATTAATGGATTATGGTAAACTCTACCCGCAGGCGACTCGGTCACGGTGACTGGAACCTGCTTCCGCAATGTCATCCCCTTCACCATCCGCGCAACAAATGTGGATGTCAACATGCTGAACACTGTGGATGAAAACAGCCCGGAGCCCTCGCCGTCGCCCCGGCCAGATTCCCGGTCTCCCGCGCCAAAGCGCTCGCCCACGCCCTCGCCGGATAACACCTTTTGGGGCTGGGGCAGCATCGATGACCTCTTCAACGGCGGCAACAGCGGCGGTAACAACAACGATTCGCCCGACCCCTCGCAGCCCGACGACACGCCCTCACCCTCACCTCGCCCGCGCGCCTCCCCCAAGCCATCGCCGCGGGCCTCTCCTTCGCCTTCCCCTCCCCCTCCCCCCCCCCTCCCTCTCCCTCGCCCCGGCCCTCGCCCAGGCCCTCGCCCCGGCCCTCGCCCAAGGCTTCCCCCTCGCCTAAGGGCGGGGATACAAAGTCTGCCGAGGACGACACGTCCGACTCCCTTTGGCCCGCCCAGCCGCCCAGCCCGCCCCCCTCCCGCACCATGTCGCTTCTTGCCGTGGCCCTGGACCTGTGCGGCAACCCCAACCAGACCCCACTCGATGCCATCCGGGTGCGTGCTCGTGCTCGTGACTGTCCGCGTGACTACCTTCTAGCCCTCCCAGCCCCCCCAGCCGTCGGGACCATGCACCGCTTGCGTGTACGCTGCTGGCTGGCTGGCTGGCTGGATGGCTGGCGCCGTCCGCAACCCGCCACCGCTCCACCAGCTCTCCACGTGTGAACCCAGCCCTGCTTACCAACCTTCAACCCCGCGTGCCTGCCCCCACAACCTGCCAAACGTCAACGCAGAGCGCGGTGACGGACGCCCTGCCCGACTACTTCGCTGAGGCCTCCTTTGGCCAGGTCGTCATTCCAGCCGATCAGATCCGCATCGTGTCCAGCAAGGCTGTCGTGGGCTGCAGCGGCACCAACAGCAACGGCGTGGCGTGGCGCGCCTCCAGCGCCGCCGACACCGACACGCTCAAGGGCTGGGCCGAGTCGGCCGACAGCTACATGAAAAACGTGAGTGTGTGCCCCTGCTTCCCTAGGTGCCGCTGAAGCAGCTGCGCCTCTCCGGGCTGCGCTGCTATTATTGCTTGTTAGCGGCGGCGGTTATTGCCTGCAGTGAAGAGCAATCCCGCGCACTCCTTCCATAAGGTGCACAAGTTGCAAGTAGGGCACCGCCGGCCTCTGCACGCAACCGCCTGTTCCTCCCGCCCGCCTGCAGCTGCTCACGCGTGCACTCCCGTGCGTCGCTGTTCGCCACCCTTCGTTACCTTTCCTGACGCGCCCCTCCCCCGAACCCCCCACCCCCGAACCCCCACCCCCACACGCATACAAACACAGCGGCTGGGTGTGCCGGTGGGCGACTACAGCTTCCGCCTGTACTGGATGCCGCTCAGCACCGGCATGACGGGCTGGGGCGTACAGACCTGCTTCGGCGGCGGCTACGACCAGCCGCGCGTGTGGCTGCCGGGCACCAGCTGGGTGGACCAGTTCTCGCTGGTGCACGAGCTGGGGCACAACCTGGGGCTGCTGCACTCGCAGGTAGGGGTGGGTGGGTGGGTGGGCGGGTGGTAGTTCATTCCAGAAACCAGAAGCAAAACGACCAAGAGAACCCGTGGGTGGGTGGGTGGGTGAAGGGGGGAAGAGGAGAGGCCGGCAGGGAAGGAGGAGGGAAGGAGGGAGGAAAGGAAGAATAGATTGCTGCTGGGGTGCAACAGCGACAGGGAAGGTTGGGCGCGCGGACGGGACTGTGGGCAGTGCTGAGCGGGTTTTCAAGGGCAGCCCCTGCGGCCACTCTGGGGACCCTGCCGCCGCCGCACAGGCACGGCCGCCTTGCCGTGCCGCGCACCTACCGGCATGCATGCCCGTACGTCCATCCGCACCTACTGGCATGCCGCATGCATGCCCGTACATCCATCCGCAGCTGCCTGCTCACACCGGCCTGCGCCATGCCATGCGAGGTGTGCCGGCTTGAGCCACCCACCCACCCACCACTGCCCTCCGCTGTCACGCCAACCCTCTGCCGCGGCCAACCAACCAACCAGCCAACCAACCTCCCCGCAGGGCTACGACGCGGCCGGCAACCTTGCCGAGTACGGCGACGGCAGTTGCCCCATGGGCTCTGGCAACACCATGCCCATCCACTACAACGCGCCCGCCTCCATGGCCCTGGGCTGGACCACGCCCCAGGCCGAGCTGCGCGAGGACGACCTGCCCATTGGTGAGCCAGCGCAGCAGGGAGGGGCGGGCGAGCGGGAGCGGGAGCGGCTGTCACATGAATGAGGCATGCTTCCGCATTCACCCGCGCAAGTTACCACGCATGGCATCCCCATATCCCGTGCATGCTGGCTCTTCCTGGCTGTGCGGCCCCCACGGCCCAACCACTTGTCCGCAAATGAGCCCCGGCGCTCACTTCCCATCCAGTGGACACTGCGACGGACCGCCCGACGGACCCGAATCCGAACCCGAAGTGCGTGTCATTATATTCAATTCACGTGCAGGCGTGTGGAAGGCCTTCACGCTTCGCGGCCTGGCGGACGCGCCCGTGTCGGGCCTCAAGGTCCTGCCCGCCTCCTGGACGTACGGCTCCGGCGGCTGGACTGGGCAGGACCAGGTGGTGGTGTCCTTCCGCCGCGCCACCGACGCCAACCTGGACGCCGGCCTGCAGCCTCAGTTCCGCAACAAGGTAGGCGGGCGTCGATGGGAGGGGGCCGCGCGGGGAAGGATGCGAGAGGCCCTCACCACCCGCACACACGAATGTACTTGCGTATCCATGAGTTGAGCTTTGGCTCCACAGACGCGCAGCTCGATCGCCGGCAGCCCAGGCACAAACGACTGCCCGCACCCAACACAATCCCTCACGCGCACATTGCGTAGCCACCACCGCACCGCGTTCACAACCTCATGTTCCTTTCCCCTGTGTCCTCTGACACACACACACACACACACACATCCTGACACCTGTGCTTCCGCCTCCCGCCCCACACACAGGTCCAGGTGCACTCTTACGCGGACAGCAGCCAGGCCTGCGCCCACACCGTGCTGCTGGCCACCATGGACGCCGGCGGCGTGTGGCCCAAGCCCGGCAGCACTTCGCCCGCGGACACGCAGTCGCCTGGCCTGGTGGTCCGTGTGAACCGCATCGACGCGGCCGGCGGCGCGGCCTATGTGCGCCTGTGCCGGGCCAGCGTGAAGAAGGAGAGCGGCGCGCTGTGCCGCGACGGCCTGGACAATGACTGCGACGGCCGCATCGACAACTGCTAAAGATGAAACTGAATGAACGAATGGAGCGCCAGTCCATTCCAATGGAGAAGGAGTGCTTGTATGCACTTGGAGCTTGTGATGCGATTGGAGGCGGCGCGCCCGCCCGCCAACGGCGGCGGCGGCGGCGCCTTCGTGAGGAGGAGAGCGCTCGTGTTGGTATGTGCGTGAGCTGTGCGTTTGTGTGTGGAGTGGACAGGTTGGTTTGCGTTGCGTTGCGTGCGGTCGTGGTGGAGTGTGTCACATCCCCATGAATCAAGCAGCAGCAGGCAGCAGCGGAGGCGACGAGCGTGCGGCTTGCTTGCGAGGCCACGGCATGGCGAGGGTGTCTGTGTGTGTCTCTGTATGTGTGTGCGGTCAGGCATCCACCTACACCTACACATGATATGCGCGTTTTACGGGCATACACAGCAAAGAGCAAAGCAGGCGGCGTGAACATGCAATGACACATGCCAGCGGGTTGGAGTGCACGGCTGAGTGAGACACCGAGTGTGGGACAGCATGCAGGTGAGAGGCAGCAGGAAGAACGTACACAAATGCACAGGTTGGTTTCGTATCGTATACTATCGGACACGTTTTCGGGGCCCGGAGGCGGAAGCAATTAGAGCCCGCTCCGGCCCTTGTGGTCGTTGAGGTTGAGCTTACCATGGGAGATAGATTTAGGTTGCGATGGGCGGACGTGGCCGCTCGGCGCATGATGTGGTTGTGGATGCAAAGACTTCTACTCTGTTGTGGGTGCGAACTAGGAGGGTAAACGGACCAGGTCGACCAATCATCGATATACGCGGAAGTGGCTATTGATTCCATGGAGCCCCTCCGCCGTACCTGATTCTTTGTATTTGAGACTTTGCACACAGAGGTGTGACTGTGTCTTGCTGGAGGTTGTGGGTGAGCACTTGCCTATTCATTACAAGAGTTTGATGGAGGTGTGGGACTTTGTGAGGCGCCGTGTAGTAGTGTGTGGAAATTGGCGTCGTGCCTGGGGTATTATTTGACCAACACTCTAGGCCTCGCGTGTGGGCACGCGCATAAGAAGCAAGTGCATGAATAGCATACCTACTAGAAGAAACACCCTAGCACACACCCTAGTCGTGAAAGCGGCGTCAGGCGTGATACGACGTCAGGCAGCTGCATAGCATCCGGATTCCGGATTAGATCATGTAGGAAGAGAACACGTTGCTCCGTGTGGTGAGAGACGCGCTGCTTGTATCTCAACCTAGAAAAGAGGGTTATTGATTGGCTTGTCCGTTTGGTGTTGATGCATCTTAGATTCTGCGCCAGGTCGCTGATTCGGCACCTGCCGGCAGTACTCATTAGGCTTCGTAGCACTTTAAGCACGTGGCTCTTTGGTGTGGGTGGTGCAGGTTTGCTGATCATAGAACCAAAGGAGCAGCGCTGCCAAGCGATGGCAGTAGCAGATGGAGACGTGCGCGGCACAGCGCGCACCTGCACGCCTGTAAGCCTGTGACAGAGAACACACGCAATCTTTCCAGCAGTGGGTCCTGAGTCAGTTGTTGGGTTCGGGGAAGATGAGGACATTGAGGCGGGCCGTGCAGGGCAAGGCGGAAGGCACGCTAGCAGTGCGCTAGCATGTGGCAGCATGCAGCCCTGCTGCATAGGGCGGCGTGTGCCATGTCAATGGGTCGGGACTCCTGAGCACTCCTCTTCCCGCCTTCACCCACAGTTCCCCATGCTTTCTCCTATCTTTGCAATGTGGACACAAGCGCGCCTGACGGCACAACTCCCGCGGCCGCTGTGCTGTTCAACCCAGCGCTGCTGCGAGCCGTGCTCGCGCGAGCGCTGCAAGGCCAGTCGCGGCAGTGCCAACTGGCGACCGACCCAGCGCAGCCTCCGCGCCCGCTGCAGCCGCGCGCGCGCCGCATTCGACCAGGCGTGGGCCGACCTGGCAATAGCAGGCGTCAGCAGTTGTGCCGACGGTGCGGCCGGCCGTGGAGAGGCGAGCACCCCCAGCAGTGGCAGCAGTGACAGCACTTCTTTCACCCAGGAGGACGTCGTGCGCTTCTTGCTCGGCTTCCTGCGGCGCGGAGGCAGGCCCAGCTCGCCATCCGTCGTAAAATGCGATGCAGCGCTCTCGTGAGTTGCGCTCCTAGCGCTGCGGGAGACTCGATCCGAGGCGCAGCTGGGGGGCCAGTCCGAGAAGTGGGCCCGCCCTGCTTTTGCTTTTGCTGCTGCTTTTGCTACTGCTGCTACTGCCGCCTTCCGGCCCGCTGGACCCGCGCCCCGCAGTCTTGTGGCGAATGTATTTGCGTGCTGCTCCCGCCCGACAGGCGCAAGGTGCTGCAGGCGTTCGTGGATGCTGCTGCCGCCTCAAGGGGCCAACAGGAACAGCACCAGCAGCAGCAGCAGCAGCGGCGGCTGGAACAGCACCAGGACGGCATCCCCGCGACCCTGCTGCTGCCCACCACCTCCCTGGCGCTGCACGGGGATAGCCTCACCTCCGGCGTGCGTCTCGCCGCCGCCGCCGCCGCCGCGCTGCCCGCCCTGACCTGTCTGAACCTGACGGCGGCGGCGGAGGCATGGGAGGTCACGGCGCTGGGCCTGGTGGCGCTGCTAGCTGCAGCCCGCAGCCCGCAGCTGCAGCTGCGGCGTCCACTGCAGCGGCGGTGACAGAGAAGGCGACGGCTGAGGCTGCCAAAGCTGCCGGGTCTGAATCTGGAGGCTCCGAGGACGGCGGCGGCAGCAGTGGCACGCTTCACGCGGCAGCTTGGCGCCTTGTGGCGTGGCCCTGGTGATGTACACCTCATTTACGTGGCCCCCGAGCAGCATCCGGAGTGGGAGCCGGAGGACGAAGGAGGCGACAATGGCGAGCCGCCGCCGCCGGTGGTGCTGCCGCCGCCCGCGGGGTGGAACCTGCAGCGGGGTGGTGCAGCGGCGCGGGTCCAGCAACGGCATCTGCATCAGCAGCAGCGGGGTGCTGCGGTGGCACCGGCGAGTCTACTTTTCGGAAAGAGACTTAAGAAGAGAGGCTGCGGGAGGAGGTCACGGGAGGAGCTGGAGCGGGCGGAGGACGAGGATGCCGAGGGGCTGGAGCTGGGTGCGGTGGGACGTGGCGTGGCACGCACACAGCGTTCGAGTGGACCCGGGTGGCGATGAGGCGACAGCGGTGCGGTACCACAGCGGCACGCAGCAGCCGGACTGGGATGCGGGGGAGTGAGAGCGTGGGTTGACGTGGTGGATGTGGGGATTCGGCGGCGATCTTAGGATGGAGAAGGGAGTAGGCGCGGCGGGGCGGGGCGGGGGCCGGGTGCGCCGGCGTGCGCCGGCGGTATGAGCAGGCTGGCGGTCGGTCGAAAGTTGTTAGTTGTGCTGGCGCGTGTGCGTGGCTCAAGGGCACGCATGATTGAGGCATTCTGTCAAGTCGCGCTAGGCGATGTTGCACGGCTTGCTTACTTCGCTCTGTTGGATTCAAGTTACAGCATTGCATTAGGCTGCTCGCACATTTCCGCTGTAACGGACGGTAAGCAAGGGCGCAGCAACGCCACAGGACAAAGTGCACCTTGCAGCTTGGCCCACCAATGCACGCAGACCTCCGGCCACCCACACACGACGGCATGCAAGCGCACGCGAGCGATGCACACTAGGGAGGCCCAGCCTGCCGCCCACAGCCATACATGCGCAGCCCACCTGCCCACCTGCCATGCAGCCATGTTGCACCCCACCAAAACGCATCCGGGCACACCCCAAACCCTCGCTCTAGCGCCCTATATAGCACCGTTGCCTACTACGGCAACTTGCCTGGCAACCCCGACGCTCGCCACGCGAGCGCAGACAACACACAAGATACGATAGTCACACAGCTGCCGAACGAGGTGTCGGCCGACGCGAAACAGGTTGTACAGAGGCGCGACTGCCCTGGCAGCTCGCCGTGTCAGGCAGTGGCCCCCATCACCCGCACCCAGCAGCAGTATTGTGAAAAGCAACGCAAGCGCATCACGGCGCGACGCTGCAAGAGACCAGCCCCCAGCAAGTCCAGGCGTCGGCCTCGGCGTCGGCAAGAGCCCCTGCCCCCAGCGCACAGGGGCGCTCAGGCGCCGCCGAAGCCACTAGGGCGCACCAGTCATCTCGCATGCACGACTTGAGACTGGGGTTGATCTCATGCGTGCCGTGTGCATGACTCCATCCCAGATCTCAGAAGGAGTGCTGCAGGCGGTCCTCGGTGTTGGTGCCAGCCGCCGCCGCGCCCGCGCCCGCGCGAGCCACGAAGGGGTCCTGTGTGGTATGGGGAGTGCGCGCATGGGGAGCGCTCTCAGTGCAGGCGAGCTGAAGGGCAGCCCTGCATGCAAAGAGCCCCGCTTGGGCGTCCTCTCATTCCCCGCCTGCAATAGCTCTTCCCCATTGCTCTCCTCAGATCCAGGTACACACGCACACGCCCCCACCTGCAGTAGCTCGGCTGCTGTGGGGCGCTTGGCCGGGTCGAACTGGAGGCACTTGTCCAGGAAACGCCGGGCCTCCTCGCTGATGCCCTTGGGCCGCGGCGGGCCCTCCTCGGTCTTGGCGATTGTGAACATGGCCGTCCACTGCGGGGTGGGTGGGAGGTGGGTGGGAAGTGGGTGGTTGCGGGGTGGAGGCCGGGGATGGGGGCGTGGGTTGAGGTGCTGACGGCTAACGGGGGGAGCAGGTGGAAGCAGCCTGGGGCGCCAGGCACGCGCACGCAGGCCGGCACGTCCCACTTGCTGCCGTACATACCACATCCGATCATGCTGTCGGGACACACATATTTCACACACACACACACACACACGCACACACGTGTTGTCCTTTGTCTGGTGTTATATCCCTTGTGATCTCTAACACACACACACGCACACACACACATCACGTACGTGCACGCACACACATCTCCCACACCTGGTTGTCCAGGTGCGGCCAGGGGTGTGCGCCCGTGAGCATCTCAATGACGGTGCAGCCCAGCGACCAGATGTCGGCGCGGCGGCCGTAGCCGGTGCCGCGGATCACCTCGGGCGCCATCCAGAACACACTGCCGCGCACCGACTGCGGGGCACCGACGCAGGGAGGGAGGGGCGCAGCGGAGCAGGGTTGGGGGGTTGTGGTTACCAGCCCAAACTAAACCAAACCCAATGGGGGCCAGGCGGTTCCACACGAGGGGGATTGGATTAAGGTCAGCAGGATGGCTGGCCGCCGCCCTGCCCTGCACCCACCGCGGTGGCCCCCGCTAGGGCCGCCTGCGGCTCAGTTACCGCCGCGCCAGCTGGCAGTGCTGCTGCTGTCGCCGTCTTACCGACGCCCACCTCGGCCTGTCAGATCCTCACCTTCATGCAGTCGGTGATGGTGTGGTCGCGGTAGGCCTTGCTGGCGCCGAAGTCGGCAAGCTTCACGATGCCGTCACGCGAGACCAGCGCGTTGCCGCCCTGAGCGTACATGGTAGAGGCAGCATATATTTGCTCAGTGAGCCACCAATACTAGATGATGTAAAGGCCAGGAAAGAGCAAGCCCATCCATAGTCATACTAGTTCAGCAGGTGGCACCTCGCCAGCACCTGGCATCTCTACCCCTTACCTGTAACCAAAAACTAAAGCCCTGAACCGCTACGCCACTGCCACGCCCTTCACCCGCCCGCCCGCCCGCCCTCAGCCGCACACGCCCCGCCCCGCCCCTCTCCGCCGCTGCCGCGCACACCCCGAGGGACAGACCTTGAGGTCGCGGTGGACGATCTTGCAGCCGTGCAGGTACTCCAGCCCCATGAGCAGCTGGCGCGTGTAGTTGCGCACCAGGTCCTCGCTGAAGCGCCCGAAGCGGTTCAGCATGGAGGCGATGGAGCCGCCTGCGCGCACGTGTGTGTGTATGTGTGTGTGTGTGTGTGTGTGTGTGTGTGTGTGTGTGTGTGTGTGTGTGTGTGTGTTACCACAAGGAAACCAGGAAACGCCGGGTGCGTGTGTGTGCATATGTGCGCACATGTGCACATGTGCATATTGGCAGGCAGGCAGGCCAGTTGGTGAGGAGGACCAAGGCGTGGGCGCGGGAGGTGTGGGGTAAGCAGGCATGAGGAAGTGGCGAGCAATAGGTGATGGGATGGGGTGGTGGGTTGGTGCGACGGCTCGCGGAAGGGCCGCTATGCGCCCTTGCCTGCAGCACAAGCCCCTGGGATGAGTGGCGGCGCCCCCCCCCCACACACACGACACCGATCGCTCCTCAGTCAATGCCTCTTCCCACCGCCTCAGCCACTCACCTGGCACGTACTCCAGGAAGATGTAGAAGGCCGAGGTCTTGGAGTCGAAGCGCGCATCGATATAGCCCACCTGCAGACAACAGCGTGAACAGGCGGCGAACACACGCAACCCAGGCGTAGTAGTGAATCAGGTGCGCGTGCTTGCTTTTTGTTGTGTTGCGTTGTGGACGGCCTCCGGCCTCCCTGCCCGTCGCCTCACCGGAGCCATGCTGCCCGTGTGTGTGCTGAGCTGTGCGCTGCATCGTGCAATGCCCTAGCTGATACCGCATGACACACCCACCACGTGCTTGTGCTTGAGCTTCTTGTACAGGCTCATCTCGTGCTCCAGCGCCTCAAGTTGCGCGAACACGGCTGCGTGTGGGACGTGGCGTGTGGATGTGGGCAAACAAGCGGGCGGGAAGCTCACAGGAGTGAAGAGGTGGTGGTCGAAAGTGCAACGCGAAACGGGAGCAGAACCTGAGCAGAACCTTTGCAAACTCCTCCTTATGTTCTCGCCGTGCCCCACCCAGTGCACGGATGCAGGTGCTCGCTCACCCTCCTTGTTGCCGTGCTTGCTCAGCAGCTGAAGCACCTTGACCGCCATCAGCTCGCCGGTCTGCTGGTTCAGGCCCGCATACACCTGCGTGCGTGCATGCGCGTCCGTGTGCAGCGGCGTGAACAGAATGCGTGCAATGAGCTCCCATCGCAAGGCTTTCGACTACTTGGCACATTTGCACTAGTCCCTGCCATTCATGAAGCGCACACCACACGACCATGTGCTAGGTCTTCACTCCTGACTCCTCTGCACCTAAGTGGTTTCCTTTACCTTGCCGTACGCGCCCTCGCCCAGGAGCTCGCCGCGCGTCCACGCCAGCTCGCCCGCCGTCATCTCCGTGCTCTGCCGGAACATGGCCGCGGCCCGCATCTCAATGGCGTCCGTGCTCACATCGGTGTGGCTCATCCGCTTCAGGGCCTGCGCCGCCAGCTGGCTAGTCCGCGTGGGCATGAACCGCCCGCCGCTGCTACCCGACACTCCCACGCCGCCACCTGCCGAGCTGCCGTGGCTGCCGGCGGCTGCGCCGCCGCCGCCACCTCCGGCGGCTCCGCCGGCGGCGGCAGCTCCGCCGCCCGCCGCAGCGGCGTTGCTGCCCGCGGCGGCGACTCCGCCACCGCGCTCGCGGACGGGCGAGCTGTCTCGCACCAGCGGCGGCGTGGGGCCGCCGAAGTCGTCGCCGCTGGTGCTGACGCGGCCGCCGGGGCCGGCGGGGCCGCCGGCGCCGCTGTTGCTGATGCGCGGGGTGAAGCCAGTGGCTGGCACAGGCATGAAGCCAACCGCGCTGAACCCAACGCTCCCACCAGCCACCGACGGCACGGTAATCGTCGGCGCCTGGAAGCCGCCATCGCCGCCGCTGCCGCCACCGCCACCGCCAGCGGCCGACGACGCCGCAGAAAACCCGAAAGACGCTATGGACGGCGCAGCGGTGACACGCGACTGCGCGGAGAAGGAGGGCAGCGGCTGCGCCACACTCGGCTGGCGGCTGGTCGTGCTGCCGTCGCCGCTGCTGCGTCGGCGGCCCTCCGCATCCACCCCGCCCACACCAGCGCCGCCGTCACTGCCGCCAGCGTTGCCGGCCTCGCCGGCTGCGTGGACTTGCAGCGGGATGCCGAACCTAATCATGGACGTCTCAGGCATGGAGAAGGGCAGCAGCGGCTGCTGCGGCTCCTCCTTCTTCTCGTCCTTGCCCTTGGCCCCACCGCCGCCGCCTGGAGTGGCTTTGCCAGCAAAGGCCGCGAAGGCGGCGGCGGACGGCATGAAGCCGACGGCGGCGGCTGGCGCCGCCGCCGCTGCGGGCGCGCCGCCGCCGCTGGGTGGCCGCGGTGGCGTGTCCTGGGAGGTTTGAGGACTTTAGATACCGGTAACATTGTAAAGGTGCCAGCACGTAGGCAAGTAGGCAACTAATTGCAGCCCAACCCTATCGCTACGCCATGCACACATACCTTGAATTTCGCGGCCGCGGCGGAGGGGCCCGCCGGTATGCCGGGAGGGTGGTGGGAGGACGAGGGCGGCAGCGGCGGGTGGCCGTGCGGCCCTGCGGATTGCCCTGCCGCAGACACGTGCGCTGCCGCGTCCGGCGGTTGGGACCTGCGGGCACATGCGTGCACGTGGAACCCGGAGATCACGGCTCTGAACCAATTGGTGAGCATAGATGCACTGAGCGCAAGCAAAGCAAGTGCCCGATTGCTGTCCGTAGGTGTTCCTCAGCACGCCGCGCAAGCAACGCGCTATCATGCTGGTTCGAAAGCCGCCCACCTCTTGACCATTTCCGCATCATCCTGTTGGAAGGCATGCAGGATGTCGCCCAGGCCCGCGCCGCGGGACAGCTGTCGGCGGACGCCGCCGGGCAGCGTCAGCGTCGGCGGCGACGCAGGCGGCACCGCCTCGCCGTCGGACATGAGTGGGCTGGCAGGGGCGCCGCCGCCACCGCCGCCACCCGCTGCGCTGGCGCCGCCAGCTGCGCCGCCGGCGCCGACGGGCGTGGCCGCCGCTGATGTCAGCGCGCTGCTGCCTGCCGGTGCCAGCTCGCCTGGGTGCCGCACCGGCGACTGGCCCGGCGGCGGCGGTGAATGCATGAGCGGCTGCGACGGCGGCGGCGGCCCCGACGGCAGCGCCGCCGCGTTCATGACCGCCGCCGTGAAGCTACCGCTGTTGCGGCGGGAGCGTGGGCCGCTGCCGCCGCCGCCAGCGCTCGCCACGGCGGCGGCGCCCACCATGTCCACCGTCGGCGGCGCAGGCCGCAGCGAGTTGTTGAGGCTGCCGCCACCGCTGCCAGCACCGGTGCCGCCGACGGCGGCGCCGTGAACCGCCGCCGCCGCCGCCGTCAGCGACGCCGGGTATAGCGGCACGGTGCCAGGGCTCGACGGCATGCCTCCGCCGCCGCCGCCAGCGGCACTGCCAGTGCTGCCAAGCGGCGGCCGGCCGCCGAGGCTGCGGCGCGAGCCACCGCCGCCGCCACCCATGCCGGAGGAGGCGCTCGGCGGTGTGCCCTCCAGGCCTCGCTCGGCGGTGGGCGCGGCGGAGCGGGAGGAGGGCCGGGAGGTGGAGGTGGAGGCGGCGGATCCGGGCCGGCGCTCGGGGCTGGGCGCCACGTCACTGGCCAAGACCAGGCGCAGCATCTCAGGCTGGGCCAGGTCAAAGGGAGCCTGCGCGTTTAATGTGCACACGCGTGTTGGAACAACAACAAGAGCGTGAGTTAGAGATCACAAGGGAAAAACGATGAAAGACTTGTGCAAGAGCGCATGTGCGTGTGTTGTATGTGTGTCATGTCGTCACGTGTGTAGGGCGTTCACGTAATGGAGCAGCGCATGAGGATGTGCAGTCCCATGCAGCGGCCTCGCGGCCTGGTCGCTCCTTGCACCGACCTGTCGAAACCCACAGACAACCTACACCTTCCACACACCTTCCACACACCCTCCGCATACACCTGCAGCCGCCCACACGCACCTGCCCGTCCTCGTTGCGCGCGCGCACATCGGCCCCGAACTTGATCAGCATGCGCGCGGCGTCCACGTGGCCGCCCACACACGCGAAGTGCAGCGCGGTCTGTTGCTCCACATCGCCCGCGTTCACGTCCGCGCCCTAGGAAAGCAGTTGGCAAGGGGGTTGCCGGGTTGGTTGGGCGTTCGTAGTCCGTCAAATTGGCGCAGCAGCAAAAGCGCGGGGGCAGATACGATTCTGCTGGAGGCCTGTGGCGCAGTTCGTTGGCACTTTCGATGTCGCAGCTTGGGCCCAGACAAGACAAGACAAGTCCAGGTGTACCGCGGCGTTCCGCCCACCTCGAGTAGCAGCAGCTGCATCGTGTCCACCTCGCCAAAGGCCGCGCAGTGCAGCAGCGGAGGGCCCTGTGTGAAGCGGAAAGAAAACGCAGGTAAGGCAAGCACAGCCGTGTTGCCTCGTGCGCGCTTTGGCGTACATGGATGCGGGGCCGCGCCCAAGCCGCCCACACAGCCCCCACTAGCCTCCTCCTCCTCCGCTGCCTCCTCCTCCTCCTCCGCCGCGGTCGCACCTGGGTGGGGTGCGGGATGTTGGGGTCTGCGCCCGCCGCCAGCAGCAGCGCCACCATGCTGGTGCAGTTGCTCATGGCCGCCTCGTGCAGCGGCGTGCGGCAGGTCACGTGATGCCGGTCGTTAAGGCCTGGCGAGGGCAGCAGGGCGGCAGGGTAGCAGGCATCAGCAGACAGCAGTAGCAGGCAGCAGCAGCAGGCAGCAGTAGCAGGCAGCAGTAGCAGGCAGCAGTAGCAGGCAGCAGTAGCAGGCAGCAAGCAGTGGCAGCAAGCAGCAGGCAGCAGCAGGAGGAGGAGCGGGTGCATCAGGTAAGGGCCGGACGAGCGGACAAAGCACGAGCGAGCCACTACGAGTGGAGTATGCGCGCACCTAGGATGTTGCCTTGCGGTCCCCGCAGCGCCTCAATGGCCTCGCGCAGCTTGTCGTCGTCCTTGGTCCGCACCTGCGCCGCCACAAGCACCAGCACATAAGCAAACATGTACACACGTTTTGTGCAACTTGCGAGCGCACGGCAAGACAAGACAAGACCGGGGCGCTCACGACGCGCGACCTTGGCCGTAGTCGGGCCTTGTTCGTCTGCTTCGCAGTGCCGTACTGCCCGGCACTGTAATCAACCTTACACAGGGCACACACAGCGCCCACCACCAGACTCACCGCGTCCACCAGCACTGCCACCGGCCGCGACCGCGCGCTGCTGTTGCGGCCGCTGCCGGGCCGGGAGTTGGACACAGGTGTGCCGGGCTGGCTGCCGTTGCCTGCGTGCAGTGACATGAGGGGGAGGCGGAGGCGGAGGCGGAGGAGGAGGCGGCGTCGACAACAAGGGAGGCAGGTCGGCATGGTCAGCAGGCTTGGGGTTCCTACTGTCGTACTTGTCATAAAGAGAGAGCTCCTCGCGACACAGCGCACGACAGCACACGGCATCATCAACTGCGTAGGGAACTTGCCTGCCATGAAGTTGTTGTAGAGCAGGTTGGCGGCGAAGGAGTGCGTGGAGGTCAGGCCGCGGTCGCCGGTGCCGCCGATGGAGTTGGAGCGCTGCGCCATGACGAACTCCTCCTGCATCATGAGCCGTACAGCAAGGCCAAAGCAGAGGATTGGATCACAGGGAGCTTCTGGCCGCTGTGACAGCAAGCGGGCGCTGTGCGCTTCTGCCATGGAAGCGGCGGCTGCGGCTGCAATTGCCATACCGCGCATGTGCTAGTCCGCGGCCGCGCCGCAGCCCTGCCTCCTCAGCCCCCAAGGCGTACTCTCACCGGGATGCCGGAGCCGGTGTGCAGGTGCAGGTGGCGGCCCGAGGCGGGGCCGGACAGCGGCGTGCCTGCCGCGCCGCCCGCTGCCGCCCCGGCGGCGGGGCTGTTGGCTAAGTGGGAGAACTTGCGGGAGGCGCGGCTGACCAACGGTGCCTCGCCTGCGGCAAGAAGTAGCGTCCACAGCACAACCAGCGTCAAGAAAACAGACACATCCCGCAAATCATGTGCCCGCAGGCATCCTCCTCTGTGTCGCGGATTCCAGATGAGCCTACGGTATGCTAGCTACCCCCAAAGGCATGCGCGTGTGGCGCTGCCCGCCGCCCCGTACCCACCCGGCGGTCGCGGCTTGAGGCTGGAGCAGCCGGTGGTGGGCGTGTGGGGGAGCGAGCCCGCGCCGCCGCCCCCACCGCCGCCGCCCGGCCCCCCTGTAGACCCCGGCGTGGAGGGCTGCGGCGACAGGGGCGAGCCGGTGCGCCCCATGGTGGCCACCCGCAGCGAGGCCAAGTTGGGGGGCGTGGGTCCGCCCATAGGGGAGTCGTAAACCTGTGGTTCAGAAGGACGTTCATACTTAGGCATCTGCTCACATGTCCACACCTCCAGACACCCGGCACCATGCCCCAAGCATCATGGCAACCAACCCACCACTCGCTATCCCGGCCGGCTGCAGCCACCCTTGGAAGCGTGTGCGATGCCGCCCTCCTTGCACCCATGGCAGGGCTCGGACCGCACCCCTCCCCCCCTCCCCTTCCCCCGCAGTCCTCACCCCTGGGCTGTCCGTGGAGCTAGCGCTGTTGCGCCGCTCGCGCCCGCTGCCGCCGCCCGCCGCCAGCATCGCCGCCTGACCCGGCCCCGCCGGCGGCAGCCCGTGGGGCGGCGGCGAGGCGTTGACGTGAAGCCCACTCCCCAGAGGGCTGGCACCGAACGGCATGGGCGGGATGGGCACCAGCTGCTGCTGCGCCTGCGGCGGCGACGGTGCCGCCGGCGGCAGTCCGCCGCCGCGCCCAGGGGACGAGCCCAGCGCCACGGCGCTTGCAGCCGCCGCCACTGCAGAGGCGGAGGCCAGGCCGCCGTTGACTGACATAAGTGAGGCCCGCGGCGGCGAGGCGGCGGGCGGCGGTTGGGAGGGCGGCGTGGGCATGAGGCCGGCCAGCAGGTCGGCGGCGCCGCCGCCGCTGGGGCGCCAGGGGTTGCTGCCGCGGAGCTGGGCCTGCTTGGGCGGCAGGAAGGCGCAGAGGCCGGCCGGTAAACAAACCGCAACGGGAGGAAGATGACCTGCATGCGTCAACCCCAAGCGTTTAGGTGTTTCCCTCAGTCTGCTCCCCCCCCACCTCCCGCCCGCCACTTGCTTTCCTCCCGCGACAAGTGCACGCCGATTGCGCATCGCACACGCGCGCAAACATGCGCGCAAACACGCACAGACCTGCATAGACTGGGAGTCTGGCGCCGACGTGACCTTGCGAGGCGGCGTGGACACGCCGCCCGACCCTGCAGCGCAACATGGCAGTCGTAGTCATGGTGTGGTCAGGACTCAGGAGTGGTGCCCCAGTCAAGAGCGGATCATCACTGCCAGCTGATGCCTGGGGACTGAGCCGCTGGCCACCCGCGGCCATTTCGATCTTCCCACGTCTACATGAGAGCGCGTCGATACACCTCCTCGCCCATGCGGCGTCAGCTGCTTGCTTGCCCCACTACCCCAGCAGCCATACCACTTCTCTCCGAAAGCCTACCGCACACAGCGCCTTCCTCTGCCCCGCCGCCCCTCAGCCTCCTGCAACCCGGCGCTCACCCAGGCCGGTTGCGTCCATGGCGCTGACCACCCGCTGCCCCGCTGCCGCCGCCGCCTCCTCAAACGCGCCGCCCAGTGTCCGCGAGCTGGCGGTGCCGGACAGCAGCACCGCCGCGCCGCCGCCGCTGGTGGTGGCAGGCCGCAAACTGGAGCTGAGGCCGGAGCCCGTGACGGACAGGCCCGCCGCGGAGGAGCCGGGGTGGTCCAGGATCGACACGGTTCGTGGCGAGAGTGGATGCAGCGTGTTGCCGGAGGCGAGCGTGGTGGTGGCGCGGCGGCGGCCGGGGGAGTTCGCGGGCGAGGCCCCGCTAATTTTGATCTGGGTCAGCGTTGTGAGGAAGAGCAGAGCGGATAAGGAAGGCGCAGGGATGCAGGGACGGACATGCACTGATCACGGGCGGACGGGCAGTGCGTGTGCCATCTGGTGTGGGCTGGCTAAGGTGGTGTCCTGCGGAGTAACTCGAGCAGCCGATATCAGCGCGCACAACCCAAGACAGGTCCGTGCCGCAAGCCAGACTAGCAGATGCTACTGCGAACCAATGGCCCGTGCGCGCGCATATATAGACGCTCATTGTTCTCGATGGCCTGATGGCCTGCTGCAATCCACAACCATGCAAGGCTATGGCGACATAGCCTCTTTGTCCTCGCTTGCTGGCGCAGCACATCCCCCTCCCCGCACCTCCTTACACCACCACCCCTGCCACCACCCCGTGCAATCCCTCTCCCGGCGGACCCAACCCAGATACCACTGCCCTCGATGAAAAGCCTACCTTGGTCAGACCGCGTCCATCTCCCTCCGTAAGCTCCGCCATAGCCGCGTGGTAAACCTCCGCCGGCCTGGGGTGTGTCAGCGTAGGTAAGAACGCCGTGGAGCCGACACCCACCCCGCCGTTTGACTTGCACCGACATGCGCATTTTGACAAGGTAATTGCGTCTATATGCCGTCGAATAGGCCCCAGGACGGATTGGGCACCGCCCGGCTGAAAGGCAAAACGAAAATGAGCCTGCATGTGTTTACAAACCTTGGCGAGCGCGGCCGGGTTGGACCAAGCTGTCCTCCATGGTCCGAGAAGCTGTGCTTATGCGGTGACGGGGCATAGTTGTCGAGCGCCTGTCCGTGAAGCGCCTCCACGGGCCCACCCGCTCCTTGTGCCTTCGGCGCTATAGGCGGTTTCCGTGTGCTCATTTTATCTACTTCTAGTCATCCTGGGCCGGAGCAGAGGTTGAGCTTGCCAAAAGCAAAGTGTTGTCGAGCTAGTCTGTCAGTGTGTTTCCACTGTTAATTGCCGTAATAAGCTGAAATACTAGTTTCCAGTGGTGAGCTTAAGAGTACGTAACTTGGTAACAGGCCAGCGAGGGTAATGGATGTGGAGGCCTGCTGGCACCACGACGGGGCCCGTCAGGTGCCTGAGCTGCCCGATGGAAGTCGACTTCCCCTCCGTTTGACCACCTTGAGCACGCCGACACGCCTCATGCCATACACCTAGGCATAATAATTGCGGTCGAAGAGCAAATGGGTGCGGGACGTGGGACCGGAATGTCTTGACTTTACAGCGACATCCTGAGAGGGGCCCAGGCCCCGGGGTCCCGCACGCCAGCACAGAATTGAAGCAAGCGAGATTTTACTGCTGCTGTGCTGCTGCTGCTGCTGCCTCACACGCCGTCCAAAGTGGGCGTCCCACGCGTGCGCCCCTATCCTTCCCTCCTGCCTGATCTGACACCTCTTGGTTCACTACGCACCCTGCCTAGCCAACACCTGCCTGCCTCTCAAAGCCATGACCAATTCGCAGTCTGCTCGCGTGCCGGCTCTAGCCATTTCTTGCCACATAAAACCTACTACCTTATGCGTACCCCTGCCTGCAGAAATGGAGCGGCGACCCTCCATGCGCAGCCAAATGCCGCCAGCTACCGGCGCAGCCACTGTGCTCTGGTCTCGAGCCGGCCGCGTACAATTGAACCCCTAAGGCTCAACCCTGCAACAAGCAAGTATCAAACGTTGGACACAACAACCACTCGGTCACGCCAGCTGCCAGAAGCACATTGACCCGTCCAGCGCCACCGACACCAGCCCGCCGTCGTCCGGGCTGAACGCCAGCGCCGCCACCGGCGCCGAGTGGCACGCCGCGCCACCCAGCTCGCCGCCGTTGCGCCAGTCCCACACCTGCCACGTAAAAGGCCGAGGTTGCGTACCGTTAGGCTGCTGGACCGCAAGCATAGAAGCACGAGCTGCATACCCATGCTTCCTGTGTCAACGGTGGCCACGTTGCAGGCATGTCGCTATCTAGCAAACCCATGGGCTGCACTCACCCGAACAGCCTGGTCGGCGCCGCCAGTTGCAAAGGCGGTGCCGCGGTTGTCCGACGCCACACAGCCCACCTCGTTGCCGTGCGCTTCAACCTGTAGATAGAGCACACCGGGCCACACCGTTTGTGTCGCACATTCTCAGGTGTGTGGTGCAGCGGCAGCCTTCCTTCGATTGTGGTCGCCATGCTTTCACGCACGGGCATCCCCCCAAGGCGGGGCATGTCGAGCATGCCAGGCTGGGCCTGGTGCCTCCCGTCACAACCACTTGCCTTGGTCCAGCGCGGGTCGGGTCCCCGCACGTCCCACATTTGAATCTTGCGGTCTAGCGTCACTGTCACCACCGACACCTGCAAAACAGCCAAACATGGCACTTTGTGGAACCTGAAGGGTCGCATTGGCACGCACATGCGAGCCCCACCTTCCGCCACGGTACTCCGGTTTATTATGTCGAGCCTTCCGGCCCCTGGTTTGCTGTGGATTCAGGAATCAAGTACGGCACCTTCCTGGCCCACCATGACGCATCCTCCCACACCCACCTTGTCGGGCGACACGGCCATACCGCGGAACATGGACTGCCCCCGCCACGTGGTGCGCACGCGCTCGCTGCCCACGTCCCACAGGCTCCACGTGCGGTCCTCGGACGCCGCCGCCTGCAAACGCAGCACATAGGGCAGGGTCGACATGCCTACGTTCACACCCGTTTGGCTCCCAGCGCAGCAGCGGGAGCGCCGGGGACAGTGCTGGGCTGCAAACCAGGACACCGCCACACAGGTCATGAACGATAATGTACTCAGAGCAGCTAGGTGCTAAATGCACGTGCGCATAACCTTGGTCTTGGCAGGCCGCCAGCCCGTCAGTGACCTGCGAACCCCTGGGACGCATCCACACGATGCACAGGACCCGCACATGCCCCTGCTGCTCCTGCTGCTCCCCGCTACAGCTGCTGCTGCTGCTGCTGCTGCCGCTGCTGCTGCTGCTCCTGCTGTTGATTCCCTGCTACTGCTGCCGCCCCCACGTGCTGCCGCCCCCACGTGCTGGCCCCCTCCCCACGCTGCCCACGTGCTGCCGCACCACGTGCTTGTCGTCCGCCATGACCGCCACGTCCACGATGCGGCTGTTGTGCATCTTCATGTGCGCCGCCATCTCGCGCGAGCGCAGGTCCCACACGCGCAGCTCGCCGCCCATGCCGCCGCTCAGGAGGAAGGCGCCGCTGCAGGCAGTGGCAGAGGCAGTGGCAGTGGCAGGACAGGAAACGGGAAGGGGTTGGGAGGGCGACGCCATGAGGCATTGGCACGTTGTCCGTGTGTGCTTAATGTGCCCGGCATGAGCGACCGACTCTTTGATTGTGATAGTGCGGCAGCGGCGGCGCCCTGCCACAGCAGTCGCCGCTGCCCACATGCCCGCATGCCCGCCGCCCAGGGCCTCACCCACCCGTTGGACAGGCGCATGGCGGTCACGCCCACCGAGTGCGCCAGCGCGTGCGCGCCAGGAATCATCCACATCTGGGCGCACGTGGCGCCGCCGCCCGCGCGCGCGTGGCAGCGGATGATGCCGTCACCCCAGCCTGCGCGCAGCATGCAGGCAGGCGTGAGTGCCATGTCAGCAGGTCCGCCGTGAATGCATCGCACCGATGCCTAACTGACGGTCCGCACCGCACCGCACCGCACCGCACCGCGCCCGCCACCCGCATCGCCCGCGCCTTCGCGCCTCTACTACGGTACCTGAGATGACGGCGTCTCGGGTGAGCACGCAGCACAGCGCGCCGCCCGCCTGCGCGGGCTCCTGCACCCGGCACTGCAGCGTGTAGTCCTGCAGCGAGCGGGGTGGTGGCGGCGTCGGCGGTGACGCTGAGAGGCGGAGATCCTTCAGCTGCAGATTCCGCCCTCATGCGGAAAGCCCACGCCACACCGCCACGCAGCACTCCGTCATGACACCTCGCATCAAACCCAGCACTTGCGCGGGCCCCGCCCGGGTTTACGGTGCTCCTCTCCACGCATGTCGAAGCCCACCCAGCAATGTCAACGGAGCCAGCCCCGCTCACCACCGTGTTCCACACGAAGATGGAGCCGTCGCTGCTGCTGGTAGCCACCGCCTCGGGCTGCCCCGGCGCGTAGGCCACCCCCGTGAGCTGCCCCTGCTGCGCCAGGCTGATGGTGTGCAGCGCCAGGCTGGCGCGTTCCAACCTGCAGGAGAGACACGAGATGAGAGAGGAGACGAGGGGTGCCTGGTGGCGGCGGCGCCTCACAGTCTGGCAGTTGCTCCCCACCCCTGAAAGCTCAATGTTGCAAAACCCATCCCATACCGCGGGCCACAATCATGTGCCGCCCCCCTGTCTCTCTGACTTTGCCTCGTCCCCGTGCCTTAACCCCTCCTCTCCGACTTCATTATGCCCGGCACCCCATTCCCAAATTCGCACATAGTTCCTTCCTGCTGTCTCACCTGTACACGCCGCCCTGCGCCGTGCCCACCAGGAACGCCGCCCCGTCCGCGCTGAGGCTCAGGCTGGTCACGGAGCCGGGCACAGAGGCGAAGGGCCGCAGCTCGCGCCAGGCACCGCCTACACATGCGCGTACAGTCAGTCAAACCACATTATCACAACATGGCCAGCCCAGAACCAACTTAATCCCTTGTCAGGCTTCAATCATGCGGCCACCAGTCATACGAAGCCGAGCTTGGCCGTTGACTGAGACTGTGTTGACGCTGGTGATGCGGCCGGTGTGTCTGGCCGCACAACTATCAGTGTGGCCGCGTCTCACGCACCTGTGGCGTTGAAGGTGGACAGAGAGCCGTCGCGGCCACCCACCAGGCAGCTGCCGCTGCCGTCAGGGTTCAGCAGCAGCGCGCCCACGCCGCCGCTGCACACCGGGTGGGTCATCTGGTAGGGAGGGTGGTGGAGGCGGGGGTGAGACGCGGCGAAAGGCGGTGGATGTGGGCATGGCGCAAGGTGAGGGTGAAGTGGCGGTGCGCAGCTGGGCTGACTAGCTTAGTCGCCGACACGTTGAGGTCCTGTCGAGTTCAACCAAAACTCCCATACAAACTTGAAACACATCTGTCGGGCTCTGCCCCCCCGGTTTAGTTTGGGCTGGTAACCACAACCCCCCCCCCCACTTTGTCAATTTTCCACGTGCTTCTATAACCTCCTCCTCCGCTCCTCCTCCGCCCCTCCTCCTCCCAGATCCGATGCACCGGCTTGCCGGCTACCTACGCGCCACGCGCACCTGCACGCTGGCCCGCTGCACGTTCACGGTGACCACGTCCGCGCTGGTGGTGCCGCAGTACAGCCAGGCGCCGTCGGCGGAGAAGGCTAGGCACGTGTACTCGCGCCGCACCGTGCCCAGGAGCACCTGCACACGGACACACAGGCATGGGCGTCGCCCCACATTGGGCCGGTGGCAATGGCCAGCCGAATAGATGGATGGATGGATGGGTGGAATTTGGTTGGACGAAGCATCCTGCCCGAGCAGTAGATGACGGTAGTAGCAGACTAGGTCGGCAGATTGGCAGCAGTAGCAGCAGATGGCCTCACCTTCTGGCCCGAAACCATGCCCGTGTAGGGGTCCACGGTCCACAGCCCCAGCTCCTCGCCGGCGGCGGTGGCGAAGGTGTAGGCGCGCCCGTTGGCCAACGCCGGGCTCCAGGCAGAGGCGCTAATGCGCTGACGGGGAGGAACATCAGGGGGAAAATAAGTTCATTCCAGAATCCAAGCAATAGGGAGATGATGGGTGGGGTATGGGTTGTTGCCTGTGCTGGGCCGTAGTACGGACGGTGTGGGATGCGGGGTGGAGGCAGGCGGGGCCTGTGGTAGCGCTGCTGCGCAGTCCAGGCATGACATGCGCAGGCCGGCGGCCCAGGGCCAGGGCTGCAGCTGCAATGGCGGCCGGGGCACTTGCACCTGCAGGCAGGCACGCACCTTGCCCGGCTCCAGGCCGTGCTTGGCCACAATCTTGCCCGTGGACATGTCCCACACAAACAGCTTGGCGTCCCTGAGACACGTGAGGCCAGGCATGACCAGTTAAGGACCGCGGCGGCAGCTGCATTACGACACTGTAGGCGCCATGCCCCTGCCTCCTCCCTTTCCTCCCTCCTCCCCTCACTGGGCTCTCACGTGAAGCAGCTAGCGCTGAGCAGCAGGCGGTCGTCGGCGGAGAAGGACACCGTCGCAACCTCCACGTCATGCTCCTGGAACCTGACAGCACGAGCCGGAGCGGTAGCAGCAGGAGCAAGGCGGATAAAGTGCAGGGCGGATGAGGTGCAGGGCACCGGCCAGGCTGTGCGCATGCCTCAGTTATCGCCGCACATGTTCACGTCACGTGCCCAGGCTCCACGCATGCCGGCGTCACACCAGAGCCGCGCAATGTTTGCTGACCCGACTTTCAACGGGCGCTGAAAACACGGCCCCCGCCACACCACGCCTCCAGGAAGCCTGCGCCCGCCCACTCACTTGTACTTGGGCGCGCATGACGCCACGTCCCACACAATGACGTCCGAGTTGGCGCCCTTCTGCCCCGTGGCCAACATGCTGCCGCCGTGCTGGTGAGGGGTGGTGATAAGGAGGAAGGGGTGCGGGCGCGTGAGGTGGTTGTCGGTTTCGTGCGCAGGCACGGTGTTCAGGGCGGTGGTGGTTTGGGTGGGGTGGTGGCGGGAGTAGGTGAGGAGCAGTGTAGCCACGGACGGCACACAGCATAATGATGTCGGGTCTTCACATACACGGGGCGGCGGAATCCGGGTAAACGTGCAGGGGGCGATGCACGGCAGCGTGCATCTATTGCAGTACAGAGTACTGCTGTGTTGAATCAAGGGCATCGCTGTGCGGCTTCTTACCGACATAGCGAAAGCGGTGATCACGTCGTCATGGCCCCGCAGTGTGCACTGGGGCGCCAGGTTGTTCTGCAGGTTCGTCCCGTCGGTGGCGCGTGCAGGCGTTAGAGCCGGGAACCAAAACCTGGACTCAGTTTTGGCTGGCATGGTACCGTGTTCGCGACTAGCAACTTCGCTAAGCATTGGGCTGGGCTGGATCTTGGCTCCATCCGGTGGTGAACCAGTTCTCCCATACTCACTTCATGGCCCAAGATGACCGAGGCGCCGCTGATCTGAGCCACATTGAAAGGTCCTCTCGCGTTGGGGATCGCCCGCATACCACCAAACATCTGGCCACTGGGGGGATAGGGCACGCGGAGCGTGACACGAATCCACATTCGTGCACATTCGTGCAAGCCTACATTTGGCTCGCCCAGATCGTGCGCAGATATGATATTCTTGCATGATGCACTGCAAGCAACCAGCCTCCCGCAGGCTTACTTCAGGCCGAAGATATGGCGCAGAACCAGCGGCATGATGCCCGACCTTCCGAATCAAGTAATTTAGGTGAAGTAATACAATAGCCTGGTTGGTAAAGATAGCTGTGGGGCGTATCCCAACCCTTGTAACGCAGACAATCCAGGGTTCAGAAGCACGCAAGCTTCGAGACCGTGGGTGCTTGTTCCAAGCCCTGCAGGTTACTTTTACTGCGTGTGGATGATATCTTCTACCGAAAATGCAAGCGCAAGCGCCTGCATGGGGCAGTCGCGTTGTGCATTGACTCGTCATCGGTCAGTGGCTTTGCCTACGTCTTTCCGGAAACCCACGAGCTGGCTCAAATAGCTTAATATAAGAAATAATACTACAGTAGCAGCCGTGCTTATTGTCAGCGTCGGAGGCACAAACGGTCTATAACTGCCTGGGTCTGGGCTCTCTTCATCTGCTCAACCTGCCTACGCCTGGTTAACGACGTTTCTGCATAAGTGTAATAACTACAGCTGTTTGAACAGGGACCGCACCGAGCAACAGCGCTTCGCCCCGCCATCGCAGCAGGCAGCCCTTCTACAACTGCCGAGCGCCCTCGTCGGGGTACTTCCCCGCAAACGCAACTTAACGGACTGTCGCTGCCCGGCGGCTCTAACACGGGGCCGTGTAGCCTTGCGCCCGCTTTGAGGCCTCACGAAGCGGTATGAGCGTCCGGCGTGAGCGCGGCAAGGCCGCATTCCCGCCCGACCCAAACAACCTGGGCGGCGTCCAGACCATCATCGACGAGTACCGGCACATGCAGAACCGTATAAACCTCGCCCGCAACCAGCCCAGCAGCACGAAGCTGGCTGCCGTGAAGCGCTATGCGGTAGACATGAGTCTGGCGGAGCGGCTCAGCCGCAACCGCGCGGCACGCAACGCTGCTGTGGACCCCATCGCGCCGGAGCACATCAGCCGCATCTACCACATGCACCGGTAAGCAAAAGATGGAGGCAGCGGGGGGGGGGCAGAGGAGGTTTTGGAGCTCGAGGCGTACTGTAGGGCGGGGTGGGACGCAGCGGGCCCGGGCCGGGAGGTAGGGATTGAGGCGTGGCCAGGCGAGCCATCGGGTGCTGTGGGGAGGTGGGGAGGAAGGCCTTCCAAGGTGCGGCGCGGGGCCGTTGCAAAAAGGATGAGCAGGAGTAAGAGTTGTACAGTAAAAGGGAGGGGTCCGTGTAGGCGGCTAAGCAGCAGGGCACACTTGCGAGGCCGGCGACGGGGTGGACAGCTTGGACTGGCGCAGCGGGGTTCGAGCGACGCAGCCTGCACTGCTGGCCCTTGGCGGATTGGCCTGTTAGGGTGTGCCCATACGGTAGTGCACACGGGCAGTGCACCCGAATGTGGTCTTCAAACGCGCGCTTGCGCCTGTCTGTATCCTCACGGCACCGTATGCACTGGGTGGGGCACAGGCGCATTGAGGACAACTACAGCAAGACGGAGCGCATGAAGGACCCCTGGGACACCACCGTGCACCCAGCCTACCTGCGCCGCCCCACCAACGTGTACCAGGAGATGCTCAAGGTGGGTGTGGGGCTGTGGGCATCCACTTCCACAATTGTGAGGGGCCCTACCAGGATAGGGGCCGGTGATGCAGCACTGAGTGTTAGGGGGCCCTGGCGCCGGAAGGGGCAGCGGGCAGCAGGGTGGCACGTGCGGGGGTTTCACCGAGCTTTGCCGCAGATGCCTTCTCAGGCGGGGGTTGGATACCGCAGCTTGGAAGGCGAGGCAGCGGGTGGCTGAGGCAGGACGCTGCCGGCAGCCGGGCACGCTATATGTGCCGCTGCGCTGCAAGATGGTTGTGCTCCGTCGCCTCCTCTCGAACGCACCGCACAACAGTCATCCTGTTGCTGCACACGACGCAGGAGGAGATGCGCGCGTGGCGGCCAACCTCGGCGCCCGCATGGGCACGGGAGGACCGCGGTGACAGCTACACGGGGTGGAGCGTGCGCGAGTCGCTGGGGCACGCCTTCCCCAAGTCCCGGTGAGTGCGCCGTGGGGGAAAGCTTGGAGAGGTGGGCGCCGGGAGGAAGCGCGGCCGGGGGTTTGGCTGCGCGGAGCTGCCCAGGGCTCTGGGGAGACGTGCAGGGAGTGCGGAGACGCAACCACACAGTTGTCGCGCGTCAGGGGGTCTGCCAGGGGTGGCGGGGAAGACCCCCTCCCGGCAGTGCAATGCATTAGTGAAGGGGGTCGCACACTTGCACGCACGCTGACACCACTCCGCTAATAACAATACGGTAAGCACCCACGCGCACTGCCGCTCTCATCCTTTACCCCTCTCCCGCCCACACACACGCCACTATAACAGCTACGCGGAGGCGCTCAAGCTTGCGGACCACGCCACCTACAAGAAGGCCATCATGGCCGAGGTGCTGGACAACCGGCTGTACAAGGAGGCCGACCTGAAGAAGCTGTTCCGGGTGAGTCGTTATGTGATAGCACCGAAAGATGCGAAGGAAAGCGCCTGTTGTGCTGCCGGCAGGCTGTGCCGGGCGTCGACATGAGGTTGCCGCAGCGTTCCGCGACTACCCTGCTGGCTGCTGTAACACCCGGGTGGCCGTGCGCCCTGCCCATCCCTACGAACGCCCCCACAGGCCTACATCCGGCTGGCGCCGCTGGGCGACAAGGAGACGGTGGAGCGCGTGGTGGCGCAGCTGAAGCGCGAGCTGGACGTGCAATAGTAACGGCACCAGGCAAATCTGCACCAACCGCATGGCCCCTACAGCCGTGTGTGCGGGCTGTATTGGATGTCAGGGTGCCGGGTACACAGAAGATCTGGACGAGCTGTGGCGTGGTCGGGGGGATCTATACTCCTATCTACCGTATCAGCACTCAGCCATGCACGCCGTGTCAGTGTGGGTCAGTCATGGATGCGGGTACATGGAGCGCGCAGGGGAGCTAGGTTGGGAAGGTGTACGGCAGGATAAGGCTCTTAACCGTAGGTATTGCTGCATGAGACTGCTTAGAGTCGGTCGGGTAGTCTCATACTCTCATGGCTCCTCAAACAGCTCTTGCAGCGTTCACGGGACGGTCAGAACCTGACAGAGCGAGGGAACCCTATGTTACATTGTCAATCTGGAATGCGGTCTTAGGAAAGCGCGAGCGGCTATGATTAGCTACATGGGTATCAGGTACCGGTACGCAGGTTCGCAGCGGTACCACCCAGGGCATTCATTAGCAGCAAGGCTGCAGCAGCGCTATGATTGTCACATTGGCATGTTCTGTAGTAGCAGTTTGCACCCGCCTGCATTAATAATCACCCACCACGCGCACAGCAGCAAATCCCTGCCCACGAAAGACGACAGGGGCATTCTATTGACGTACAATCATGCGGGTGGCTGATGTGCCTCTTCGAGGCGCGGCAAATACCTTCCACTACACTTAATTACACCTCCACCTGGTCACCAGCACACCGCGCCCCAGCCGAACCGCAGCGCGCGCCGCACCCTGCTCTGCACCATCACCAGCGGCATCACCATACTGCGCAGCAGAACCATTGCCGACATGGCTATCGCCGGCCGCCCTACAAGCCAGTGAAGCCTCCAAAGCCGGCAAACCCGCCAAAGCCGCTGCTACTACCCGCCGCCACGCCGTGGTCGACACGCAGGCTGATGCTGTCGCTGCAGCTGCCGAGGCTGCTGCCCGTCACGGTGCGCCGCGGCGGGCAGGCCTCCTTCAGAAGCAGCTTGCTGCTGGACGGCGCGAAAGGCGGCGGCGGCTGGCATTGCTGCTGCTGCTGCTGCTGCTGCTGCTGCTGCTGCTGCTGCTGCAACTCCTCATCACTACTACTCGGCTGCCCCTGTTTCTTCTCAAGTAGCTGCTGGAGCTGCTGCAGGGCTGCTGCGCCAGCGTTCTGCTCCTCCTTGCGACAGTTTACGGCGGCCACCGTCACAGCCGGTGGCGTCGCGGTTGGCGCTGTTTGTGGCGGTGGCGGTGGTGGTGCCGGCGTCACGGTAGGAGCGCTCTCCATGCCGCCCTGGCCAAAGCCCGCCAGCGGCTGCACCCCTGAAGCCGAGGCCGGGGCCGACGCAGCAGCCGCGGCGGCCTCATGGCTGCAGCGCCACGGCCGCCCGCTGGAGCGGCTGGGGATCGCAAAGGCCTCCGAGATGCCACCGGGCGAGCGCGGGGCCAGCGGCGGCAGCGGCTGATGGGGTTGCGACGGCAGCAGCGTCCGCTGCGACACGTTTGGTCCCCAGGGCGTCTTCAGCGTGCTTGGGCCAAGCTCGAGCGGCCCGCCATCACCTGTAGCAGCCTCCGCCTCCACCAGGACCACTGTGGCCGCGCTGTCGACGCTGCTGCCATCCTCTTTGTCTGCCTCATCGTCTGTCTCGACGGCTGCAGCCATCCCCGTGGGCACTGCTGCTACAGCCTTTGCGGCGGTGGCCGCCGCAGCCGCCTGAACTGCAGCGGCCTGTGCGGCGGCCAGGCGGCGGCACGCGGCCACCTCCGCCGCCTGATGCAGAGCCGCACTACTACTGCTGCTGCTGGTAGTGGTAGCAGTGGCACCCGCCGGTTGTGCGGCGTCATCCGAGCCTGATGACAAGTCACCAGGGGCCGGTCGCACCGCAGCATGGACGCCGGAGGCAGCAGTAGCGGAAGCCGCGGCTGTAGCCGCGGCCGTATCGCCGGCGCTGGGCGGGGCCATCACGTAGCAGCGGTGCAGGCGGCCACCAGCAGAGGGGCGTTGCAAGTGCGGCGGCTGGTGCGCCGCGTCGGCAACCGCGAAGCCGGCCGTGCGACTGCCGCCGTATCCGCCGTACCCCACACCGCCGTACATGCTAGTGCTGATGCTGGTGCAGTCGGCCGCAGCGGCGGCTGCGGTGGCGGTGGCGGCGGCGCCGCCGTAGGCGCTGTGAGAGACCGGCGCGCAGCCATTCAGGCTGAAGCGGGAGGGTACGGCAGGGCTGTGGACCAAGGCGGGTGCGCCGCCGCCGGCACTGCCGTAAACGAGCGCTGTGAGGAACGCACAAGATAAGGCAGCCAGTAGCATGCTTAGTGCGCTGCCCAGTGACTACGACAAAAAGCCGTGTACGTGTGACACGGTGCTAACGCAACCGTGCCCGCCATCATGGGTCATTCAACAGGACGGGGCGCGGCGCATCTTCCCTCACCCGCATCCCAGCCCCGATGCTTACCCTTGGCGCTGACGGGCCGGCGCGTCCACAGCGGCGGACTGCCGGTCCCCCCGCCGGCGCCGCCGCCGAAGCCGCCACCCGCCGTGCCCGCGCCGCGGCGGTGTGCTCCGTGCGCGCCCCCAGGGAAGCCGCCAGCAGCCATGGCTGGAGAGTACGAGTGGCGAGCCATGCGGGCGTGGCCGGTGGAGGCCAGCGTCGGGGCGTGCACCGCTGCCGCCGCCGCCGCAGCAGCAGCTGCTGCTGCATGCATGGGGCTGCCCGCGCCGCCGCCGCCGCCGTCGCTGCGGGCTCGGTCACATGGGTCGCCAGCCCCCGCGCCCATCAGGTCGGGGGCGCCCACCCCCACGGAGATGAAGGACCCCTCCGAGCCGTCCAGTGTGATGGTGCGCTGGTGGCGCCGCACTGGATTGTGTTTTGGATTGTTGGCGTCGGGTGGGTGTGTCGGGGACAGGGCACGGCAGGGAGCAACAGGAATGAATAGAATAGCGCTCGTAGCACAACAGGAGGCGTCAGGTGCGACAAGCTTGGGATGGTCAGGCCTAGTCGAGTTGGCGTGCATTAGGCATACGCACCGTAGGGTGGCGTGGGTGCGGGCGCAGCCACGGGAGCCGCCGCCGCCGCCACTTCCGTGCCGCCCGTTTCCAGGGCGCAGGTGGAGATGGAGGTGGAGGTGCCGGTGTCTGCGCGTGCGAGGCACGGAAGGGAGGTCGGTTTTGGAGGCGAGAGCCGACTTCCTGCCAGCAAAAATGGGTGCCTTGTGCACAGGTTTGCACTGGCTCGCGCGGGCGAGCAAGAGCGAGCCTCTGCGAGCGCTGCAGCAGCCTGCATGGCCAGAGGTCGCGACTCGGACCTCCACCCAGCCCGCACACCTTGAGCTGAGGCGCCCTTTGCGCTGGATGCGTGTGGTGGCTCCTCATTGATTCCACAGGTTAAGCAAAGGAACTTCACCCATACCATGCTCGCCCGCGACAGCCCGAGACGTTTCCCGCTTGGGTACGCTGCGTGCCAGTATGGTGCAATGATTGTAACACAGAGTTGTTTTCAGCGCACGCACCAGGCAGCGAAACCGAATGTTCAGGCTACCCAGTAATTTCCGGCCTCGGCGCGCTTCGCTGCTGTGGTAGCAAGTGGTATAAATACATCTATAGGTAATAAATAAACATGCACGCGAGGCAGAGAAAGCTGTGAGCGCCGAGCAGCTGGAACCTAATCGCTAAAGCGTTTTGGTTACGGCCAGCGAGCAGCGTAATTTGCCGCGCTGTCGGTGCACTTCTCTTGCAGCAAGGAACGACAACATAATTTCCATGAACGGGACTGGATTTGCGGCCTCACAAAACTTTGTGTGGGTTGAACGAGGGGGCGGGGAACGGCACGCTCAGTGGAGGGGGGAGGTCGGGGGCCGGCAATGCCATTGCGGACACGTCGAGCACGCCGCTAAGGAAGCCTCCGAGAGCTGTGACTCTATTTACACCTAAGCAATATACAACTGCACGATTACCGTTTGCAAGCTTGACTACCGCGCCCAACCTGTCGGAGTGCCCAAGTAGCGACATGAGGTGCCGAACGCGTGCCTAGTATCCCCGACATAACTCCATTAAGCATTTGGGCTGTGACTCACGTTATGGAACTTGAAAGCGTATTCCGGGCTCTGTTTGAGGTCAACGGAAGCCGACATGCCGCGATTGAGGCGTTAGAAGCGTTATCGGTGCTCGCTGCATCCGGTGCACCCAATAATGAGCTCTGGAGCAAGGAGGGCCTCGCCGAGCGCCTTGTCTCCCTACTCGCGGAACCGTGGCCGGCGCCAGGTTTCGGCGCTCGGGAGCTAGTGTCCGTGCCCTCCATTCGACGCGCTGTGCCCGGTGGGTGCCTCTAGGACACGTCTTGTACCCCCCCTCCAGCCCGCTGCCAAGCCCGCCCGTAGCCTCCGCGCCCCCCCCCCCGCGGACCAAACTCCGCCCCTGCACCACCCAATGTGCCTGCTTGCACGCGCCGCTGATGCAGGCGAGCGCGGCCTGCCCGCCGTCCAGCTGGACTCCTCCATCGCCGCAGCGGTGCTTTGCGCACGCCTCATCGCCACCACCGCCGCCTCCGACGAGCCGGGGCCGCGGCGCCTGGCGGCGCGCCTGCGCGAGGTCGGCGGCCTGGCTGCAGTGGCGGCGCGCGTACGACAAGCGCACGACGCCCAGTCCTACGGCGGCGGCGCCGCCCAGCACCCCGCGGGCCGCCCGCCGCACCCACACGCGCACCCGCACGTCTTCGTGTCCCTGCTGCGCGCGCTGGACGCCCTGCTCCGCAGCGAGGCGGGCCGCATCTATTACAGCGAGCGCGCGGCGGCGTCGGGCGCCGCGGAGGGCAGCCTGGATGTGCTGCTGCTGCCGCTGCAGCCGCCGGCACCCAACCCGGCTGCGTTGCAGCAGGCCGTGTCCTGCCTCAAGCATCTGTTGGGGCTGGAGTACCGCCGCGCCCAGAAGCAGCAACAGCAGCAGCAGGCCGCCGCGGCGCAGGCGGCGGGCGGGATCCGACGTGGCGACAGCCGCCGCCTACACCCGGCGCTGAGTGTGGCGCCCGGCAGACACGACCCGGCTGTGCAGGTAGCTAGCTGTGCGAGAGCTTTCGCGCCCTACGCTGGTTGGTAGCTCGGGTCAAGGGCGCGCAGAGGTCGTTGCACGAGATCGCGGCGCCGTGCATGTCCCCCCCCCCCCGCCAAAAGAAATTGCATGCTTCATATGGCTTGACCGTAGATCCACCTTTCCCCTCTCCCGCCTACAACACACACAATCAAATACAGGAGCGGCAGGAGGCGGCGCTGCGGCGCCTGTTGGACAGCGCGCGCAACGCCGCCCTGTTCCTGCTGCGGGCCGTGCCGGCGCACATGCCGCTGCTGCTGCCGCTGCTGCCGCGCGCGCCCAGCCTCTGCAGCACCCTTCCCTCAGCCTCCTCCGAGCTGTCGGCGTGGCAGGCCGCACTCGAGCTGGTGAGCACCGTGTGCGTCAGCCGACCCGCTGTCACGGAGGTCGCAGTGGACTACCTACTGTCTTCGGCGGCGCCGCCGGCGCCGCGGCCGGCGTCCGCGGCGCCTTTCAGCGGTGGCAAAGGCAGCGGCACGGCAGGTGGTGAGGCCGCGGCGGCCTTGGAATGGCAGGTCCGTTGCAGCTACCGGGATGCGCTGCAGAGGGCGCTGAGCCAGATTGTCCGGGGCATGGCGTGCGGCCTGACACGAACCCTAGAAGACGCCGCGGGCAGCGGCAGGCTGCTGGGGGAGTCAAGCCGCGGCCCGAGCACCAGCGGCGGCGTGGCCGCATCGGCCGCGGCTCTGGCTGCTGCCGCCGCGGTGAACGTGCATGCGGCGATGCACGGGTCAACACCCGCTGCGGTGTCGATGCTGGGAGGCAGCAGCAAGATGAGGCTGTCGCTGCTGCCGCTGGTGGCGGAGGAGTCTGCGGCCGACATGGCGGCGGCGGCAGTGGCGGCCGCCGCATCGCCAGCCGCCAGCGCCCGGCAGCAGCAGCAGCAGCAGCAGTGGCATCAGGTGCCCGCAGTAACGGCGGCTGCGGCCGCGGTGATGTCCGCTCCGCTGCTGAACAGCGCCAACGAGTCCATCATGGGCGCTGATGGTGACGCTGAGGCGGAGCACGGCGCCGTCAGCGGCCTGAGCAGCCTGAGTGCCGCGCAGCTGCCGCCGCTGCTGCTGGGGCCTGAGTCCAGCAGCGTCTCCGTGGTGTTGGAGTCGCAGGCGGCGACGGCCGCCGACGGCCACCTCAGCTTCTACCGCCTGCGGCTGCTGTCCGACGTGGCGGCCCGGCTGCTGGCGCGCCTGGGCCGGGGCGAGGTGCTGGCGGCTACTGCCAGCCGCAACGGCGACGGCGGCTACAGCGCCGGCTGTAGCATTGGCGCAGAGCTGCTGGAGGCTGAGGTTGATGCGGTGTTGAGCAGCCTCGAGTCCGACATGCTGGGAGGCAGCAGCAGCGGCCGTGTCGGCGGCCCTGGCAGCGGAGAGGCTGTAGCAACTGGAGCCGGCGCCAGCGGCGGTCTGCTGGGCAGGCGCGTGAGCGCCGGCAGCGGCAGTAGCAGCCCGTCGCCTCGTCAAGGCCAGCCGCCACAGCTGCAGCCCTTGCCGGCGTGCGGCGTGATCCTGGTTTTCCTGAGCCTCGCCCGCGGCCACATGCAGGCCAGCAACCGGCAGGAAGCGGGCATTCTGCGCGCCTGCGCCCGGCGGCTGTTCGACCCCTGGTGCGCTGCTGTAGCACACCTGGCGACCGAGCTGCGGGAGCTGCCGCCGCCAACGGCGGCGGCGCCACAGGCGCAGCAGCACGGGCCCGAAGCAGCGGCGGCGGCGGCCAGCCGTCCCGCTGGCGGCGCCCTGAAGAGCTTGGACAGCTTCGATGACATCGCGAGCGCTGCGAGCGACGGCGATGCAGGCGGCGGCGTATGTAGTGGAGGCAGCAGCAGGGTGCTGCTGCTGCCGTTGCAGGACATGGGCCGCACTATCCGGGCACGTGCGGCGGCGGCGGCCGCATGGGAGCTGCGCGCAGCCGACTACCCATGGCTCATGGACGGCGGAGCGGCCGCGACCGCGGCCGCGGCTGCTGCGGCGGCGGCGGCTCTGCCGCTTGAAGGCGCCATGAGCGCGGGGGACGTGCGCCGCTACGAGATGCTGCTGCAGGCGGCGTGCGGGCTGATGGCGGCGGGCGGCGCCGCCGGCTGCGGCGAGGTGCAGCACGGCGCCTGGACGTGGTGCTGCAACCTGCTGACGCACGTTTTCAAGGGCAAGTGCATTTCAGTCGGGGCTTGCAGCTCTGTGTGAAGTGTACCGTATTTGCCGCTGCCGTGAAAGGGTTCCGCAGAGTTCACCCCCTGCTGGTTGCCCAAACGCGCGGCCACGCACGGTCGGGGATGGCGGGGTCGGGGTGTCATGCCAACTAGGCTGCATGGAGTAGTGACGCTCCGGCAGCAGCAATGCACGTGCGTGCTTGATGAAGGCTCTTACGTGTTGCCTGTGACTGGACTGCCCTTGCCTTGCAGGCGAAAACGACGCCGCGGCCGAGGCTGCGCTCTACACCGACGCGTCCTTTGCGGGCCTCCGAGCCGTGGGCGTGGCGTGCCTGGCCGAGTGCTTGCATCTGGCGCAAGCGGAGCCCCCACCGCCGCCTGCACCACTGCTGCGGACTGGCGGCACTGCGGTTGGAGATGATCGCGCTGCTGGGGCGGCCCAGTCGCCGCGGCCGGAGGCTCCAGCCACCAAACCCAAGCCGCTACTCCCGCGCGACGATGCCTTCGTGGATTGCTTGCAGCGGCTATGCACAGTTGCCGGGAACCTCAGCCGTCATGCAAAACCAGCAGCCGCGGCCGCGGCCGCAAAGTATGCGACAGCAGCACCAGCAGCAGATCTGGCGGTGGCGCTGAAGCTGGCGGCGGCGGCGGTGCGGTCGCTGGCGGGGGACCGCGGCGAGTGGCGGCTCAAGGCCGCGTGTGGCGCGCTGCACGGCCTCCTCACTGGCACACACCGGCCCGCCGCCGCTGCAGCACCGGCAGCAGCATCTGCCGCCTTTGCTGCCGGAGCAACAGCTGCTACAGCCGCCGCCACGGCAGCACCGGCATCGCCGGCTGTGTATGGCCCGGCGGTGGCAGCGGTGGCGGGGTCCGGAGCCGCCGCCGCCTTCGGGGTGCGGTTGACATGCCTGAAGCCTGATCAGGCCATGTCCGGGGAGGAGCTGGCGGCGGCGGGTGCGGTTCAGCTACTATTGCGAGAGGGCGGCGGCGCAATCCGGGACCAGATCCAGAGCCTGGGGCTCCTGCCCTGGATCCTGGATCGGCTATCTCGGCTAGCAGGAGCAGAAGCAGCTGGCGGCGGCGCTGGCGGGCGGGCTGCTGGTACAGCTACCGCGCCGGTGGGGCAGCAGAGCAAGGCGCAGGCGCTGGCGAAGGCGCACCAGCACCAGCAGGTGGCGGGGCTGACCCTGCTGCTGCAGCAGCTGCTGCGGAGCTCTCAAGGCGGGAGCACTGCTGAGGGCGCCAGCGAGGCGGCGGAGGGCAGCGCGGAGGCGGTGGCGGAGGTGGTGGCGGCGCCGGGCGTGCTGGACCTGCTCAAGGTGGGACCGACATTCTCCAAAGCGTTGATGTGCGCATGTTTACAAACCAGTAGATGCAAAACAAATACGGGAAGATAGTAGGAAGCTAAGGAGCTGACTGTCACTTTCCCGTTTTATCTTGAGTTGAGCATGCAATTATTTCGCCCTACTACTGCGTACAGGCCTACTCGGGGCAGAGTGGTGGGGCGGATGTGCGCACTGCTGGGGACGCGGCCCGTGGCTGCCTCCTTGCCTTGGGCATGGCGCCACCGGAGGCGCCGCCGCCAGCTCCCGCTAAGACGGCTGTAGCAGCTGCCACAGCTGCACCATCCATCGATGCTGCAGCGCCGGGCACCCCACTTGCAATCGCAAGCGAGCAGCAGGCGGCCACACGCACAGCAACCGCCCTTGCGCATCCGCAGGCCGTTGTCGGCGCCACTGCCGGCGAAGCGGTGGCGCTATACGTCGGCCCCGTTCAGAAGGTTGCTGCTGTAGCAGCGGCAGCGGAGTCTGTCACCGCAGCAGTAGGCGAGGAGGAGGTGGGCGCTCTGCGCCGTCGGGTCGAAGAACTGGAGGCTGGGCTGCGGCAGCTGAAACAGCTGCGGCAGCCACAGCAGACACAGCAGCCGGTGGCGGGAAGTGCAGCAGCCAAGGCGGCAGAAGGGCCCCAGAAGCAGCAGATGAGCCAGCAGGGCGAGGAGGCTCAGCAGCTGTGTGCAGCCGCTGCCGCCGCGGCTGCGGCCGCTGCGACGCAACACGCAGAGGTGGGTGCGGGCGGGCTGCGGGCATGACTTTTCCATATGTTCAAATGACAGCAAGTTACACAGCAAGTCTTTCGCTCACTGCCTTAGTACTCGCTGCGTGCAGCCTCAATTAGCTGCCGCGCACGCGCCTTTCTTGTATTACTTGCAACCTTGCCAGCAGGTAACTCAGCAGCAGCAGGAACAACAACAACAACAACAACAACAACAACAACAACAACAACAACAACAACAACAACAACAACAACAACAACAACAACAACAACAACAACAACAACAACAACAACAGCAGCAGCAGCAGCAGCAGCAGCAACAGCAACAGCAGCTGCTGCTGCTACTGCGGACGGAGGTTACCGCGCTGCGCGCTGCCAACGCCCTGCTGGCGGCGCAGGTGTCGGATTTGCAGCGCGGTGCGGCACAGGCGGCCGAGGGCGTGGCGGCGCTGCACCACACGGTGGCGGCTCTGCTGCAGCAGCAGCCGAGGACCAGTGGCGGCGGTGGCGGCGGCCCAGCAGCGGGTGGCGTTGGTGGCAGTGTTGGTGGAGGTGGGGGCGGCGCTGGTCAGCTGAAGGCGGAGGGCAGCGGTGGCAGCTATGGTGGAGGAGGAGGAGGAGGAGGAGGAGGAGGAGGAGGAGGAGGAGGAGGAGGAGGAGGAGGCGCAGCGGCGCGACCCCAGCCGGTACGTACCATGCAATGGGTGCACGTGGCATGCCACATGCCTTTGCAGCCTGCATTTATCTGCGCATGGAACATACTTCCCAATTGCCACCAGCTGCTGATGGCGCACATTGCTTTGAACTGTCGATCTGCCTTTGAACCTCTCCTCACATGTACAGTTCACGAGCACTCCCCTGGGACAGACCTGGGGCCATATGCCCCAGGCTGCCACAGCCACCGGCCCCGGGCCTGGTCCAGCAATGCCAGCACTTCACCGCACGTCCCACCACAAGCCGCATGCCGCACAGCACGCGCAGCACCATCCGCAGCAGCAGCATGCCCCCCACTCCCCGCATCGTGCCTTGCTAGGGGTGCAGGAGGAGTCGTCGACCAGCTCCATTGGTAGTGGCGGCAGCCCCGGCGGCGGCAGTAGCAGCACCAGCATCCTCCCGCCGCTACTGCCGCTCAGCCAGCAGCACAGGGTCAGCGGAACGGGCATGGGCAGCAAGGGCCCGTCACAGCACGCCACGTCTGGGGGCGGAGGCGGTGTTGCCCTGCTGGGGTCGCCTACGACTCCGGGGGCAGCAGCAGCGGCGGCTGCAGCGGCTCTGGGCGGCGGCAGCGGCGTTGGTGGTGGTGCGGCGGCGGCAGCTGCAGCTTTGGCGGCAACTAAAACCGTCGGGACGGGCGCAAGCGGCGGCGGCAGCGGCCGTGCAACTGGGGCCACCGCAGCTGGTGCCGGTCAAGCGCGGCGGGCCGTGGCGGCTACGCACTAGTACATAGGTTAAAACAACAGTATAATGTATGTTCTAGGACAGCTCCTAGCCTGCTAGAGGTGGCCAAGGCCGATGCTGTCACAGGTTTCTGGAGACGGCTGCACGAATTCGCAGGCCTAGGGCTTCCACGGAAGGGATGGCGGGAAGTGGGTGTAGGGCACCCCTGCTAGCGGTGCAGAATGGGCATATCAGGGTGCGGCAGCCCGAAGCCTAACGTGGCAGAGCGAGAGACAAGGCGTGCCGCCGCTGAGTTGGACCTGTGTGCTCAAGACGGTTTTTTTAAGCAGCTTGCAGCCGCTGAAACAAGCGGGTTGTCTTAGTAGGTGGGGTAGCAGTGAGTTCTGGTTTGGTGGAGAGCGAGGGGAAGCCCCTGTTTGCTTCTAGGGGCCTGGCTGGTTCGTGGTTTGAGGCATGTATAGTATGACCTGTCCCCTGTGCGGTGGCTTATAGCGTTTTCGCCGGCTTGGGAAGAAGGGGTTAGATGAGCAGTGGTGGGGTGTCAGGCGTTGGCTCCTGGGAGTTGCTCGGGGAGTTTTCTTTCTTGCTGTGTGTTGAAGTGCTGTTTGTGATGCTCGCGCGAGTGACGTCCAGCTGCGCGCGAGCTAGCCGTAGGAGACAGGCGGACACGCCACAGCTGGTGGGAGCTCGCCACCCCGCTCCAGCTACCTTACAGACCCCGTTGCGCCGCGTGGGGGCTGCGTGCTGGCTAGCTCGGCTGACCAGGCGAAACTAGGGTGCATGGCTGCTGGAATGATACCTACTGGACCGCCAGGGGAGAGAGACACAGGCCCGCGTTGCAATGTCGATGACTGATGTGTTACAAGGACCCCGGCTGCGGCACTTCCACTCTCAGCCTAAAAGGAGAGCATAGCGTTGGTCGATTCTCCTAGGCTAGTAAGTGTATGAAGGTACGTTCCGCGGGCCGACGCCTCAGGCGTCGCCCGCACTTGAGTATCCGTCCATGCGCAACAGCAATGCGGACTCGAGTGCGGTTAGCAAGACGTCTGCGCCCGCCTCACTCTCTCACACTCTCACAGCACACTCCCGACATCCTCCCTAGCTCAGCTCGGTGACATGCCGCACCACTCTCAGAACCGGGGATACGGGCTAGGGGCAAGCCGTGGTACTGCGTAGCGGTAGGGGTTTGGAGTCTGGATCCAACCCAGGGCGTGCCCAATCCGGTGGCCACACCGCCAGCCTACCTGTCAAGGGATTACTTATGAGATATGTAGCATACAAGCCGGAATGGTATACAGAAGCCATGGTTGGAATGCACACGACGAACTTTGCCCCGTTTCGACGGGGCACCCATAGCCATGCTCGGAAAACAGTAGAGAACCTGACCTGCTGATGGAGACAGGCACCTCAATTGCAGGTCAGTGCGCTCCACAGTTGGCCGCGAGAGCGAGAGAGGTTCGCTCAGCGCCTCTTCAAGCCCGTGTGCTGCCTTGCCCCCCCGTTCATTGTTATCTTGCAATTCCACATAGACAACCAGAACTTGGATTGCAGCAGGGCCGAACTGCGCAAACACTGGCGAGGCCAACTCGTTCTCGGAACCTGTTTCACAGTTGTCATCAAGCGCATCTTACACTTAACTTCATTGTTCTGCAGCAAGTAAATGTCGTAACCCTTATCGCGCTCTGAGCGCGACCCTGCCCATAACTGTCCGTCGCGCGCTCTGAAGCTGCGGCTGACAACTCGGACGATGGAAGTTTATGTGCGGCACGATGTTCTGTTATACATCATAGTATCCGTACTGCAAGCGTCTGAACTCCTCGTGTGCATGTCCAGGTGTCGCCACGCCGCGGCTACATCAGGCTGGCCTGCATAACGTTGCATTGTATGCACAACAGAAAAACAAACTCGTCTACTTGCCTGGCGAGTGCACGGATCCAAAAGCTGGATTCAACAGCCGGGCCTGTTTCCCTGACCCCTTGTCACCCCGACACGCAGGTATCCTACTCCTGCTGCTGCTGCTGGCCTCCACTGGTCCAACCTCAGCAGCAGATACCGGAGCAGCAGCAGGAAACAGCAGCAGCGGCAGCAACAGCGGCGCAGCGGATGCACTGCTCATACTGCCGGCCCCGGACCTGGAGTGCCGGGTGGTGCTGATCGGCGACTGCACGCCAGGTACTTGTCTTGGCGCCGGCGCTCCCTCGTGGTCGGTCCTAGTCGCCAGCCTAAGCTGCACATCCTACAGCGCAGCCGGCGCGGCTGTCACCGTCCGGGCGGGCCGGCGGTTCTCTGATGCCGCCGCCGCAAACAGCAGCGCCGCTGGCGGCGGCTCGCCGCAGCCGTGGAATGCCACGCTTGCATTCAGCGAGCGCAGCGGCGGCGCGGACGACTGGGGCCTCACGTTCAGTGGGCTGCGACACCTGCGCCTGGTGGACAGCCGCATCAGTGGCGTGCCGCTCACCGCCGTGGGGCCGCTGCTGCGCTGCGAGGACTGCGGCGCAGTGTCTGTGTCGAACCTCACCGCGCGTTCCGTGTATGGCTCAGTGAACACGGCTGACTCGGCGGCGCCACCGCCACGCATGGGACTGTGGGGCGTACTCCATGCCACGGGTGTGGCGGCGGCGCACCTGAACGGCTTCCAGTGCGTGGACGTGGCCGGGGCAACAGCTGGGTGGTCCTGCCTGCGCCTGGAGCTCGCAGCCGCAGGCAGTAGCAGTAGCAGTAGCAGTAGCAGCAGTGGTGGCTGGGCGGGCGCGGAGGTAGTGCTGCAGGATTCAATCCTCGCCAACTCGTCAGTGGTCTGGCGGGCAGGCGACCCCATCTACGGCGCGTTTGGGCTGACCGCCCAGAACGGCTCGCCGGCTGTACGGCTGAGCCTGTACAACAGCCGCATTGACAACCACACCGCCCGCGGGCCGGACTGTAGGGCCGCTGCCCTTGCGGTCATTGCGCCGCTGAGCCTGGTGAGCGCACATGATAACGTCACGAGGAACGGGCCGAATGATTGCATGCGGTGGGACGACTTGCAAGACCAAGTTCACACGGCTGGGCTGTGGGTCAACAGGTTGGCGTGGCACGCGACAGCGCTATTGCCCGCGCGTTACCTTGCCCTCCGCGCGTGACTCAAATAATGTGGGATGTGCATGCACACAGGACCGACTCCTGCTAGACGGCGGCTCCTCCATCTCCGACAACACCGCCACGGGCTGCCGGGCTGGAGCCGTGTTTGTGCAGGGGTGGGGCGAACCGTCAGCGGTGCCGAGCATAGCGCTCGAGGGCGGCAGCAGCTGCAGCCGCAACCAGGCGGAGCGCGGGGAAGGCGGCGCCTGCCTGCGTGTCGCACACGCGCCTGTGCTCAGCCTGCGGCTCAGCGGCGGCAGCGCCGCCGATGGCAACAGCGCCACCGGCTCGGGTGACGGCGGCGCGATGCGCTTCACCCACCTTGACTCGCTAGTGCTTGCGGGGGGCAGCAGCATTTCCGGAAATGAGGCCGGCGGCGGCGCAGGCGGGGCAGTCCACTCGCAGGGCCTGGGTGATGCCCGCAACATGACCGCAGTGACGCTGCTTGGCGGCAGCCGCCTCAGCGCCAATCGTGCGTCTGGAGGCGGTGGCGCGCTGTGGATGGGCAGCCGCGTGGGCGTGGTGACAGTGTGCGGCGGCAGCGCCGTGGAGGGCAACTATGCCGGCGGCGAGGATGGCGGCGCGCTGCGGGTGCGGCACCTGGGCGCGCTGGAGGTGACCGACGGCAGCAGCGTGTCAGGGAACAGCGCGGCGGTGGGCCGTGGCGGCGCGGTGTTTGCGGAGGGCGTGTGGGAGTGGCAGGTCGACGCGGTGCGTGTGGCGAATGGCAGCCGTGTGGACGGCAACACGGCGGGCCAGGCGGGAGGGGCGCTGTGGACCAACATCCCCATCACGGCCCTGACGGTGCGCACGTGCGCGAGCGCATGGGCGGGCGGGCAGGGCAGGCAGATGATATGGCTGAGTGCAGGGATGATGCCAAGGGGCAGTGTTGGCGCGGGAGTTGCCCTAAGTGTGTCAGGGAGGCAGCCCACGGGCTATGGTAGAGGCTTGCTTGGGGAAACGACCGGGTCTTCAATAGCATGCTGCTTGTTCCCAACCTCCTCATCGCTACCTGCTGGCAGGTTGCTGACAACAGCAGTATCTTCAACAACACGGCGGTGGCAGGCGACGGCGGCGCGGTGCGCTGCCGGCACTTTGACAGCGTGCGGATCTCGGGCGGCAGCCGCATCTCCCTGAACCGGGCCCTGAACGGGGGCCGCGGCGGCGCCCTGTTTGCTGAGGGCTTGGGCGACCAGCGGAACACCACTCTCATTGCCCTGAGCGACAGCAGCCACCTAGACGGCAACCAGGCAGCGCAGGCAGGCGGCGCGGTCTATGCCGAGAGCCGAGTCCTGGGCATGTCGGTGTCAGGCGGCAGCAGCGTGGACGCCAACCAGGCCAACGGTGGCGACGGCGGCGGCGCGCTGTGGGTGCGGCACCTGGGCTGGCTGGAGGTGACCGACGGCAGCAGCGTGTCAGGGAACAGCGCGGCGGCGGGTCGTGGTGGAGCCGTGAACACTGAGGGCGTGTGGGAGTGGCGCGTGCAGCGCGTGCTCCTGTCCAACGGGAGCCGGATGGACGACAACGTCGCGGCCCAGGAGGGAGGGGCGATGCATTTCAACATCCCCCTCTCAGAGCTGCTGGTGGGTCGTGGCCTGTCGTGTCGTGGCGCGGCATGGATTCTGCCATGGTGGCTGTAAGACATACGGTGCTGGGACGGCCGGCTTATTGCGAATTTGCGATACGCGGATATGCTGCTGCTTATGTGCAGGAAGTGGCGTGCAAGGGCTGGCATGAATGTCGAGCTGATGGGGCGTCCATTGCGCGATGTCCTGCCCCCTCAACTCCCCCTCTTGCCCCGCAGGTCGCATTAAACAGTTCCGTCAGCAACAACACCGGCTCGGAGGGCGGCGCCGTGCGCTGCCGGCACGTGGGGCGCGTGGCCGTCACGAGCGGCAGCAGCGTGCGCGGCAACAACGCGGCCGGCGGAAGCGGCGGCGCGATCTTTGGCTGGGACAACATGGGAGGTAGCGAGGACACGCTCGACATCACCATCGGCGGCGGCAGCCGCATGGATGGGAACCTGGCGGCCCAGGGCGGCGGCGCCGTCCTCCTGCAGACCGCCGTGCGGCAGCTGTCTGTGTCTGACGGCAGCAGTCTCAGCGGGAACAGCGCGGCGTCGGGCGACGGCGGCGCCATCCGGGTGCGTCACGTGGACGCGTTCATCGTGCAGGGCGGCAGCAGCGTGGTCAACAACCGCGCCGCCGACGGCTCGGGACGGGGCGGCGCGCTCTTTGCAGACGGCATGGGCGACCAGCGAAACATGACGCTGCTCGCCGTGCGCGACCGCAGCCGCCTGGACGGCAACTGGGCAGCTCAGGCGGGCGGCGCGGTGGCGGCCTGGGTGAAGCTCGAGGCGTTGGTCGTGTCCGGCGGCAGCAGCATGGACGCCAACCAGGCCAACGGTGGCGACGGCGGCGGCGCGGTGCGGGTGCGGCACCTGGGCTGGCTGGAGGTGACCGACGGCAGCAGCGTGTCCGGGAACAGCGCGGCAGCGGGCCGTGGCGGCGCGGTGTTTGCGGAGGGCGTGTGGGAGTGGCAGGTCGACACGGTGCGTGTGGCGAATGGCAGCCATGTGGACGGCAACACGGCGGGCCAGGCGGGAGGGGCGCTGTGGACCAACATCCCGGTGACGAAGTTTCTGGTGAGCTGCACTAATCTCATGCGACTGGCCGGGTTGTGTGCAGCTGCCGCACGAGCATTCGAGCGCCTTGGCACGTGGCTTTCCAATGCTTTACTTCTGTCACCCCGCCGCCTGCACAGGTGTCAGACCAGAGCTCTGTCAGCAACAACACCGGCTCGGAGGGCGGCGCCGTGCGCTGCCGGCACGTGGGGCGTATGGCCGTCACGGGCGGCAGCAGCGCCAGCGGCAACAACGCCACAGCCGGGCACGGGGGCTTGGTTCTGGCAGGCGACTTCATCGATGGACTCGAACCCAGCGACCTCACCATCAGCGGCAGCAGTCGCGTGGAGGGCAACGCAGCCGCGCAGCAGGGCGGCGCGATCTGGGCCCAGTCGGTGTTTAGCCGGGTGTGTGTGTCCGATGGCAGCAGCCTCAGCGCCAACGTTGCGTCTGGCGATGGGGGAGCGATCCGCGTGCGGCACGCAGATACGCTGGTGGTGGAGGGCGGCAGCGCCGTGCTCAACAACACCGTGTCCAGATCAGGCTCCGGCGGCGCGTTCTTTGTTGAAAGCCCTGACCAGCAGCGCAATACATCGCTGGTCGCGGTGCGTGGCCGCTCTCGTGTGGCCGGTAACCGGGCTTTCGCGGGCGGCGGCGCGCTGTTTACGCGGGGCCGGGTCGAAGCGCTGGTCGTGTCGGGCGGCAGCGGCGTGGACGGCAACTTAGCGGAGAATGACAGCGGCGGCGCGATGCGGCTGCAGCACCTGGGGATCTTCCAGGTGGTCGACGGCAGCAGCGTCAGCGGCAACACGGCGACGGGCGCGGTCTGGGGCGGCGAGGGCGGCGCGGTGTATGCGGAGGGCGTGTGGGAGTTGCGCATGGCGCGCCTGGTGGTGGGGAACGGCAGCCGTGTGGACGGCAACGCGGGCACGGCAGGCGGCGCCTTCTTCACCCGAATTCCTGTGGATGCTATCCAGGTGCGTGCATTTCTTGTTCCTGCGTGAGGCGAAGCCGTTCAGACAAGCCCCCGAGATCCAGGGGTTTTGTACGGCAGGTTTGGGCTCCATGCCCCACATCAGCGTTCGACATGCAAGCTCACAAAACCACACTGCCCTCCCCTTGCCGCTGGCGCTTCGCTCCTGCGGCCTTTCCTGCCCACAGGTGACGCAGGGCAGCAGTCTCAGTGTCAACAGCGCGAGCAGCGGTGATGGCGGCGCGGTGCGCTGCCGGCACGCCGACGCCATCCTCATCAGCGGCAACAGCAGCGTGTCAGGCAATGCTGCGCCCAAAGGGCGCGGCGGAGCCTTCCTACTTGAGGGCATTGACGGCGTCAAGCTGGACCGCGTTGAAGTCAGCGGCGGCAGCCGGCTCGAGGCCAACGCCGCGCGCTCCGGCGGCGCCATCGGCACGGATGCGCGCGTTGGGGAGGTGGAGGTGTCCGGTGGCAGCAGCCTGAGCGGCAACAACGCCACGTTTGAGCAGGGCGGCGGCATCAAGGGTCGCCGCCTGGAGGTGCTGCTGGTGACTGGCGGCAGCCGTGCGGACAACAACTCAGCGCTGCTGGCGGAGGGCGGCGCGTTCCATTTCTGGGAGGACGACCTCCTCAGCAGCCCCGCTGCCGCCGCAAGCCCCGGCAACGGCACGGTGGTGGTGGTGGCCGACGGCAGCAGCCTGTCCGGCAACTTTGCCGGCCGTGGGGCCGCCGTGATGCGGCTGGGCAGCGCGGTCGCCGAGTTTACGGTGACGCGCGGCAGCTGCGTGTGCGACAACACCGCCGGCGGCCCTTTCGAGCCCGATCGCCCCTGGGAGAGAATGCGCGCCGACATCGGCGGCGCGCTGGCCTTCCGGCGGCGCGTGCGAAGCCTCAGCGTCACACACGGCAGCTGCATGTGCCGCAACCGCGTCCTGGTGGGCAACCGCGGCGGCTCCTTCAATGCAGACCAGGGTGTCGACAGCCTCACCGTCTGCCACGGCAGCCGCCTCTCCAACAACAGCGCCGCCGGCGACTCCGGCGCCTTCCACGCGCGCGCCGACGTCCCTGCGTACGCGCTGGGGGCCTTCGCGCTGTGCAACGGCAGCTCGCTGGACTGGAACCAGGCCATGGGCGCCTACGGCGGAGCGTTCATGGCGGAGGGGCGGCTGGGGAACATCAGCATCAGTGGCAACAGCAGCATGTCCCACAACCAGGCGCAGCTGCGCGGCGGCGTGATGCACCTGGGCTGCCTGCCCGACCGGTTCGTGCTACGGGACAGCGCCGCCGTCAACAACAGCGTCGTGTTCGAGCAGGGCGCGGTCATGTACATCAACGTGAGGAGCTGTTGTTGTCGTCGTCGCAATAATTAGCGGTCTATGCGAGGCCTGCGGCATGCGCACAAGTCAGTCCTGCCTGATGGGTGGCTGGCAGCACCCGCGGGCGAGCCGGCGAGCGGCCGGGAAATCCGTTTATCCCCATGCCTTTGCATCGTCCCCTTCATGTGTCTGCCTCCTGTCATGCCCGCCTGCCCGCCCGCCTCCGTCTCCGCCTCCGCCTCCGCCTCCGCCCGCAGGTCAACGCGGATCGGAACTCCGACCCCACCATGGAGCGCGGTGTGCCTGGCGGCCCCTTTTTCCTGGAGCTGTCCAACTCAAACGTGTCGGCCAACAGCGGATACAAGGCCGGGGCCATCTCGGTGTTCCTGGACGGAGCCATCATGACGGTGGACGACCCCACCGAGCGGGCGCGGCTGCGACGTGCCAAGCACCTGCACATCAACATCACGCGCTGCGCCTTGAACGACAACCGGGCGCTGCAGGGCTCGGGCGGGTGAGGCGCGCAGTGTCGGGTGCCGGGCGATGCGCGGAGTGCGGAGCGGGTGGTGGGCGCTGTGGGTCCGATTTCGCATGCTTGGGGCCATCCGAGGTATAGCTGGCGTGTGGTGCAGGGGCAGATGTTGGGGAGGTGAAGGTAAGGAGGTGGTGTTGCCAAGCAAGTCCGTTTCCAGGACTGAGACAGTGTCGTGGCCCCTTCTGTGTTTGCTTGTCCATTCACTATCGCAGGGCGCTCACACTTCGCAACGTTGTGTATCAGGTCAAGGACCAGAACCGCGTGGCATCTGTCAATCTGGGAATGAGCATTTTGATCGACCAGTCCACACTCAACAACAACCAGGCCGGCACCTACCGAAGGAAGCTGGACTCCATCCCCGACATTGCGGGCACGAACGGTCGGTGGGAGTTCTTGGGCATGTATGCGGCGGGCAGGCGTGGGGATGTCGCGCGGGTGTACCATATGTGGTGCACGCATGCGGGCTGACTAGGGCGCTCCCTACCCACCAAAGCCGTATCGTGTGCTCACATGTTCACTGCCTGCCTGCCCGCTGCTCCTCCCAACACACGTGCACAGGCATCGGCGGGGCCGTGTTCGTGTGGTCCCAGGTTGTGACCTGGCGCGCCGGCCCTCCCTACAACACCAGCACCGCACTCAGCTGGCCCGATGGTGGCATCTGCACCGCCGCCGCCGCCACCACCACCATCACCGCCAGCAGCGGCAGCGGCAGCGGCGGCGGCGATACCCCCATGCCGCTGGACGACCTTGGGGAGCCCTGGCCGGCTGCCACGCAGCCCTGCCGGCTGCTGGTGCGGGACTCAGTGATAAGCAACAACACGGCCGTGAGCGGCTGGGGCGGCGGTATCATGCTGGCGACTTGCGCGGCGCGCATTGCGAACAGCACCCTGGCCAACAACACCGCCGGCATTCCCGGCGGGGGCCTGGCGCTTCTCGAGTACGAGGTCCCGTCCTCGGGCTACGACCCCCTGGGGCCGTGCGTGGACGGCGTGCCGCTGTTTGGAACCGGCGTGGGCGTGGCGGCCCCACAGCAGCAGCAGCTGCTGCTGCCGAACGGCAGCAGTAGTAGCAGTAGCAATAGCAGTAGCAGTAGCAATAGCAGTAGCAGTAGCAGCAGCAGTAGCAGACACCTGCTCCAGCAGACGCCCTTGCCACCGTATCCTCAACAACAGCAGCAATCTACTGATGCAGTGCCACGGTGGCTGGTGCTTGTCGGCGTGACGCTGGAGGCAAACAGCGCGTCGGAGGGTGGCGGGCTGTATCTGGAGGTCAACCGGACTGCGGCGCTGGTCAAACGGTGCCGCTTCGTGGCCAACACCGCCGCCACCACGGGCGGGTGAGGGAGCAATTCACGCATGGAGGGGAGGCGGTTGAGGACGGGGGGTTGTGGTTACCAGCCCAAACTAAACCAATCTAAAGGAAGCGGAGTTGAGTAATGCAATTACGGTAATACAACGAAATACTCGTTAGGTTGAAGCAGTCGAAGAAGACGTGTGGAGTGCGCCGGCGACGGGGGGGGTCAAGTTAGTGAAAAGGTTGAGGAACGGCATGTTCTAAGCTGCGCTGTGCTGGCACGCTTGCAAGGGGCAAGGGAGGCTGCATGCCGCGCGTTTACTGGTTGCGGTTGCGTCGTGGGTGCTGCTGCCCTGAATCTTCATTACCTCTTTCCACTATTCCGTGTGCTTCCTGGCCCGTTGCACTGCTCAACAGGGCTGTCCGTGCCGCCGTAAGCAGCACGCTGCCAGCAGCGGTGACCATCACAAACAGCACCTTCGAAGGAAACGCCGCCCAAATCAGCGGCGGAGGTAAGGACCTGTGCACACAAGCCCTGACCTGACCTGACCTGACCTGACCTGACCTGACCTGACCTGACCTGACCTGACCTGACCCTACTTGACCTCATTTGAACACTTGAACACCTGAATCAATCATACACACATGCGCCCACGCCGGCAGGCATCAGCCTGGAGCTGACAGCCAGTGGCGCCGCTGTCGTGACCGCGGCGCTGGCCGGGAACCGCCTCGAGCGCAACGGGGCCCGTGTGGGCGGTGGGCTGCACCTGGCCCTGTCCTCCAGCACCGCCGTGCGGTTGGCGGGCACCGTCGCGACCGGCAACAGCGCTGTTGCCCTGGGGGGAGGCTTGTACCTGGAGCACAGCGCAGCCAACCCCAACGTGACACAGCAGCAGCTAGCGCGCGCCGTTCCTGCCAACGCCACGGCGGCGGCGGCGGCGACCGCTGCGGCGGCGGCCGTGGCGCAGCTCACCACCTCGCCGGCGGCGGCGCTGGTCAGTGGCGGCATCTGGGCAGAAAACAAGGCATCTAGCGCCGGCGGGGGGGCCTTCATTCTAGCGCACCCGGAGATGGACGTTTCGGCTTCCGGCTCCGCCTTTAGGCAGAACGCCGCCCTCAGCGGCGCTGGGCTGTATGTGGACGTGACGCAGGGCGGGCGCGTGCGCCTAACCAACGTCAGCCTCAGCGACAACGCAGCCGCCTACCAGGGCGGCGGCATCTACCTTTTGGGCAGCAGCTACGGCGGCGGCGGCGGCGGGTGTGGCGGGCAGTTGGAGCTGGTGAACGTAACGCTCGCGCGGAATCGAGGCGGCCTGCGCGGCGGCGGCGTGTCGGTTGCCACGCTGCTGGCGGCTGTGCCCGGCGCTGGCACCGGGAATGGCAGCGTCGTCGCCGCCGCCACTGCTGCTGATGCAACTGCCCTGATGCCGATCGACGTGTTGGCAGCAGTATCAGCTGGCGGTGGCATGGCGGCCAACGCCTCCAGCAGTAACAATAAGAATGATGATGATGTCGTGACGTGTGCCGACCCGATCCCGTTGCTGGTCTTATCCAGCTCGGCGGTCACAGGCAATCGGGCGCTGTCCGGCGGCGGCGTGTGGCAGGCGCCGGGGGTAATCATCGCGGTCGCCAACTCCACCTTTAGCGGCAACGAGGCCACGCTGTCCGGCGGCGCCATCGCGTCGCTGCAGTGCGGCCTGCTAAGCGTGTCCGGCAGCAGCTTCCTGGCGAACCAGGCGGGGCTCAGCGGCGGCGCGCTGTACGTCGACACCTGCCGCGTGGTGTGGGTGTCGCAGTCGGATGTGCTGGAGAACCGGGCGCTGGCCGGGGGCGGCCTCCACCTGATGGGCCTGCGGAGCGGCGGCAGCGGTGGCGGCGGCGCCGCCGGCACTGCTGCCGCTGCCACCGTCAGCGGCATGGCGCCGTGTGGAGCGCAGCAGCAGGAGGCGGAGGCGCCGGTGGCGGTGCTGACCCACGTGGTGCTCAGCGGCAACACGGCGCAGGGCGGCGACACCGCCAGCGCCGAGGCGGCGGCGCTGTCGCAGCTGGACTCGTCGTCCTCGGCCGGCGGCGATGCCGGCGATGTGGCGGCGGCCGCGGCCGCCGACGGCGTGCTGCTGCGCGAGGTGCAGCCGTATGTGGCGCACGGCGGCGGCGTGCTCATCAACGGGCGTGTCGGTGTGGCAATGTCGAGGAGCCGTCTGACTTCACTGAACGCCGCCAAGGCCGGCTCCATTGTGGCTTCCTCCCAGGTCTGCGACCCGGCCGCTGCTACAGCCGTGCTGCCGTGGACGGCGGCAGGTGCCAATGGCGGCAGTAGCAGCAGCGGCAGCAGCAGCCTGCAGCAGCTGAAGGGCCTTCTGGGAGACCAGTGGCTGCAGGCGACGATGGCGCTGCAGCGCGTTACAGCCGGCTACTGCTCCCTCCTCACCATCAGCAACAGTCGCCTGGCTGGCAGCTACAATGACACAGCTGCTGCTACTGCCGTTGCGGCTTCCAGCGCAACGGCAGGCGAGGCTCTTCCTGCCGCTGAGGTCATTCCGGCAGCAGCAGTAGGAGCAGCAGTAGCAACGGACCCCGCAACCGCTGCCGCTGAGCCCGCCACACCGCCTCTTTGGCTCCTCGACAGTCGCGCTTCGGCCATCCGAGCGCGCTGTGCGTCGGGCGCCGTCGCCGCAAGCGCCACCGCAGGCCGCAGGCTAGCCCAAGCCACAACAGGCGCCACATCAACAGCAGCCGCGGCAGACTCGGCGGCGGCGGAGAGCACATCCATCGTGGATCTGGCGGCAGCCGCAATAAGCATCAGTAACAGCACCAACGGTGGCGGCGCCACCAGCAGCAGTCGCTCTGCAATCATAGCGGGTCTGGAGGCGTGCCTTCAGCCGGACGGGGACAGGGCCAATGCCGCTGCGCGCAACGTCATCGCGGTGCCCGCCGCCAGCCTGCGGATCTCCAGCATCGCCGGCGCGACCGCGCTGGTGCGGCTGCGCAACGGCACGGTGCGGGCGCGCGGCGCGACCGGCAGCAACAGCCCCGCCGCGCACTTCGGTGTGGAGGAGGAGGAGGTGGAGGAGACGGTGGTGGGGCTGTTGGTAGCCCCCGGAGAGCTCTTCGACATCCGGGTACAGCTGATGGATGAGACCGGGCAGCCCGTCACCATTGGTGAGCAGTGCGTGCGCGCGTGACGCCGCACGCGTGCGCATGTGCGTGTGCGTGTGCATGTGAGGAGACATCAGCAGCAGCGCGTGGCCAATCAAGGGCTGACAGGGCTGACAGTCAAGGGGCCGCGAAGGGCAAGCATACATTGGGGAGGCTGGCACGCAGCACGCGCTCCCCTTCCCTCTGCCTGGGAACTCTCCCCTCACTTGACCGCTTCTTTTCTTGTTTCATCCCCACCACCACCACGGTCAACACAGACGTTCCCACCTACTCCATCAGCCTGGCCATCCAGCCTAGCGCCTCCGTCAAGTACGCCGCGCGCCCCGCCGTGTCGGTGCACGGCGTGGCCAGCTGGAGCGACCTGGAGGTAGTGGGCTGGCCCGGCGCCTACTTGCTGCGGGTGGAGGCACGCGCCGTCCTCGTGGCGTCACCCGGCACTGCGGGAAGTGAAGGTGGAGCGGGCGTTGCAGCAGCTGCAACGCTGTCGCAGGTGGGTGCTGTGTGTGTGTGTGTGTGTGTGTGTGTGTGTTAGAGATCACAAGGGGGCGAACAGCAGACATAGGACAATGCGTGTGTGTGTGTGTGTGTGTGTGTGTGTGTGCGTAAAGTTGTTGATGCCCTTACTTGAGCTGCAGCTAGCATGCGACACAACGCGCCAATGGGTTCTGTCGTGGTGCACGCGTGCGGGCCTTCTGAGCTCTCGCCCACACATACGCCAGATAGCTTCTTCCTCACTTGCGGACGGTTGATCTTCTTGTTCCCTCTTACGTGACCCACACACACCCACACCACGCCTCCAGCTCACACACACACACACAGACACACAGACACACACTCTTTGTTTTGTTTGTTATCTCCTTGTGATCTCTAACACACACACACACACACACACACACCCTCCCTCCCTCCCTCTCGCCGCAGGTCCAGCCCCTGGAGCTGCCCCTGGAACTGCTGCGCTGCGAGCTGGGCACGGAGGTGGAGGGCCCGGAGCTGGAGTCCGACCCCGCCTTCTTCACCAGCTGCCGGAGGTGCCGCCAGGGCCAGGTGGGGCTGTGGAAGGACGACCGCACTGGCAGCGGCAGTAGCAGCGGCAGCGGCAGCGGCAGTAGCAGTAGCAGTGGCAGCGCCAGCACGGCGGCACCGGGCCTGACCGCCGTCAGCATCCTCAGCGCCTCTCGGGCGGCGGTGTGGACGCACGAGACGACGTCAGACGTCAACAAGCTGTGCGCTCCCTGCCCCGACGGGGCCATCTGCCCCGGCGCCGCCATCGCAGTGCCCAAGCCCGGCTACTGGCACTCCTCCATGCACTCGCCCGCCTTCCACGCCTGCCCCAACACGGCCGCGTGCGGCGACAACCCCGGCGTCAACGCCACCGCATGGGCGGTCGCGTCCGCTGCCGCGCCCAGCCTGTCAGCCATCGCCGCCTCCGCTCTGGCCTCGGAGATGCTGATTGACATCAGCTTCATTGCGTCGGACGCGCGCTCTGCGGCGCTGGCGCTCTGCCAGCAGTGGTGGGCGGCCAACTACCCGCCGCACCGCATCGAGGCGGCGCTGGCTGGCAACGGCAGTCTGCTGCCCTCCACGCCGCCGCCCTGCGCCGTGTCGGACCTGGACGCCGCGCTGGCGCCAGGCAGCCTTGCGCGCCTGCGCTCGCTGGCAGTAGCAGCAGCAGCATCGGCGGCAGCCACAACCAACGTCAACAACAGCAGCAGCACCCGGGCTGCTGCCACCGCCGACGCATCCCCAACAGCATCCCAGCCGCCGCAGCCGCCGCAGCCTCAGCCGCAGCCGCCCACGTACATGCAGCTGCAGTGCGGGGAGGGCTACAGCGGCCACCTGTGCGCCACGTGCGTGCCCGGCTACAGCCTTAACACGGAGTACGAGTGCAACGAGTGTGTGTCCAGGGCGCAGACGGTGGTGCTGGGCCTCGTCACCTTTTCTGCGACCGTCATCCTGATCCTGTACACCATGTTCAGCAACTTCCAACAGTCCAATGCTGAGGCCGTGGAGGCGCACCAGGTCAGCGCTACCGACCTCATAAAGGTGAGGGGCACGTGTGGAGGTGAGGAGGAATGACGAGGGAGGAGGAGGCTGCGGTCCTGCTTGACGCTTGACCCGGGTTTGTGTGCGTGTGTGCTCGCACGTGTGATGAGCTCGTGGGTGGGTGGACGGCTGGCGCGGGCGGGTCCGCGAGCGCTTGCCGAGCTGCATGCGCTTGTTGCCGCCTTGCCGTTGCATGCGGCGCTGAGCCCCGCCCTCCTTGTCTCGCATGCACGCTGGACTTGTTGCTGTGTGCACGTGCATGTGCACATGCACACACGCACATGCACGTGCACGCCATGCAGGTGTTCATCACGCACATCCAGTACTTCATCATCATCACGCGCCTGGCCATTGACTACCCGCCCGTCATCCACAACACACAGAGTGAGTAGTCATGATCAGGCCCCCCTCCCAGCAGCACACATATCATAACGCACGCAACGCACCCCACCCATGTGACCGGGTCCTACGTACGCTGGTGTGCCATGCTTGCTTGCACACCGGCGGCCAGTCAGTCAGGCAATGTCACGTTACGTAGATGCTTTGGCGAGCCGCATCCTGCCAAGCAATACGCCGCCCGCTGCTGTAGACTGCCCATTAAGCCCGCTGCTCCATGTGTGTGCGTGTGTGTGTGCGCGCGCGCGCGTGTGTGTGTGTGTGTGTGTGTGTGTGTGTGTGTGTGTGCGCGCGCGCATGTTGTACTCTGCTGCTCCGCAGGCGTGTTGAGCTCGCTGACGGGCGCCGAGAACCTGGTGGCCTACTCGCCCACCTGCATGTTTGACGGCCTCAGCAGCGCGGGCCAGGCCGCCGTGTCCATCGCCTTTGGATTCGCCACACCCATCATGGCCGGCGCCCTGGCGGTGGCGCTGTGGGGCGTAAGGTGTGTGTGTGTGTGTGTGGAAGTGCCGGACGCAGGGGTGTGTGTGTATGGTGGGGGTGGGGGAGGTGCCGCTAGTGTTGCATCATACCACGTAATACATACCTGACGTCCGGGGGATGGAACCAATCAACGACACGCACCACACGTGCAGGTACCTGGTCTACAACCAGCGCGTCATGGGCCGTGCCGGGCACATCCGCGGCAGCGCCCGAGACTTCCGCATCGGCTCCCTGGCGCGCGACCACCACTTGAGCGACTACCCGGCCGACCCCGCGGCGGCGGCGGTGTACGCGCGGGCCGACGCGGCGTCCGGCGGCGCCAGCAGCACCGCGGTGCAAGTGCGTGAGGCGGCGGGAGGGCACACGGCACATTCAGCTGGAGGCGGCGGCGGTGAGAGTGGCCTCGGTGCGGGCCCCGGCGGCTGTGGTGATCGTCGTGCGGGCAGCGGCGGCGGCGGCGGCGACTTGAGAGGCGGCGGTGCAGGTGGCGATTCGTCTCCGGCGCTCGTTGCGGTGATGGTGGATGGCGAGCCCGTCGTGACAGCAGGTCGTCTGGGCGCGAACATGGGAACAACGTGGCACCCCGCGACATCAACACCACCACCGCCACCAGGAGGGCACGCCTTCATCAGCCGGCCACAGCAGCAGCCTGTGTGTGAGGCTGCTGAGCCGCTGCCGCCGCCACCCGTCAGCAGGAGCCCCAGCACCAGCAGGAGCACCCGATCCGCGTCTGTTCACCCGTTCACCACAGACAGCGCCCCTGCGCGGTACCCGCACGCACCGCCGCCTCCAGCCACGCTGCCCCTGGCGTGTGTGCACAATGGCGACGACATGATGCCAACTGCTGCTCCCCCTCCCACGGCGGCAGACACAGTCGCCAACACCAGCACCACCCGCAGCACGGCGCACCCCACCGCCGCCGCAACCGCCACTATCACAGCCGCAGCAGCCGCAGGCGGCCAGCTTGCGGTGGGAGCTCCCAACACCATCAGCAACGGCGGAGGCCGTGCCGCAGCTGCCGATACAGGCGCTACTGCCGTGGCCATTATCGCAGGCCCTGCTGCTGCTGCTGCTGTTGCTGCTGCTGCCAGCAGCAGCGGTGGCGTGGCTGCTGCGAAGCCGCGCTGGTCGCTGACGGGGCAGCTGACACGCGCTCTGTCGCGGCTGCGCTCGCTGCGCAACCGCACCAACCGCTCCCTGTCTTACGCGGACCAGGCGTTGAGCCTGCGGCAGCAGGTGGGCGTGGGCCTCATCGTGGCGTCCTTCATTCTGTACCCCTCGCTATGCCAGGTAATAAGGGGGGGAAAAGCGACGGCAGCGAGCGCAGCAGATAGACAAACCGTACCAGTGCCGAATTAGGACACCGGCACATACTTGCTTGCAAACGAGCCGCCAATGAGGCACACACATTATTAGTTGATACGCCGTGCCCATCACTGTGCGCTGAATGCGCCCTGCCTGCGTGTCATCAACCGCCCCAGCGGATACTCACCCCCAGTTCGGGTTTGCACGGTCGTTTTGGCTTTGGGTTCTGGAATGAACTATCCCACCTCGCTCACCCCATCCACCCTTAAACCTGCTGACGACCCCGGTCCCCGCAGGTCACACTGAGCATGTTTGCATGCTACGTGATCGACGCCGGCAACACCGGCGATGCGCTGGGCAGCGAATACCTCACGGTAATATATATCAGCACTTGGTCGCAACATGCCAGCCTTTGCTGCATTCTAACGCGCCTCACCGCCAAACGCTGAACCTCACATATAGCTAGATACCTGACTACTGCTGCACTCGGCACCACACACACACACACACACACACACAGGCGACCTGGGGCCTGGGTTACTGGACTCGCGACATGAACCAGCAATGTTACGCCAGCACCCACATGGCAGTCTACGTGCCCATCGGCATCGTGGCTATTGGGATCTCCTGCCTGGCTCCGCCTGCCGCGTTCTTTGCGGTTACGTTTTCCAACCGCAAGCGGTTGGACGACCTAGACGTAACTGCCAAGTACGGCTTTCTCTACGCCGAGTACAGGTGGGTGCGCTTCCTCCCCTCACCCGCCCCTCCCTCCGCCCGCTGACGACACACACACGCGGCACATAGCACACGCACAGGCGCCCTCGCCGCCGAAGTCATTGCAGGGCTGCACATGCCTCGCCCACCCAGTGTGCTAATGCTAATGAATGTTGCTGCCCCATCCCCATCGATCCTTGCAAGTTGCAACGCCCCTCCCCCTGGTTGGCATCAAACCTGACACACCCTCGTGCAGGCCGGAGTGGTGCTGGTGGTCTGCGGTGGTGCAGCTGCAGACGCTGTCGCTGGTGGCGGTGGAGGTGTTCGGACGCGCCATGAGCGTGAGTAGTAGCAGCCGCAGTCGTTGATTGCTTGTACGGCTGCCTGCTGGCCTACAGGGGCGGCCTGCGGTCCGCACCCACCGGTCCACACCGCGTGACAAAATCGTAGTCCGGGGCTGCCCTGCTGCGCAGTCGCAGGCGGCGGCCCTCGCGCATGCATGCACTACATGCACACAGTGGGACACCCGCGGCACTGCATGTCCGCGCAAAGGCATACACATTTATTTATTTATTTATTGATTACCGCGCACTCTCTATCCGCCCACTCTCATCATTGCAGCCGCTCTGGCACACAGTACTCCAGTATGTGGCCATGTAACGCTCAATCCCACGCACGCACCCACACACGCACACGCACGCACACGCTCAAGCTCACACGCACACGCGCACACGCACGCACCCACACACGCACACGCACTCTCACGCTCACACACACTCGCTCACACGCACACGCACACGCACACGCTCACACGGACAGACGCTGCACCAGTCGCTGGCGCTGCTGGCGGTGCTCATCGTCAACAGCGGCATCACCATGGCCTGCTCGCCCCTCCGACACCGGCTGGTGATGGTGTGTGAGTTCATCTCCTTCGCCGTGCTCAGCCTCACGGTCACGCTGTCCCTCTACTTCCTGGACTCGCCGCCCGCGCTTTCCGCCACCGCATCGGTGAGTAATAAGAGAGGAGTGCCGTGCGTGCGTGCTGGGGCTTACTTGCTTGGCTTGCCAGTTTGGCTAGCTGGCATGTGCACGTACGGCATCTACGGTAGCTGCAATCAAGCTGTGCTCCTGGCTCTGTATGGCTGTTGTTAATACTACGTCTCGCGGCCGGCGCACATATATTCAGGCTGCCTGCCTACGGTTGAAACTCGCAACCTCTACCTCTTCACACAACTGCCCCGCCGCGCCCCTGCTAGCAACGTGCAAACACGCCCCTCACGGCGGTATTACAACACGGTACTACTGTGCCACATACACACACACACGCACTCGCACGCGCGCGCGCGCCCTTACTTGCAGAACGCGGTGGGCGTCATCATCGTGGTGGTCAACGTCCTGGCGCTGTTTGGATTCATTGTCGTCGTGCTGCGCTTCTCCGGATTGAGGCTGATGCAGTCGGCCGGGGTGTCTGCTGGCTGGACCAGGGTTAAGGGATGGGCGACGTCCGGCGCGGCGGCACTGGGCGGGCGCTGCTGCTGCGTGCCGTGGCGGCGCCACCACGGCAAGCTGATAGGAGGTGAAGGGCGCACACCAGAGAAGACTATAATTTGACGCGTGTCGCTCGTGATGGGTTGCGGCCCGACGTGAGCAAGCAACGGGCGATTGCGCGCGAAAGACGAACCCAATGTGTGATGGGAAAACCTGAGAAAGGAAGCTTTTTGCGCTGGCCTGCATATGAAGAAGGCACGTTGGGGGAGGGGCAGAAGGATAAATTAAACGTTACCATTCATGCTTCATCTGTCCCTGCATACGCGAGCATCACAACCACAACAGTGAGAGTTGCCTTGGCAGTTTGCCGGACTTCTATTGCGCATGCGAGGATGTTACCTTGGCATGCGTACATGCATTCCGTGATTCCGGTAATTTATACATTAATGGTTGCATAGGGGGATACATACACGGCAGAATGCATGTATGTATGCTTGGGGTATGCGGAGGGCGGGGGCATTATTTGTTTGTGGTGGTGACCTTCGGGCTTGTGTTTCGGACCGACACGTGCCAAGAGGAGGCATCCTTTCTGTGTGGGCCAGTGCTGAAGCCGAAGCATTGTTAAACCTTGCGGGAAGAGGTATGAGCGGGCGTCGGGAACGTGCGGGAGTTGGCAGACGGCCGAAAGTGCAAGTTGACTGGGTAGTACATACTGTTGCAGTCTTGTGTTTTAATAAGATGGTGCGAGCCATTTATCATTGCCCTACAGCCCGAGTGCTCCCGACAGCTTCAGCTGTCTGCCTTACTCTCTTTCCATACATTGTGCATCTTTGCACAAGAAGAATGTGAGTACGTGCATTCTATGTAAACTAGACATATGCTGGCAAACGTCACTGGGATTACATGCTGGATCCAGCGACAGGCTCAGCCGTCAGCGACGCTTCCTTGGCAACAATGCTTTTACAATTATAACTTTTGCGCGGCTTCAATAAATACTATCGCAAGATGGCGCAAACAGAGGACGGCCTCGCTTTGCTGGAAGAGCTCGCTGCCCGGTTCGCAAGGTGCGCGACCACTGCATTGGCTGTGAGGTAGCAGCTAAGGAATTGATGGCACGTTAGGAAGCCGTGCGTGCTCACAAAAACGCGCGGCCGAGGGCTGACTTGCGGCTGACCTTGGGCCAGTGCGAAACGCTGCGCTATCGCAGGCTCGGCCTCGCGCTGCCGGGCGTTGAGGTGCGCTGGCAGGACCTGCAGGTGGAGGCAACCCCGCCCTCCCTTGCGGCGGCGGTGGCAGTAGCAGCGCGCGGAGCCGCGCGCCGACGCGCCGGCCGCGGCAGTAGCAGCGGCCACGACGGCAGTAGCAGCACCGCTACCGTTACCGCCACCACCGTCCCGCGCTGCCCCGCCGCCGGCCGCGTCATTCTGGATGCTGGGAGCGGTGTGCTCGCCCCAGGCAGCCTGACCCTGCTGCTGGGGCCGCCCGGCGGCGGCCGCTCCACCCTACTGAAGGCTCTGGCGGGCCGCCTCGTGGCGGCCACACCGGCGGCCTGCGCCGCCTGCGGAGGAGGAGGTAACAGCAGCAGCAGCAGCAGCGGCTGCGGCGGCGGCGGCGGCGGCGGGGTGCGCGTGGCAGCGGGCTGGGTAGCCTACAACGGCCGACACGTGCTCGTTGCAGGGGATGGTGGTGAAGGGGGCTGCTGCGGTGCTGGCAGCAGCGAGGGCGGCAGGCGGGCGCACAGCGGTAGCGGTAGCGGCGGCAGTAGTGCTGATGCCGCAGCTGCTGCAGTTATGGGAAGCCCACTACGCGATACAACCGCGTCCCGAGGTTGTCTTGTTAAAGAGATGCTGCGGCACCCGCGCTCCGCCACCGCCACCGCCGCCACAGCAGCAGCACAGGCAGAGGCAGGCGACGACGCAGCAGCCACTCGGCCGCCACCTCGGCAGCCGCGGCTACTGCCGTCAGGACCCTTCCCCTCCGCGGCGGCGGCAGGGACTGCTGCCGCTTGCTACTGCCGTGGCCTGGCGGCGTACGTGGGCCAGTCGGACGACCACCTGCCGCTGCTCACTGCGGGGGAGGTGCTGGCCTTCGCGGCGGCGTGCCAGGCGCACGGGCTGACGCGCGTGCGGCGTAAGTTCATTCGTGCTGTTGTTGATAGTCTTTTGAGATAGATGGGGTCTTGCATTTGCTTAGAAAAACGAGCTTCTTCTGCTCATCAGGGGCGCTGCTGTCTACCTGCAGGCAGGGGATCAGAGGACGAGGGGCCAGGGCCGGGCGCTCTGCCCTGTGGCTCCTGTGGGCGGGTACAACTAATAACGCGGACGGACGGACGGACATGTGCACGGGGCGGCGCCGCCATTCCAAATAAAGGATGCAGCGCACCCCGCGGTCTATCTGGGTCGTCTACACGTACGCACCACCCACTCATCTGCTGCTCATCCACTCATCATTAGCCACGCGACGCGACCGTCACGCCCGTCTGCTGCCCACAGGCCTGCACCGCTGGCTGCTGGAGCAGGAGAAGGAGAAGCAGGAGGAGGAGGAGGAGGAGGAGGAGGGAAGCCGCCGCAGCAGCAGCAGTAACAGCAGCGCCGCGGCAAGGGGTGGCCGCCGCAGCAGTAGCATGCTGGATGAGGTGATGATGGTGGTGGGGACACCCAGGGCTGCATCTCGCCCGGCTGCTGCGGGGGGCGGACCTGCTACCGCTGCCGGACCTGCTACTGCTGCTGCTGGATCTGCTGGACCTGCTACTGCTACTGCTACTTGCGGGCAGCAGCAGCAGCAGCAGGGGCCCCGCGTGCTAATGGAGTCTCGGCTTGTTGAGGTGGGCAGACGAGTGAACTGCGCTGTCGTCGTCATGCAACACATGAGTATGTGTTTCAGTACTGCGTGTGTGTACAAACCCACGCTACGTTCGGGAGTCACCATCCACCTGCTGCGCCTGAGCAGCCATGCCTTTGCATTCCCACTGCATGCATGTGGACCGCACACACACACACACACACACACACACACACACACACACACACACACACACACACACACACACACACAAGCGCCTCTCCTTGTGCTTTTCTAACACACACACAAGCGCGCACACACACACACACACACACACAAACGCACACACACGCACGCACATGCATGCACATGCACATGCACATGCACATGCAGGCCGTGGCGTCGCTGCTGGGCCTGGGCGGTGTGCTGGGCACGCGCGTGGGCGACGAGATGACCGCGGGGCTGAGCGGCGGAGAGAAGCGCCGCCTCACAATTGGTGCGTGCGTGCGTGCCGTACGTGCCGTACGTACGCAGTTCAGGCTGGTTGGGCCAAGTCATGGGTGAACGTACATACCGAACCTTTTGTAGCATGATGACTTGGCGGTATATGTACGGGGCAAGACATATATATATACATGCACCGGCACTGCCGATGGCGCAATGTGGCACGTACACGCACACGCACACATACACATACACACAGGCGAGGCGGTGGTGGGCCTCGCGCCGGTGCTCATGCTGGTGCGTGCGCGCGGCAATGCAACGCAATGCAATGCACAACGCCGCACAGCGCTGCGATGCGATGCGGTGCGATGCGGCCGTGTGCTGCCAGCAGCAAAATGCAGCCATGCATGCACATAAAACCCCACCTCTCGGCAACCCGCATGCCCGTTCCTGCTGCACGCCACATTAAGCGCTTCCGCTTCCTGCCCCCCATGGGTGTGATTTAGTTGGGCTGGTAGTTACAACCCCCCCCCCCCACACACACACGCACACTTGCGCGCGATCAGGACGAGGTGACCAACGGACTGGACGCGGCGGTGGCGCTGGCCCTGGTCCGCACCCTGCGCCGCGTGTGTGACCTCGCCAGGGTGGGCGTGAGCGTGGGCATCGGAGGAGGCGCTAAGGGATTGGGGGGGGGGGGTTACCAGCCCAAACTAAACGGGGGGGGGCACCGGGGGGCAGGTAGGGATTGCGTTAGCGGGTCGCTGCGCATGCGATCAATCGTGGTGCGGAAGGCCTTGCGGGCGGGCATGTCGGCGGGTGTAATGTTGTCTTGTGTGTTGTGCCGTACTGTATACCTGCTGCCACGCCTCTTCTTCATCTGACGCTTTTCCGGCTCACTCACGGCCATATGCGGCCCTTGCGCGCCGAATAATGCTAGCACGGCCCGCCCTCGAAACCACGTCGCTCGCACACACGCACCCAGGTGACGGCGGTGGCGGCGCTGCTACAGCCCTCGCCCGAGTTGGTTGCCCTGTCCGACAACGTGCTACTGCTTGCGGCGGGGCGGGTGGTCTTCCTGGGCCCCCGGGACCGGCTGCTGCCCTTTCTGGCCCGTGTGCCGCGCCCACCTGGACTGGCGCCACCGCCACCGCCTGCGGAGGGCGGCAGCGGTAGCGGCGGTAGTGCCGTGGACACCCAACAGCAGCAGCAGCAGCAGCAGCAGCAGCCTCTGGCGGAGTTTGCCCAAGAGGTTTTCGCCAGCCCGGCAAGCCAGGCCAAGTACCAGGCCTGGCGGCGGCGGGCTGCAGCAGGCGGCCGGGCGGCGGCGGCGGCCGCGGGTGGTGGTGGTGGTGCTACAGCCGGAGGTGGCGCGGCCGCTGCTGCTTCTGCTACTGCTGCTGCCGACTCGCCCCCGCTGCCGTTTGAGGCTGAGGAGGGGCCAGTGGCGGCGGGACCCTGGGTGTCGCCGGCACAGGCTCGCAAGGTAGGTGCGTGGGCAGCCAGGCGTGCACGCTGCGTGCTCCTGCTTTGGCTTGTGCGGAAGTTTCCGCATGCACCGGTATTGATGTGGGGCACTCCCCCAACGTCTCAAAGCATGGCACAGCACAGCGCATATGGTGATAACAAGTGCCGCCTGCCTGCTGTGCACCTCAACATCAGGCCTTTGAGCGGAGCGAGGAGGGGCGCGCGCTGGCGGCACGCATGGCCGCGCCGCCGTACACCCATCCCCTGGAGGTGGGCGTGGGCGCGGGGCGCCGGGTGCGGGCGGGGGGGCGTGGGCGGGGGTGGGGTTGGGGGTGGGGGTGGGAGTGGGGGTGGGGGCGCGCGCCGGGCAATCGAGGACGCCACGCTGTGTGGTGCGTGTTGGCTGCTCGAGCCCTACCCCCGCGCGGTCGCGGCCAACCACTGTGCAGGTCATGCGTCCAAAGCACCTTCAGGCCCTGCTTCGTAATTTCCCGGGCTGCTTGTTGACTGTGCGTCCAGGACCTGGCGTTCTTCGGCGCTGCCCGCCGCCGTCAGCAGCCTGCTGCCGGTCGCCGCGCCAGGGGCGAGCACCCGCCGCCGCCGCCGCCGGGCGCCGCCGCCGCCGCTGCGCCAGCAGGCTGCAGGGATAGCTGCCGGCGGGGCCTGCGGCTGCAGCTACTGCCGCTGCAGCTACTGCCGCTGCAGCTACTGCCGCTGCGGGCCGCGGTGTTGGAGTTGGTGCTGGTGCTGCGGCGGGAGCTGGTGCTGGTGCGGCGGGATAGCGCCTACCTGGGGGCCATTGTGGGGCAGGTGCGGTGACCACTGCCGGCTGCTGCGTGCTGGGGAGGTGGGGGGTGGGGGGTGGGAGGGGGGGTAGTTCATTCCAGAAACCAAAAACGAAACGACCAAGGGTGGGGGGTGCAGCAGGAGCAAAACACTGCATGTTTAAGGCTCGCGTGGCGGTGGGCGGCATGTGGCCATACACGTGCGTGCTTGCTTGCTGTGCCCTCGCTCGTTCCCCTGCCATGTCCTTTACACAAATGGCCTTTCTGGCACGCGCCAATCGTGCCTGGGTCCCCTACTGCTGTCCCCTCTCCCCCCCCTACCCCGCCCGTCACAGTTTGTGTTCCAGGGCTTTGTGGTGGCCACGGCCTTTCTGCGCCCGCCGCATCCCCGCTCGCCAGCCGGCGCCAACCTGGTGCTGGCAGCGCTGGCGTTCTCGCTCATGGGCATGTTCATGGTGCGAGTACGGTAGTAGATAGGGCAGTGCGGGCTCAGGGTAGGTGGGGCTCAGGGTGCGTGGGAGGGGTTGGGGCGGACTTGGTGTGCCGTTGGGGTGGAGCGCCGACCTGCATGGAGTTGTAGGTGTAAGGGTAGCGGCAGCAGCAGTGAAGGCGTTGGGGGGGACGCCGCATGAGCGAGTGCACCGCCGTATATACATGTTTGCCACGCACCTGCCTGCTGCTGCTGGTCACCTGCACGCACGCATGCACGCAGCTGGGTTTCAACTCGGCCCCGGTCTACGTGGCCCGGCTGCCCGTGTTCTACAAGCAGCGCGACGCGGGGATGGTCAGGTAGGGGGGTGGGGGTGGGGGTAGGGCGGCGGGGTGCGTGGCTGGGCCGAAATTGCTACGTGTATACCGTACGTGAGTGCGTGAATGAATTAGAATGAATGCGCCCCGCACCTTATCTGCCTTCGCTAAGCCGCACCCAAGCACCCACCCACGCCTGCTGCCACACCCACGGCGGGCGAACATCACACACAGCCCCGCCGCCTACGCCGCCGCCGCGCTGGCCGCCAGGCTGCCTGAGGTGGCGGTGTGCTCCGCCGCCTACAGCGCCCTGGCCTACTTCGCGGTGGGCCTCACGCCCGAGCCGGGCAGGTGATGACGCGGGCCTGCGGGGGCGGCGGTGAAGCAATAAATAAATAAATGTGTACGCCTTTCCATAGGTCATGGCGTCATAGTCGGTGGGCGGGGTAGTTCATTCCAGAAACCAGAAGCGAGACGACCAGGAGAACCCGAACCGGGCCTGGGGGGGGAGGCGGCAGTGTCCTTGTAATAAGCCTTGTAGACGTTTGGCCCGTGCATCGCACCATGCATGATTCCCGTTACCGCCACGGCCACCACATACAGCAGGTTCTTCCTGTTCCTGGCCAGCGCCTGCCTGTCGGGGCTGAGTAGCGTGGCGAGCTTCCAGCTGCTGGGGGCGCTGAGCCGGCGGCAGGTGGCGACGCAGGTGCGTGTGTTAGAGATCACAAGGAGAAAACAAGCAAAACAAAGACCGTGTATGCAATGCAGGTGCGTGTGTGCGTGTGTGCGTGCGTGAGGCGGTGGTGGTGGTGGTGGGGGTGGGGGTGACAGCACCTAGAGAGCTTTGGGAGGGGCGGGCAGGTTGGGAAGCCAGCAGCAGCAGGACCGACTCCTTACCAGGTCCAGACATCTCGTTCCCCAACTCTGTGCTGGATAACCGCGCTCGTGCCTGCCTGCTTGCTTGCTCGCTCGCTTGCTCGCTCGCACCCAAAGGGCCTGGGCGCGGTTCTGCTCATGGTGAACGTCCTATGTTCAGGATTCCCCATCGCACGCAGTGAGTCAGTCGCCGCCCCAAAAGCAAGGGTGCTTCACTTGTCAGGTGTTATCGCCGCCATGCGGGACCTTGCTTGTGCTGCTTGCACGCTGCAATGCCTGCCGTACGTGCATGCTTTGACGGTTCGTCTCACCCCCTGCCCCCGCCACACTCAACAGCCTCGATCCCGGGCTGGTGGATCTGGTTTTACTGGGTCAGCCCGATGGCCTGGATCCTGAGATCCATGGCGGTTTCCGAGATGAGTGCGGCCCGCTGGCAGCTGCCGGCGCCCGCCGCCGCGCCGCCAACCGCCGTGCAGGCCGCAGTGCCGGCGGATGGCGGCGGCGGTTTGGCCAGCCCTGCTGCTGCTGGGATGAACATCGGCCTGGTACGTCGAGGGCTCGCACCATTCGTGTGCACTTGCACCTACTACTACTTGCGGTGGGCGGCTGATCCGCCAGGGTGTAGGAAGCGAGCCACGCGCCACTTACCATCAACTGAATCAACCACGCGACCCGACCAAGTGCCCAGCACATCACCTACATCACCCGTCCGGCAGCTCGTCCGCTTGTACATGCTGCTGCTGCTACTTCCAACTCATACTGCCAATGGTGCCTCTGTTGCCCTGCTGCCCTGCCTCGCCCTGACCTGATCTCCGGCAGGCCACGCTGGCCGCGCGCGGCTACCCCACCGCCCCCGCCTGGGTGTGGGCCGGCCCGGTCTACCTTGCCGCTACCACACTGCTACAGCTGGCGGCGCAGGCGGCGGCGCTGGGCTGCATCGGCCGTGAGTAGCGCGGCAGCAGCAGCGGTGCGGCAGTAGCAGTGGCAGTAGCACTGGCAGTGGCAGTTGCGTCAGCAAAGCGCTAGGCGATGGGGGGGACTGCGTACTGCTGGGAGCAGCAGCACACCCTTCGCAGCAGCTGCTGGCGATGCTTGGTCGGGGGCGGCGGGGTTGCTTCATCATTCGGGGATGCGCGATCAGCCACAAGAGTTGTGACTGCGGGGCTGCTGGCAAGGCGCTGACCCTTCGCGCCGGCTCGCGGCCATGCCTTTGTGCTGCTGCTGCCTCTGCAGCATTGGAAGGGGCTCGCACGGGTGGTGGCAGTAGCACCGCTGGCAGTAGCATGCCCCCGGAGGAGGGGGAGGAGGAGGAGGAAGAGGGGGGACTGCTGCAGCCGGTATTGGCGTCGGGTGTAGACTTGCCCGCAAGGCCGCCGCCGCCGCTGCCGGTGGCGAAGGCCGTGAATCAGGCCAAGCAGCAGGGGGCAGCGCCCACCGCCGTCACTGAGGCAGCAGCACCGGCTGGCCCTGATGCGTGCGGCGGCACTCCTCCAACGGCGGGGGTGGAAGGCGCGGCCACTGGCTGTAGCACCACCAGCGGTGCTGGTGGCGGTGGCGGTGGTGGCGGCGGCGGCGGCGGCAGTAGCAGCATGGGCACTTCCTGGACATCGGCGGCAGCAGCGCACAGCAGCGGCGGCAGGAATAAGGAAGGCGTCAAAGGAGGCGGCTGTAGCAGCTACAGCTACAGCTGCAGCCGCGGGGCCGCCCCACCACCGGCTTGTCCTGCTACTGCTGCTGCTGGGGATGGGGATTGCGGTGTCGGTAGCAGCAGCAGCGGGCTACCCTTTGAGCCGGTGGTGTTTGTGTTTCGCGACCTGAGCTATTGGGTGCCGTGCCCACAGCCGCAGCCGCAGCCGCCCCCTGATACACGAGGTGGGTGCACGTGCGTGGCTGGGTACGTGTGGGGGAAGCGCGTGCGTGCGTGCATGCATGCGTGTGTGTGTGGTGTGTCAGGGCCGGGCTGCCGGGGCCGGGCTGCCGGGGCCCGCACCGCCATGGATGGGGCAATACAAGGGCTGGGCACGCACTTGGACACCAGATGTATGGCTGGGTTTGGTGGGCATGCATGAGGCCGCATGCACGCATGGGTCTGGCGTGGCGCGGGCTGCACGTCCATGCGTCGCAGATACATGGCCTCACCCATCCACGTACCGCATACCTATCTATCTACCGGTACCTTCTTGTGACACAGCCGGCCAGCAGCAGCGGCTGCTGCAGTTGCTGGACGGCGTCAGTGGCGCCTTCCGCCCCGGCGCGCTCACCGCGTGAGTGCGTGCGCGCGCACGTGCGTGCAATGCGATGCAGAGAGCAATGCATGAGAGCGGCTGTCTGCATTCATTCATTCCCTGCTGTCAGAAGGGAAGCCCGCACCCCACCCCCCTCACCGGCAGACGACATGAACTGGCCTGTCGCGTCCGAGCGGTTTGCTTGCTTCTTCTCGGCTCGCCCTCGTCCTCGCACTCACCACTCACCCTCGCCCTTGACCCCGCCCTCGCCTTTCCCTCGCACACACACACACGCACACACACACACGCACACACACACACACACACACACACACACACACACACAGTCTGATGGGCGCCAGCGGTGCGGGCAAGACCACGCTGCTCGACCTCCTGGCCGGTCGCAAGCGAGCCACACACATCAGAGGCAGCCCCGCCGCCTGTGCCACCGGCAGCGGCAGTAGCAGCGGCAGCAGCAGCGGCGGCAGTGCCCTGAAGAGGCTGCTCTATGGCTTGCGTGGAGGCGGCGGCGGCAGTAGCAGCAGGGGCGGCCGCCCGGTGTGGAGCGGGCTGCAGCTGGTGAACGGGCAGCCGGTACCGGACCGCATCACGGGTGGCGGCGGCGGCGGCCTGGGGCGGCGGGTTGTGCTCGGATACGTGGAGCAGCAGGACGCACACAACCCATACGTGAGTGCACGTGAATATGCGTGTGGCTCAATCGTAAAGAGACCGGAGGTGCGAGCGTGCGATAGGTCACGGCGGTAGGTCTTGATGACTGACATTTGTAGTGCGTCAGCAGCAGCAGTCCAGCTGCTGCCCCAGCCCAGAGCTCACGCACCCACGACGCTCTTCCATTTCATCATCCTGCTACCAACTAACCGCCGGCTGTCAACCGCCAACTGCCAACCGCCACTCCACTGACGGCTGCTGCTGCTGCTGCAACCAACCGCTACCGCCGCCCGCCCACAGTCCACGGTGGAAGAGGCGCTGCTGTTCAGCGCGCGCCTGCGTGTGCCCGACAGTGCCTTGATGGGGGCGGCCCCACGGCCAGCAGGGGCGCCCCTGCTGGCCCCAGCACATTCGGTGCGTTCTGTTGCGGCGGGCCGCCAGCAGCAACAGCATCCGTCGTCAGGACAGCCTTATCATCATGAGCAGGGGCAGCGCCAGCCGCAGGGGCTGCGGCGGCGGCGCCGGGAGGTGCTGTTGCTGCGGGCGCACGTGCGGGCGGTGATGGCACTCGTGGAGTTGGACGGGCTGGAGCAGCACCGCATTGGCGGCAGTGGTGTTGGCGGCGGCGGCGGTGGCGGCGGCGGCGGCGGCAGTGCTGGCGGCGTCATTGGTGGAGTTGGTGCCTCCGCCGGCTCTGATGGGGGCGGCGGGAGGGGCAGCGACGGCAGTGGCAGCAACGGCGGCGGGCTGCGGCCTGAGGCGCGCAAGCGGCTGACACTGGCAGTGGAGCTGGTCGCCAACCCGTCCATCATCTTCATGGACGAACCCACAACAGGCACGTAAACTTGTATGTAACCTGCGAGCCAAATTAAAGGTTCTCAATGAGAAGATGCTTTGAATGCCGCTTTAATTCAGGCTAAGCCCATGCACTGATTGCCAAATTGCTGTGCGTTTATTGTGCTTGTCTGCTTGTGTGCGTGTCTACTGTGCGATCGCCCTATCCACATGCATCTGGCCCGCCCCCCCCCCCGCAGGCCTGGACACGCGCGCAGCGGGCGTGGTGATGCGCGCGGTGACTGCGACCGCCGCCACCGGCCGCACCGTGGTACGTGGTTTAAACGCCCGCCGCGGGGTGTGCCCTTGGTAGGTACCGCCGTAGACATGTGTGGCGTGCCCCCGCTGTGACCTGCCCCCACCTATATATGGGCTACGGCCTCACACACACCGTGACCCGCCCACGCATCCAACAGGTGTGCACCATCCATCAGCCCAGTCGCGACATCATGAACGGCTTTGACGAGTGAGTAAGACGGAGGTGCGCGGCGGCGGCGGAAGCGCAGCGACGGCGCTTTGCCGTGGCACGGCGTGGCGGTGACTGCTGGGACCCCCAGGCCCCCGCGTATCCTTGATTGCTTCCCACGACCCACACCCCCACGCTACTTCATGCCGTGCGACGGCCGCTTTCCGCCTCCATCTCATCATCATCGCGCCACCAAACCAACATCAACGCCGCCGCAACCGCCCCCCCTCCCGCTTCCCCACCTACCCCACCTACCTCCCGCAGGCTGCTGCTGCTCAAGCCCGGCGGCCGCACCGCTTACTGGGGGCCGCTGGGGCCGGGCCAGTGCCGCCTGGTGGCGTACTTCACTGGTGCCGCGCCGCATGTGCCCAGGTGCCGCCCAGTGCACACATCAAGATTAGGAAGCGGGGCTATTGGCAGCGCAGCTATGGAATGAACCAGCAAGCTTTTGGGTTATTCGCTTCTGCAGTTTCATCATGTTTCGATCGTACGGCTGCGCACATGTGTCGTGCGTGCTCACACCACAGGCCGGCGCCCTGCGCCAACCCCGCTGACTGGGTGCTGGGCCTGACGGCCCCGGGCGCTGAGGCGGCCCTGGGGCTGGACTGGGGCCGCGTGTGGGCGGCCAGTGCGGAGCGCAGGTGGGTGGGTGGGTGCGTGGGGCGAGTAGTGCAGGGAGTTGCCAGCGCGTGGTGCGGTCGTCAAGGCAGCGCGACGGCATACGTCAAGGCCTGCATGCGTGCCGCATGCCGCGTGCGCCTGTTGCTCCTGGGGGCTGCTGCATGTTGTCGCTTGGACAGCAGCCTGCTGACCGATTGCGTGCGGTGTGGTGTGGTGTGAGTTGGTGTGAACAGAGCTGCCGAAAGGATGCTGGACGACCTGTGCGGCGGCGGTGCTTCCGGCGGGGGCGGAGGCGGAGGCGGCGGTGGCGTTGCCCGCGACCATGTTGACGCGGGCTTGGACGTGGACGTGGACTTGGACGTGGACGTGGAGGCTGGCCCGCATCATCCGCCCCAGCAGCACCCCCATCACCATCACCAGCTCCAACAGCCGCCGCCACCCCTGCAGCAGCAGCAGCAGCAGCAGCAGCGACAGCAGGACCACAACCAGCACCACTTGCCTGCTGATCGCCCCCAGCACCAGCAGCAGCACCAGCGCGGCGGCACTGCCGCCGCCACCACCAGCAACAGCGGCGGCGGCGGCCGCCGCTACGCGCAGCCGCTGCACGTGCAGCTGCGGTTGGTGCTGTGGCGGCAGTTGGTCAGCCAGGCGCGCAACCGCGCCTACAACGGCCTGCGGTTGGCGGTTAGCCTGGCGCTGGCGGGCGTGCTGGGGTCGCTGTACTGGCGGCGCGGGCTGGCGGTTGACAGCGATGTGGGCGTGCTGGGTAAGAGAGTGACTGACTGGGCTGAGAGAGGTAGCCGCGCTCGCTGACTGCTTGCTGGTCGCTGCCGCCTGATGCCTGATGCTGCCGCCGTCCTATCTACTGTTGTTGCCCATCTATCCATTTATGCACATTGTTCATTCCTCTCCCACCCAGTCATCACCGCAGCATCCTTCCACGATGCGCACCTCCCGTCATGCAGCAGCCTGGGTAGCCTGGGCTGGAAACAGCAGTAACCCCTCAATCGCCCCCATCCATCCATGCACATGCACATGCATCCATGCACCAGACCTGCTGGGAGTGATCTACACCTCCGCCCTGTTCCTGCCGCTCACGAACATGCTCATGGTGAGAGCGTGCGAGCGAGCAGGCTGCTGCTGTGTTGCCGTGTTTGCTATGCTGCAATGTTGCTTGCTTCGTGCCAATGGACGGTGTAGATGGCGTCGCAGGCTGCCCCTGCCTGCTGCTCACTCCGTGTGTGGGGTGCCGGTAATAATTCGCCTGAAACCCAAACATCCCTTGCATGCCCCGCCCGGCCGGCTCTATCTATATGTCAATGACAAACAACAAACAGGTGATGGCGGTGGTGGAGTCGGAGCGGGTGGTGTACTACCGCGAGCGGGCGGCTCACATGTACTCCGGGGCCGTGTTCGCGGCGGCTCAGGTGTGTGTGTGTGCGTGTGTGTGTGTGTGTGTGTGTGTGTGTGTGTGTGTGTGTGTGTGTGTAACAACGGGTTTACAGGCGGCCTGACGAGTCTCGTGAGCGAGTACTCGGGACAGCCAGCGACAGCGAGGCATTTAGGCCACACGCTGCCGCTATCATGCGTCTCCCCTGCCCAGAGCGCAGCCAAGCTCTGGAGTCCACCGGGGGGACGCTCCAACCAACCTGGACCACGCCAGCAACCTCAGAAGGGTTACTGCTGGTACAACAACGCAGGGCCCAGCGGGCTCACCAACCACTAGGCTGAAGGGCCAACACCGCAGCAACGTGTGTGTGTGTGTGTGTGTGTGTGTGTGTGTGTGTGTGTGTGTGTGTGTGTGTGTGTGTGTGTGTGTGTAGCAACGGGTTTACAGGCGGCCTGACGAGTCTCGTGATCGAGTACTCGGGACAGCCAGCGACAGCGAGGCATTTAGGCCACACGCTGCCGCTATCACGCGTCTCCCCTGCCCAGAGCGCAGCCAAGCTCTGGAGTCCACCGGGGGGACGCTCCAACCAACCTGGACCACGCCAGTAACCTCAGAAGGGTTACTGCTGGTACAACAACGCAGGGCCCAGCGGGCTCACCAACCACTAGGCTGAAGGGCCAACACCGCAGCAACACGCGCACCGGACAGACGTCACACCGCACGCGACAGCACAGCGACAGGTGGCTACGGGGCTGAGTCCAGCGACCCCGCAGCCTTTCACAGCCTCGACAGCTACCGAACCAGCATTCGACGCCAGGGCAGAGTACGCCAAAGGGCAGCCACAAACGCGTCTGACTACTAGGCCGGTCTTGGCCGAAAAACGCCCGGGGTGCTCCGGCACCTAACCCACCCTCAGCTCCCGTGACCCGAAACCCTGGCGCACACTCCCCTTGACCCTCCCAGCCCTTCTCAACCCTGCTGGTCCCTAGATTCAGCCGCTATGTCCGCGGCTCATTGCTATGGTGATCACTCTACTCGATAGGGCTGATCCCGGTCACTCCTCCAGCTCCAGCTCCATAGCTTGCGGTAGCGCGCAGAGCAGCATCCCGTCCACCACCGCTAGGATCGGGTGGGTGGCGTCAACTCCTTCCCAGCCCTTTCGGGGCACACCGAGTTGCGCGAACTGCAGCAGCCGCGACCAAAAGTCTGCGACTGCGCGAGCGCACGCAAGCTCGGTGTGGTTGACGCCTGGCTGCGGCGGCGTCAGCTGCGTGGGCGGGACCTCATCTGGGTCAGCATCCGCCCCCGCTGCTGCCGCCGCCGCTGCCTCGGTGGGTGCTGCTGCCGCCGCCGCCGCTTGGTCTCCCTGGGCCGCTGCAGCGCGCGTCATCCCGCGCAGCCGCACCCGGCCGTGTTCTATGGCGGCAAGCGCCGCCATCGCCACCACGTCCCACACGCACTGCTGGACGCCCGAGGGCGCCTGCACTAGCCATAGCTGGGCTTGGCTGATGGGCTGGGGCCCCGGGGTGTGCGCGTTGATCTGCGCCACCACCGCCTTTGCCACCGCGCAGCCCCAGAAGTGGTGCTGCCGCGGCTCAGGCGGGGTGGCGGCGGCTGGACCCGTTGTGGCGCTGCCATGGCCATACTGCCCACAGCCGCACGGCTCTCGTCGAGCCGTGGGCATGTGAGTGTTGCCCGGCAGCGGCACGGCGTCGATGGCCAGCCGCCACAAAGTCTCGAAATGGCGCCGCTCCCACCGGACGCGCTGCCACAGGCGCGCAAGGGTGCCCCGAAAGGCGCCGAGCGCCGCTGCCGCGTCTTCAGGCAGGTCCTCACGCCGCGCCTCTGAGCGGGGCGGCAGGCCAAGGGCCGCCCGCTCATAGTCCTCGTGGAGTCCGGCACGGCGTGTCGCGATACTGTCCAGCTGTAGGGCTGTGGCCATGCGGACGGACAGCTTCTCCAGGGGGATTTTGACGGACTCGGTGCCTGGTAGCACCCATCCCATGCGCGGCATGATGATGGTGCTGATGACGGAGGGGGTGGAGGGGGCGGGGGGCGGGGCGGGGCCGGGGCCCGCCAGCTGTGCGGCGTGGGCCCGTGCGGCGTTTAGCCACGCCGGTGGGATGTCATCAGCCAGGCCCTGGAGGGCGGCTAGCGTGGGGCCACGGCGACGCTGGCGTGCGTCTGTTGGGGCCAGGTGGGCTCTCAGCCACCCGTCCCAGTCGATAACGGCGGCCGTATCGAGCGGGCGCGCGTCGTATGCTCGCACCAGGTCGCCAATGGTGAGCAGCTGCGCACAGGCACGTAGTGCCCTGTGGCGGTAGTCAAGGCCGCGGCCCTGCGTGCACTGCGCGGCGCCAGCAAGTGCAGCTTCTGGCGCCGGCTCCTCCTCTGCCTCCAGGTCTGGGTCTGCCTCGCCACCCTCCGCCAGGGGCGGCGGGGAGAGGAGCGGGTTGCCCCACAGGGGCGCCGTATAGCACCAGGCCCCTGGCTCTGGTGCGGGTTCCAGCGCCTGCACCGGCGGCAGCCAGCCTAGCGCCGTCGCCGTGCGCTCGGCGTCCTCAGGGAGGGGCAGGCTGGGGACAACGTCGCCCGCGCCCGTCGCTGCTGGCACTGCCGTCAGAGCGCTGCTAGGCCGCATGGAGGGGTGGTGATGGTGGAGGAATGTGGCGTACGCGACACACCAGGGCTGCGGCAGCGTGGTGGCGGGGGCGGCATCGTGGGCGGCTAGGCGGGCGGCCCACGTGTGTGTGTGTGTGTGTGTGTGTGTGTGTGTGTGTGTGTGTGTGTGTGTGTGTGTGTGTGTGTGTGTGTGTGTGTGTGTGTGTGTGTGTGTGTGTGTGTGTGTAACAACGGGTTTACAGGCGGCCTGACGAGTCTCGTGATCGAGTACTCGGGACAGCCAGCGACAGCGAGGCATTTAGGCCACACGCTGCCGCTATCACGCGTCTCCCCTGCCCAGAGCGCAGCCAAGCTCTGGAGTCCACCGGGGGGACGCTCCAACCAACCTGGACCACGCCAGTAGCCTCAGAAGGGTTACTGCTGGTACTACAACGCAGGGCCCAGCGGGCTCACAAAACTCTAGGCTGGAGGGCCAGCACCGCAGCAACGTGTGTGTGTGTGTGTGTGTGTGTGTGTGTGTGTGTGTGTGTGTGTGTGTGTGTGTGTGTGTGTGTGTAGCAACGGGTTTACAGGCGGCCTGACGAGTCTCGTGATCGAGTACTCGGGACAGCCAGCGACAGCGAGACACTTTGGCCACACGCTGCCGCTATCACGCGTCACCCCTGCCCAGAGCGCAACCAGGCTCTGGAGTCCACCGGGGGGACGCTCCAACCAACCTGGACCACGCCAGCAACCTCAGAAGGGTTACTGCTGGTACAACAACGCAGGGCCCAGCGGGCTCACCAACCACTAGGCTGAAGGGCCAACACCGCAGCAACACGCGCACCGGACAGACGTCACACCGCACGCGACAGCACAGCGACAGGTGGCTACGGGGCTGAGTCCAGCGACCCCGCAGCCTTTCACAGCCTCGACAGCTACCTAACCAGCATTCGACGCCAGGGCAGAGTACGCCAAAGGGCAGCCACAAACGCGTCTGACTACTAGGCCGGTCTTGGCCGAAAAACGCCCGGGGTGCTCCGGCACCCAACCCACCCTCAGCTCCCGTGACCCGAAACCCTGGCGCACACTCCCCTTGACCCTCCCAGCCCTTCTCAACCCTGCTGGTCCCTAGATTCAGCCGCTATGTCCGCGGCTCATTGCTATGGTGATCACTCTACTCGATAGGGCTGATCCCGATGTGTGTGTGCGGGCGGGCGGGTGCGTGCCTGTGTGCTCTTTTATATTAGGGTAGGGGTGCAAGCCAGCAGGGGGGGGCCGCGTGGCGGCGTTCTAATACGTAAGAGGTCTCGCCTTCTCCCTCGGCGAATGGGACCTTGACACTGACGCTGAATACCACACCGCATGCGGCTTCCGCTACTCCCATCCACTCCCAATCCCGCGCGCTCAGGGCCTGGCGGAGGTGCCCTTCCTGCTGCTGCAGTCGCTGGCCTACGTCGCGCCCCTGTACGCGGCGGTGCACTTCGCCTACACCGCGGCCAAGGCGGCATGGTTCTGGTGCGGAAGTGGGGATAGGGGGAGAGGAGTTGAAGTGCGCGTGCGTGCGTGCGTGTGTCAACGGAGGGAAACGAAACGAGGGGAAAGGGAAACTGCGCTTGGGTGGGTGCGAGTTCCTGGGCAGTGCGTCCTGGCGCACAGCGCAGATGGGTCCCAGCACGATTGCGGCCCACCTGGCCTAACCAACCTTCCCTGAGTGGCTTGCCCGCGTCCTCCCCAACTTCCTGCTGGCCCTGACTGCTACTGCCGCTGCCGCGGCTGCTGCTACTGCCACCCTACCCCACCGCACCCCACCCTACCAGGCTGTACGTGCTCCTGGGGCTGGCGGTGTGCACGGCGACAGGCGGCGGCGTCATGAACCTGAGTCCCTCGCTGCCGGCGGCGGTGGCGGCGGCGGGCGGGCTGGTGATGCTGTGGAACGTGTTCTGCGGCTTCCTCATCCCGCGACAGGTGGGTGGGTGGGTGTAGTGCGTGCGTGCGTGCATGCATGGGTGCGTGTAGTGCGTGCGTGCGTGCGTGCGTGCGTGCGTGCGTGCGTGCGTGCGTGCGTGCGTGCGTGGGTGCGCCGTGAGGGGCGTGACGGGACGTTGGTAGGCATGATCTTCATCACGAGCGCAGGAGGCACGCAGGGCAGCAGCCTACTGATGCAGCAGCTAGCTGTGTCTCATCCCCAAAATACCAAAGCAACGTGCGTCCGCACACATGCGCTAGCTTTCCTTACATATGCACCTACCTACCTACCTGCGTGCGTGCTCCCCCTGCCTGCCGCAGTCCATTCGGCCCTGGTGGGTGTGGGCCTACTGGGCCAACCCCGTCACCTACGTCATCTACGGCACGCTGGTCACGCAGCTGGGAGACCTGACCCACACGCCCCTGGCCCTTACGCTGGCGGGCGGCGGCGTGGCGGCGGGCGCTGCGGCGGGTGCTGGTGGTGTAAGGGCTTCTGCTGGTGGTGCTCCTGGCTCTGCTGCTGCTGCTGGGCAGGGCGGCGGGCATGGCGGCGGCGGCGGCGGCGTTGGTGCGGCTGGGACTGAAGGCGGCATCATCAGGGCAGCTGGTGCCGCCGGGGCGGCGGCGCCGCAGGCGACACAGCCGCAGCCGCTGGTCGTAGCGGCGTATGTGCAGCAGGCGTTTGGCTACGAGTGAGTCGTTTGAGGGGCAGAGTGTGCATGCAAGGGGGGAGGGGCGGGCAGGGCGCCAAGCAAAGCACACGCACGCACACACGCTGCCTTTCAGTAAAATCCCGCTTGTGCTTGTCTTCTCATGCTTCGTCGCAGGTATGACATGCGGGGCTGGCTGGTGCTGGTCCTGGCGGCGTTCATTGCCGCGGGCCGGGCCGCCTCCTACTTCGGCCTGACCCGTCTGCACTTCCAGCAGCGCTGAATAGTTGGCTAGCTAGGACGGATGCAACACATGTGGCTGATGGGGGGATGGCGCTGGAGGAAGCACGCACAATTCGCGATGGCTGGATGGGGAGGTGGGCCTTGGCCTTAGCTAGCTCGCTTGGAGGGGGGGCTGGGTTGCACCGGTTTTATATATTTGGGCGGCACGCGAGCCGCCGCTTTACATGACTGGCCATTATTGGAATGTTGAGAGTTGGCCTATGGCTGCGCTCAAAGGATGAATGAAAGATCAAGCATCCATGGGCGACGGTAGTTGGAGGCCGCGGAGTCGCGCGCAGTAGTGTCACTCGGTTACACAGGATTCGGGCACAACGCAATGTCACAATAATGTGAAGCACCTGCCCTGATATACCCTATATATATATATCTGCCGCCCCTAAGCAGTGCAACGGCGCGACACGCGCCGGGCACCTTCCCGGCCTTCGCCCGGCGATCCCTGAATGTGTTCATCAAGCATGCAACCACGTTCTCAATTTGCCCGATATCAAGTCTTGCGTGTACCGTAATGCGACGTCCCATGCTGAAGTGGCATGCAGCTTCAGGACGACAACACCGTGTTTTCGGTTTTGCCGCGGCACCCCGCCCGCACTGCCATCATCACACACACACACACACACACACACACAAGCGGCGTCACACGTGCCTCGCGGCCATGCCCCGCGTCAAATGAATCCTCCATCACTTGCAAGCATCAGGATACGGGCCCCTGGCCCCTGCTGCTGCTGGGCCGGTCGCCCGGTCGTCACTCCTCCTCCGCCTCATCAGTGGCCGATGCCCAGGAACTTGTCATCGGGCACGGGCACACGATCAGTGGTGTAGACCACAGACTGTGCGTGTGGGTGGGCCGGGGGGGGGGACAAGAGGCACGGCGACGTGGGGGTGTAAGGCAGAGTAAGGCGGGGCGGGCGGGCGCCAGCAAGGGGCGTGAGGAAGTCAGGCGTGCAAGAGGCGTGAGGAAGTCAGTGGGGGCGTTAGTCATTGCCAGAAGTGGATTGTCCAGGACGGGGACGACGGAAGCAATCCGCATTGGCCGATGGCACCTACTTGTGGCCCGCGCATGCCATGCGGCGTCGTGCGCGGGGGGCTACGCGAGCCGGCGGCATGCAGGTGCTCACGTACGTAGGAATAACGCGAGCAGTTGTAATGTGAAACAATAACTGACTCACGCGGCCGGCGGGGATGTCGACCTGGATGATCTTGGCCTTGATCTCCTCGCTCTGGACGTACAGGTCCTTGGTGAACCACCTGTACGTCATACAGGGGGGTGATGGGGGTTGCAGGTAGGGATTTGGTTGGGAAGAGGGCGGGGCCGCCGGCGGGGGCCGTTCAGGAGCAGGGCCTCATGGGCAAGAAGCGGCAGCAAGGGCGCCCAGCACTCGTATTGCTCTTGTCAAGTATGCCATCAGGAAAGGGAGTGCGTGTCAGCATGCGGGCGTGTGGTGTGGGCGGGCGGTGCGTGCGGAATGGGAGCGGCGAGCGGGAGTGCCCGCGCCGCCGCGCGGCAAGCAAGTGGGTGATGAGGTTGGCGGCGTGCAATGCATGGAGTAGCAACGTGCTGCGGAACAGCAGCAGCAGGATACGGCCGAGTACGTCATGCATGCATGCCGCACCAGCGGTACGGCAGTCGTACTACTCACGCGCCCTTGAAGTACAGGTGCTGTCCCAGCAGGGACTTGAAGTCGGAGCCGGTCTTGAAGCCGTTGCTGCTGATGGCCTGCATGCGGCAGTCAGCCCGTGATGTGTGTGTGTGTGTGTATGTGTGTTAGAGATCACAAAAAAGAGAATGTGTGTGTGCGTGTGTGTGTGCGCGCGCGTGTGCGGCGGCAGTGGGGAGTGGAGAGCGAGTGGGAAAGGCCAGGAGAGGCGGCGCTGATGACGGGGATGCGACGGGGTTACGGCGGCCAGGCGGGCCAGCCATGTTGCCCATCCAGGAGCGATGCAGGCACGCACCCCTCAGTAGCCCTGGGGCCCAGCGCGGCCCATGGTAGGTCCTCAACAGCTGCGATGCCCATCCCTTTCTTAAGAGAGCCCACCCACCCACCCATGCACTCGTCACCCAACCTCCCACACCGAAGCACGCATGCACCGGGACGCCCCCCCGCGCCGCCCGCCGCACTCGCACCTACCTGCCCGGGGATGACCAGGTTCTGCAGCAGGCGGTCGGCCTTCTTGGGGGTGGTGTAGATCTTCTCAAACGCGCTCAAGCCCAGCTCCGACGCCACCTTCTTGGAGTCCTGGCTGAATGCCTGTTGCGGCGGGTTGGTGCGCGCGGGCACACACACATGCAGTATGGGTGCGGGGATGCATGCTCGGGTGGCGGCGCGTAGCCGCCGTGGGGGCGTCAAAACGTGTCAGTGGCTGGGCTTCGTGAGAGGAGTTCGAGCGGCTTGATGAAGTAGCATGACATAGCAGAGCAGGCCCAAGATAGACCGGCCTCACCGAGTCCAGAGGTGCAAAGACGGTGTTGCTGGCGCTGCCGTCCTGGGGGCCGTTGGCGAGGTAGGGGGCGGGGAGGAGGGTGCGTGAACAGGAGCGAGGGTGGGTGCGTGGGTTTCGGGGGTGCGCATGTGTGCGTGTGGCGGCAACTGCTGCATGCAGCAGCAGCACTGCGACGACCCACTCCTGATGGTCCCACCCCACCATCACCGACTCCTCCATCCCTTGTCTCGACTGCCCGGCGCCGGAACGCAGGGAGACATGGCACGACTGCAACTGCGCCGCTGCACCACTGCACGACTACGTCTCTGCACACGCACGACGGCTGTTATATTGCTGTGCTACTGCGACTGCGACTGCGACTGCGACTGCTACTGCTACTGCTACTGCTACTGCTACTGCTACTGCTACTGCTACTGCTACTGCTACTGCTACTGCTACTGCTACTGCTACTGCTACTGCTACTGCTACTGCACCGACGACCTGCAGCGCGGCGGCTCCCTTGGAGTCGGGGCCCGCAGCCTTGAGGATGCGGCACAGCGTGGTGTGGTCGGGGTCGCTGCAGATGTACTGCGCCGGGCTGGAGTAGCGCCGGGTGCTGCTGCTGCTGCTAGAGCCCTGCGCAGCGGCGGGGCCGGTCGCGGCGAGCAGTAGCAGCGCCGCGGCGGCGGCGCCGAGCAGTGGCAGGTTAGCGCGGCCGGCCATTAGTTATTGTCAGGGTGGGCGCTTGCGTGCTGCGGGCTTATGGTATGTATGTATGTGTTGTGTTGGGATGGAGTCTATGAAAATGGGCGGAAAATGAGGAACAGTTTGGGGTTTGAGATTTGGCGTTTTGGCTGCCCGCGTTTCGGAGTTACTACTCGCAGCAGGGTCCCGAGGAAGGCCCGTGCGACCCGTGGGTTCGTGACCTAAGCTTCGCGCGGCTAGATGAAAGCTCGTGACCCGCGGCGCACATTAGGACATGCCTGAATCGGCTTTATGCCGCTTTCAGGTACCAGGGAATATCGAAAGATGGATACCAAGAAGCGCCAAGCAAGACAAGATGTTCTAGTCCAGCGCCCCCCACCGCTGCGCCGCGCGCGCTGTGCCACGGCGTTGGCCACTCGGCACCTTCAATGGTTCTAATGGTTCAAGCAGTCACATGTATTTGCTGTCATCGAGTAGCGGAGGGGGCGGGAAAGGCCCCGTGGAGGAGAAGGGCGCGGCGCCGCCCAAAAAGCGGCGCAAGCGCGAGGGCTGAGGAGCTGACTGGTGTCTAGGTAGCGGTCCGCAGTGGGGCGAGCAAGGCCTGTGGTGTTGTAGGCAGCAGTGGTACGACAAGTAGTGCGGCTGCTGTTGACTCCTGCTCTGCGTGTTGGCTGGCTCCTGCTGTGGTGCCGCGACTGTCGGGCACCTAGGTTTGGCTTGGAACCTGTTCAAACTAACCGACCCCGGCTATGTCCGGGCGATGAGGTAGTTCGGCCTCAGACAGGGGAGGCGCTCAGCGGCCTCAGCCCCTTTTCCCTGACACAGGGAACACTTGTCAGATTGAAATTGCTAGCGGGTACTGATGAGGTACCATCGAACACCTTCGGCCTCATGTGGTGCGGGATCAGCCCGCTTTTCCCGTGCTTCACGGAGACCACCTCCCTTGTCGGGTTCGGACCAGGTTCGGACCAGGTTCGGACCAGGTTCGGACAGAACTGGTTTCGAACGCCCTGTGTTTCCCCGAGTGGTAGACGGAAACCAAGAAGCGCCAAGCAAGGCAAGATGTTTTAGTCCAGCGCCCCCCCTCGCCCCCCGCCGCTGCCCCGCGCGCGCTGTGCCACGGCGTTGGCCACTCGGCACCTTCAATGGTTCAAGCTGTCACATGTATTTGCTGTCATCGAGTAGAGATGGGGGCGCGACCCGATGGGGGCAAGCTTCTTGGGCAAATTCCTAACGTTTTGAGCTCTTTTCAGATTGAATTACTACCGCATATCTCCTGTGAATACCAAATGGCGTATGCTTCCGAGAAGGTCTTTGGCCATTCACAACTGCGCGTGCTTCAAGCGCTGATTGATTGCTACACTCGGCCCCAAGTCTGCAGGCTGGATACCCATTGTAAGCAGTCTAGGGCACACGCCAAGCGTCCCCAAGGCCTACGACTCCAAAGTGGCCTGTGGCGGGCACGGCGGGGTGTTCGACCCCCGGAGGCTGAACGCTAATGCCGCCCCAGGCCTATGTGTATGTCTGAAAGGAGAGCCTGGTGGCTGGCGATGTGAATTACAACAACGTTTGGAGCTGAGCTTGGCTGTCCGCGGACTGCGGGGAGAGGTTCCCGCCCGGGGCCGCGTGGCTGGCAGGTCGGGAACACGGCACTGGGGCGTGGGTGTTTTGCCGCGCAGTCGAAGTCCCAAAGCTTTGTGCCCAAACATATCAGTACGCTATACTAAGCCATAATTTTACATTGCCACGTTTCCTGGAAGCGCGCTGAGCTTTGAGCATCGATGGACTTACAGTTCAGTTGACCATTCACTGGCGACCCAGTAGTGCAGCTTGCGCCTGGTATTGACAAGCTGAGATGCCTTTCGCTCTTCTAGTACCTGCCGCGGGCTGGCGGGTGCGTGGCAAGCACAAATTGCTGCAGCTCGGGAGCGTGGCCTGGAGACGGCTCATGTTATGATATGGACACAAAAATTGCTGTCTGTTGCCGTGCATTTGATTGCGGTTGAGCAACGTGTCGTTTCGGCTCGCTGACCCCGCTCTTTCAGGACCCGGACTTTAAGGCCGACGAGCTGAGCGTGCTTGAGATTGACGTGAAGGGGAGGCTCTATCAGGGCCGCGATGTGGGGCGCGTCGTGGACTGGTGCGCAGGCGTGGCGTTGGCGGGTGAAGGGTAGGCGAGGGTAGCGGTCGCACCGCAGGAAGGCCAGCGGCCAAGACGCACTTGGCACAAACCTCAATGCCCGAGGTGGGTGCGCGCAATCTCACCACAGCAGCAATCCTCGTGTGCCTGTGGGTTCACACAGGCGGCGACTGAAGGACCTGCCATCCTTCGCACGGGCCACGGACGGCAAAACGAACGTCCGGCTTTTTGAAGGTGCGGCCGTTTTAGGGCAGGGAGCTGGGAGGCGGCAACGACAGTATGCCGCCACCCTGTACGCCGCGAGGCCAGGCCGGCTGCGCGCACGCATCCTGTACGACGTCGTTAGCCGTGTCACTGGGCATGCTACTCCTGACGAGCGGGATTGGGCTCCCCCTCCAAAACAAATGCAGACGGCGTGCACTATCAGGACATCAACCAGGGCAGCCTTGGCAACTGTGAGTGGTGTTGGGCATGGCGACAGGGCGAGGGTTGGGGCAGGTGGAGGGTGGTTGAGGGAGGCGAGGTGAAGCGGGGCGAGGTGAAGCAGATGCGGGTCGTGCTGTGACGTGGAAAGCTTGCTGCGGCCCGCGGCAGGCCGCATGGCGGGCATTCAGTCGTTCCCACTTGAAAGGCAGGAGGGCGGGAAGGGACATCAAGGGGCACGAAGCGCGGCGCTCTCTATGCACGGGTGCTGGCACGGGTGCTTGTGCTTGTGCTGCTGCTGGTGATCCTGCTGATCCCGCCCATCTCATTGCCCCTGCCACAGGCTGGCTGCTCTCTTCCCTTGCATGCCTAGCAACGCGATCCGGCGCCATCGAGCGGGTGCGATGGGACCGTACGTGCAGGGGGCGTACGCCATGCGCTCGCCGGTTGGAGGGCATTGGTGCTGCTGCTGGCATGTGGGATGCAGGATGGAGGCCAAACGGCGCACAGAGCCCTACGGCAGTGTGGCGTCCCTCACAAGCGTGCGGCGCAATGCATTGAAGCATGCCCTATCAGCTCTCGTTGTGCTTGATTGCATGTCGCGCTTGTTGCCTGTGCAGTTGTTCCTGACGCCCGAGTACAATGAGGACGGCAGGTGGGAGCCGTGGCGGCCGCCTTCGGCGCCGCTGGATGATAGTGCCATTTGGCCGTACGGGGCGGCTCGGGGGGAGCTCGCTCGAGTTTCGGGCGGGGCATGGACGATATGGCATTGGCGGGTCGCAAAGTCCAACACCCCAATATAAGCTGTGTAGTGCTGAGCCCGTCGTCGTGGGCTCACGCACCTTCTTGTCTACTTGGCCAGATCAACATACCGTATTGTGGTAGAAAGCACTTGAGACATCTATGAACGAATCACGCGTGCTGTGTCCCTACCCATGTATCTCACACAACGTTTCAGGTACCAGCTGCGGCTGTGGGACAAGGGCAGCCGGCAGTTCAAGCAGGTCGTGGTGGACGACTAGTGAGTGGTGGTGGCGGTGGCGGTGGCGGTGCTGGTGCTGGGCATGGGGTGCTGGGTGTGGGGTGCTGTGGAGGTTTGGCAGGGTGCTGGGGGTTGGGGGTGCTGCGGCGGGTGGGTGGGGGGTTCGCGTTGTGGAGGGGCTGCGCGAGGCAGGGTGGGAGAGAAGGGACTGGCGAGAAGGGACTGGATACCGGCTCCGAGCGATTACGCGGCCGGAGCTGTCCGACTGGCATGTTCATGGGGCCAAGCACAGCAAAGGCTCGGGGGCCCGGCGCCGGCCTTGGTCGAGCGGCCGGGTTAGCCACCCCTGGGGTTAGCCTCGTGGGTTAGCCTGCAGGGCCGTAGAGCAGGATGGCGCTAACAGCCGTGTCCCTATTTTGCGCCCCCCCCTGCACACCTGCTGCAGCATCCCGGTGTGGCGGCAAAACGGCGGCGGCGGCCCCGCGGGCCAGCCCTGCTTCGCGCGCCCCAGCGGCAATGAGGCGTGGGTGCTGCTGCTGGTGGGTGCGCCGCACGGGGGTGGTGGGGCGGCGTGGCATTCCCAGACCCGCCGCGGGGGGGGGGGGGTCCTAGGAGCCCTGTGCTTCAGCGGGCTGCACCCGGTTGCCACGAGCCTGCGGCCATGGACAACCCTGCTTGCAGTGTTCGGGTTCACGTAAGCTGCAACGTGACACACACACGCCAACCTAACCGCCACCTAACAACCGTCACCTAACCGCCAACAGGAAAAGGCCATGGCCAAGTACGTTGGCAACTACCACTACCTCAACGGCGGCATGGCCAGTTGGGCGCTGGAGACGCTGACGGGCCACTACACCTGCGTGTTCCTGCTGGAGCGCCGGGTGGGCCCTTAGTGGGGGGGAGGGAGGGAGGGAGGGAGGCAGGGAGGGAGGGAGGGAGGGAGTGGGGAGAGGGGAGAGGAAGGGAAGGATCCGGGAGGGACGAAGCGTGTTCGGCGGGCGTCGGATGCGTCGAAAGAGCCTTGCATGGCACGCGTTGTGGAAGCGCGGCAGCGGCGTGGCCTGCCTTTGGACACCGCAGCAGAGTACACGGCAAGGGCTGGCGTCTAGGGGGGTCGGCAGCAGCAGCGGCCCCAGCTGACTACTGCCGCCGACGTGCACCCGCTGCTGGCTGCCCGGCTCCCGTGGCCCCTTCCCTCTGCCTTCCTCGCTAGTTTGGTTTCTTGGTTTAGAATGGGCTGGTATGTGCAATCCCCCGCAGTACGGCCCCAACCGGGACGCGGGCCCAGACCCAGCCAACTGGAAGTGGATCCGTGGCGAGCTGGCGCAGGCCAGGTAAGGGGGGGCGGGGGTGGGTAGTTCATTCCAGAAACTGGGGGTGGGGGTTCCATGCATGTTAAGTTATGACGAGAAGGCAAAGACGAGACGTGTGATGCTCGGGGCGGGCGCCGTAAAGGAGGCTAGAAGCTAAGAAGGTAGGCTGCTGGTGGTGGTGCGGCGAGGGGGCGCGTGGTGGCAGCGTGGCGCGCCGAGCTTCGTCCCAGTCACAGCTAGTGTGTGTGGGGGGGGGAGGCTCCATTGAGGCGCCCACCCAACATCAGCCGATGCCCTCCTAACAATCACCCACCATCACCCGCCCAACAACACCGCCGTCCCCTCCCCCCCAATCACACACACACACACACACACACACACACACACCACCACCACCACCACCACCACCACCACGCCACACGCCACCGCAGCAAGCAGCCCGACCGCATCGTGCCCATCGGCGAGTCCAAGCCCAGCCCGCTCAACCGCGCGGCGCTGTACATGCTGGACGAAAAGGACCCCGCCAAGTTCTACGCCCACGAGGAGCTGTTCATGGTGCGTGTGTGTGTGCAGGGCTGGGCTGGGCTGGGGGGGGGGGCTGTGCGTGTTATGGGCTGGGGGTCTGGGGGGCTGGCTGGGTGCTACTGGGTGGCGGGCTGAGTGGCTGGCCAGCGGGCGGGCGGGTGGGTTAGCTATGTGGGTGGCTGGATGGGTGTCTCTGGGTGTTATCGGGAGGATTGGTAAGTGCCTACCACGGATTACGCCACATGGCAGTGGCCATAAATTGCTGCTCTCCCTGCTTCCTCCCTCTGTCGCACCCCCCCTCCCTGCCCCTCCCCGCCAGGCCATGTCGTACCACCTGGCCATCGGCAACCTGGTGGCGGCGGCCACTGTGGGCACGGACGACGACGAGGTGAGGCAGCGGGGGGGGGGGCAGGTGGTGGTGGTGGAGGCACGGGTGGAGGCGGTGCGGGCGGAGAGCGCAGTGTGTGTGTGGGGGGGGAGGTGTGGTTACCAGCCCAAACTAAACCAAGCTAAAGGAAGCGGATACGAGCAATGCAGGCAAGGCGATACAACAATATAAGGGGGAAACAGGTCGCCAATAGGTAATGGTCTAATGGTGATGGAGCGGGGGACGGCGCGGTGGAGGGCTGGAATCGTGTTGTTTGCTTCAGAGTTGTGTAGGTGGTGGCCAGGGCCCGGTGTGCCAGACCGGAGCCTGCTACGTAGGGTTAAAGACGCATCACCACCACGTGACCAAACCGCTGCGAGGGCCCTAACTCGGCACGACACACAAGCTCGCCGCCCGCCCGCCTGCCTGCCTGCCGACCTTGCTAAGCGCAGGAGGTGCAGGGGGTGGTTCGCGCGCACGCCTACACGGTGCTCAAGGCGCAGCCGGTGGAGAGCAATGGGCGTGGGCAGGTGCTGCTGGTGCAGGTGAGCGAGCGGCAGGGGGGGGGCAAGGGGAGGGGAGGGGAGGGGAGGGGAGGGGAGGGGAGGGGAGGGGAGGGGAGGGGAGGGGAGGGGAGGGGAGGGGAGGGGAGGGGAGGGGAGGGGAGGGGAGGGGAGGGGAGGGGAGGGGAGGGGAGGGGAGGGGTCCGGGTCGGGGCGATTAAAGCAGCGTGCACAGCCCTATTTGTTTTGTTACGCTCCGGCCCCATTGCCGCTGGACGCCTCCTCTGCGCTCCCCTGCATTAACCCTCTTTATCGCGCCTGACAACACACACACACACACACACAATGCACGGTCTTTGATTTGTTTGTGATCTCCTTGTGATCTCTAACACACATACACAATGATTCGTTTTTTTATTTAACACACACAAACACACACACCACTTGTGCCGGCCACTGCCGCAGCTGCGCAACCCGCACGGCGAGGGCGGCATTGAGTGGAGCGGCGACTGGAGCGACAAGAGCACGCTGTGGGCCAAGCACCCCGAGGTGGCGGAGGCGGTGGGCTACACGCCGCCCGCGTCCATGGCCACCGCCCGCTCGGACGGCCTGTTCTGGATGGTGCGTGGGCCGCATGCGGGGTGGGTGGGGGTTGTGGTTACCAGCCCAAAACCAAACTCAACCAAACCCCCAAGTGCGGGTGCGCCCAAGTCGGTGGTGTTAATGGGATCCGCCTGGCTGATGTGGATTGGTGGGCCTTATGGGCTTGATGCGTGATCAGGTCGTCCGCATTATTTGTAATTTGCCCGTGCCATTGTATGTATGATAGCCGTGCCGCCGGCCCCCGTGCCCGCCCACCTCACACCCCACAACCGCCTTCTGCAGGAGTGGAAGGACTTCATGCAGCACTTCAAGGAGGTCACCTTCTGCTGCGCGTAAGTGGCGGTGCCTGGTTGCGGGTGCCAGCGCCCGTGCTGATGCCGTGGTGCATGGTTGCCCGGCGCCCGGGGGCATTGCTTGCGCGGGTGCGGGGGTCATCCCCACACCCACGAAGGCGACTCAGCGCAGTCGAGTGACCCCCTGTCGGCCTCTTGTCCTACTGCTGCTGCTGTTTGCCCCGGCGTGTCGCGCGCAGCAACGGCTTCGACTACATCGAGGATGAGGCGGCGGGGTGGATGGAGGTGTTCAATGTGAGTAGGGGTTGATGCGCAAGTGGGGGCCGGGGGCCCTGGTCATGCGGACTCCTTGGGCGGGCTGGCTGCTTGGGCATCTGGGTGGCGGCGAGGCGGTCGCCCTGCCGCAAGCGCACACACGGCACATGCGGCCACACGGGGAATGCACACAGCGCGTCAGCTCATGCAGGTGGCTGACTGCCCAAGTCACACACACACACACACACACACACACACACACACACACACACACACACGCACACGCACACACGCTCCTATTGCGGGAATTCTCTCCGTTTCCGTTTACTAACACACACACACACACACACACACACACACGCACACGCACACACGCTCCTATTGCGGGAATTCTCTCCGTTTCCGTTTACTAACACACACACACACACACACACACGCGGTGTCGACCCTTCCTCTCCTTGTGCTTTTCTAACACACCCACACACACACACACACGCTCCTACAACCACCCCAACCCACGCAGGACCCGGGCTTCCCGCACGACTACCGCTCCCTTGGCGACTACAAGTTCATCTACAACAACAACCCCATGATCGGCCAGCAGCTGGACGAGATCATCAAGTGGTACGAGCTTTGTATGTTCAGTTGTGTGCGTTTGTTTGTGTGTGTGTGAGAGAGAAAAAGGGAAGAGGCGCAGCGCGGACACAAATGGCAAGAGAGGCAAGCGCTTCTGGCTCCTGAACACGTGCTGTCCAGCACGTCGCGCGTCCAGGGCCGGTCTTGGGGCATGCGTTGGGGTCGCGGGGTGGAAACGCGCGCGAATCCCGACGCCGCCTTACACCCAACTTGACACCCGACCTCTGGCTTGTTGCACCATTGCGCGCCCCAAACGCCACTGTTTCGTGCGAATCGACCATTGCTGCACAGGCTGCGTCTGAAGGAGATCGCGGCGCCGGAGCAGTTCCGCAGGGGCACCCGCGGCCTCAAGCTGTTCGCGGGCGGCGGCACACACCCGGACGACATCGACGGCGGCAGCAGCGGGCTGATGGTGGCGGTGGCGTGCCTCGCCAACAAGCCCGGCGCCATTGAGGACGTGGGTAGAGCCGTCGTCCGTGGGGCGAGGATAGGGTTGAAGGGGCGGGGAATGGCTTTTGGCTGCGGCTGCTGCTGCTGCTGCTGTCTCGGTGGGGAGTGCACCGCACCTCTGGTCAGCAATCAACAGTTACCGCAATGGTCCAACTGCGACGGTGGCTGGCGCGAATGAAGACCTGAGGCTTACTGAAATCCCAAGCGTGTATGTGCACCCCGGACGTCCACCTATTTATCGCCACACTGCAGATGTTCCTGGCGGGCAAGGAGTACCGCCCCGACGGCTCGTACCAGGTCCGGCTGTACGACCCCAGGTCGGGAAGTGCCACCATTGCGCCCATTGACGACTGGTGCGTGGGGCCGGCCGGGTGGATGGGGGGTTCTGGGGCTGCGGGGTGGATGGGGCCGGATGGAGGGAGGGAGGGTCGTGGCGGCCGTGTGACGGGGCTTGGCAAGGCGGTGCCTGGGATGCATGGCGATGACATCAGATGCCGCGTTTTGGCACGGTGTGCTTGAAGACGCCTGCTTCCCCCTCGCTTACTTGACTCAGGATCCCTTGCTTCAACGGCAACTCGATCACCAAGACCAAGATCCTGGGCAACGAGGTGCGCGGTCGCGATTGGAACCCCCTGCGCCCCAACTGCTACCACCGCGCGCGGACACCTGCTCCCTTCCCGTCGCCGCGGCAGGCCAGCGCTCCCTCGCTCCCAACATGACGACCACGCACGCACGTCGCTTTCATGCCCATGCCAATGCCAATGCCAATGCCAATGCCAATGCCAATGCCAATGCCAATGCCAATGCCAATGCCAATGCCAATGCCAATGCCAATGCCAATGCCAATGCCAATGCCAATGCCAATGCCAATGCCAATGCCAATGCCAATGCCAATGCCAATGCCTCAAACGCCCATGCCAACAATGCCTCAAACGCCCATGCGGCCATGCCCATGCGGCCATGCCTCCAAAACCTCGCTGTAGGTGTGGGTGCTGCTGCTGGAAAAGGCCGTGGCGCGCATGGTGGTGAGTGAGTGAGGGGAAGATAGGACAGCCATCACGCCCGACCGCACATGCACCGCACGTGTCCGCATCCATCTCTCATGCATGCGCAACCCTTGTTGCCGATCCACCCCTACCTCCACTTCCTACGGCCCCGCTAGCCCCACTTATCGCTGCCTCCCCCTTCGCTCCCCCGCCCCCTGTGCTCCCCTGCCCCGACCGGCAGTCCTCCTACAGTAAGGTGGCCATGTGGGGCGTCCAGGTGTGCTGGGCGCTGTCGGCGCTCACAGGCGAATACACCACCATGCTCATGTGGATGGAGGAGAAGCAGGTGAGGGGCCGGCGGGGGGGGGCTTGGGGGGGTTGCCGTCGTGACGCTGCTGAGATTAGCGCAAGCCATCAGTGAAGGACGCCTCCGCCTCGTACCGCTGCGAGCTCCGTCGCTTGTGCAACCACACGCGCTGCTGAAACGCGCCCTCACTCTGTCTTGCTATGCCTCACGCCCATCGCAACCACACGCACCCACCCACCCACCCACCCACACGTACCACCGACAGAAGTGGCGGCGGCTGGAGCTGCAGTACATTGAGAAGGAGCCGGGCAAGTACCGGGCCGAGTTCGCGGCGGACGACGTGTCGCTGTACGCCAGTGATGACGTGTTCAAGGTCAGCGTGTATGTGTGTGTGTGTGTGTGTGTTTTAGAAATGCACAAGGGGGAGAAGGGTCGACACTGTGCGTGTGTGTGTGTGTGTGTGTGTGTGTGTGTGTTGGAGGGGGGAGCGGGTTGGTTTGGGGTAGGGGGCGTTGTAAGGCTTGAGGTGGTGTAGCGGGTACGCAGGCGGGTTGCCGTGACGGTGCCGATGGTGTCACTCCTGTCTCCTCTATGCGTGGCGGACCTGCCATCAACGGCTGTCCAAGCCTCTTCCTTGTGATCCCCTCCAACACACTCCCGCCTCCGCGCCCCCGCACGCAGGCCATCACGGTGCAGCTGGCCCTGGGCTGCCTGATGGCGGCGGAGACGGACAAGGGCGAGGCCCTGGACCCCGAGGCCACGGGGCTGGCCCGCTCCAGGAACTACAGCGTGCTGGACGCCAGGTGCGTGCCTTCGTGCGTGTTGGTAGAAGCAGTGGGTGGGGAGGGGGGGCCTGGCTGGTTGCGTGTGCGTGGGTGCGGGACGTGGGTGGGTGGCTGTGTTACCTGGTGGGTAGATGTTGGTCAGTAGTGTACGCCGGGCGACGATGCTTGGAGCCATGCTTGGGTGGATTGGCTGAGGCGGATGCCGGCAACACCACGCTGCTGACCAAAGTGTGCGGGTCTGTGCACATAAACATGGGCATTTTAGAGACAGAAAGGAAAAAAACCAAACAAAGGCGTGACATGCGTGTGTCTTAACCCGCAATCGCAGGTTTGTGGCGATCAGCGGCACGGGCGGCGTGGTGTCGGTGTCGTACGCGGCCACGGTGCCGCCGCCCGGGGGGAGAAACCTGCGCCTCATCAAGGTGGGTGTTGGGATGGGGGAGCGGGATGCGGGGGCATGCACGTGCGAGTGTGTGCACGTGTGTTGGGTGGGTATCTGCTTGGTTTGGGACTGACGAGCTTCAGGCAGGGGGCACGGCAGCCTGGCTGCAGTCTTCATGCGCATCTAATTATTTTGCCTTGGCTTTCTGGCGGCCCTGTGACGGATGCAGTGTGCTGAGAGCCCTTGCCGCCCCCGCCTTCCCCGCCCCCGCTGTCAACTGCCCCCCCCCCCAACACACATACACAAACACACAAGTCTTTCATAGTACTCTCCCTTGTGATCTCTAACACATACACATACACACACACACACACGGTCGGGGAATTCTCTCCGTTTCCGTTTACCAACACACACGGTCTTTGATTTGTTTGTTATCTCCTTGTGTTCTCTAACACACACAGCTGCGCGACCCGGCCCGGACCGACGAGTGGAAGGGGGACTGGAGCGACGCCAGCCGCCAGTGGGACACGTACCCAGGGGTGAGTGCATATCCGTAGTAGTGCTTTGATGCTCTCGTTCAGTGGTTTTACGAGCGCGCAGCCGCACCAGCTTTCGCTGCAGGGCCCCAAAGCTTTTCCTTGCTGGTTACTGTTGGTACATACCAAGGTGTGAGCGGCCGTGGCTGTCCCGACCACGACCACGTGCAGGTGGCGGAGGCGCTCGAGTTCCGCCGGGAAGCGGGCGGCGGCGACGCGGGCGGCTCGGGGCGGCGGGACGGCTCTTTCTGGATGACCTTTGAGGACTTCCTTCGCTACTTCCGCAACGTCAGCATGTGCGGCAACAGGTGCGGCGAGCTGCGGCTTGCTTCTACCAGCATTTGCTCCGGACCCTGCCTTGGTCGCGCCCTGCCGTCGCTCTCTTGCTGCGCTAGGTTGTTTGTTGTCTTTGCATCGGCTCCGCACTTATCCTACAAATGCTGACGCTGTGTCCGTTTCCTCTCTTGTACGCCTGCCTGCCTGCCTGCCCGTCTGCCTGCCTGCCTGCCTGCCTGCCTGCCTCGTGACGTTAACAGCCTCAAGGGCAACCAGAAGCCCTGGCTGGCCAAGCCGGAGGACATCGACCGGGCGGGGCGGCGGCTTTGGGAGCTGCGCAAGCAGCAGGAGCTGCATGCGGAGCAGGTGCGCGCGGGGTGCGCGCGGGCGCCCTGTGACGGGTGTGGGGAGCGGGCATACGCAGGCCGGAAGACGCGTACGCGCACGCGGCTGCTGTTGCAAACCGGTGGAAGCCAATCCGCCTTTCATTACTGCTAATTACGGTACATTGCAGGAAGCGCTGGAGGACTCGCTGCACGCGGAGCTCAGGAAAAAGGCGGTGGAGCGCGCAAACGCGCCCTCCATGGGGCACGTGTTCGCGCAGGCCGCCATCATGGCCTCCGCAAATGCGCCGAAGCGGGAGCTGCCGCCGCCGCCGCCCCCGGCTGCGGCGGTCGCGGCCGGCGCAGCTGCCGCCACGGCGGCGGCGGCCGCCGGCGGAGGCGCGGCTGGGGCGAAGGCGGCCGCGCCACGGCAGTCGCAGAATGGCGAGGGCGGGAATGGAGCTGGCGCGGCGGCAGCGGCCGGCGCGGCGGCGGCAGGAGGGGCGGCGGGGGCGGCGGCGGCGAATAAGCCGCCGGTGGTGATCGTGGTGGAGAGCAAGGGGTGCAAGGCGTGCACAATCATGTAGATACGGCGGGCTCGTACGCCTCAGTTCGAAAGTGGCGAAGCCAAGTGGCAAAGGGTGTTTACTCGAAAGGCGGAGTGATTGACTCAGGGCGTTGACGGTGACCGTGTGAACTGCGACTCGACGAACATGTGGGAAGGCAGCGCCCGCAACTGGTGTCTAGCGCCCGTGACTGGTGCCTCGGTTGGTAAACGTGATTATGTACAACTATAATTTTGCGACACGACAACGTGCATAAACCTGACGTTCGTGACACATGTGTGTGGGACTGTAGCGTGAGTCGAGAGTAGCATTGCAGCGTGTCGTGAGTACGTTAATAAGACCCCGACTGCGTGAGCTGCGATACGCGCACATGGCTCTGGGGGCGCAATGGAGGATGGACGCTAGGGAGGCTTCAGCGTGTAACAATACATAGCTGCCTCATGACTCTCATTCGCCAGCCAGGCGGGGTGCATCGGCTGCAGACGATAGATAGATGACGCGCGCTTGCGGCTCTGGAGATTCGCAAGTGATGTACCGAGGCACAAAAAGCAAACGCTGGAAGCCATTTACAGCCGCCACAGAAGCGAGCGGCCGAGCGCGTCACCTGGCGTCACCAACTAATACGGTATGGCCCACATAGTTTGATAGTTGCACCCACGCCTTTTTCGCCGTCCCTTTCCTCAGGTTTCGCACGCCCGTGCATCTCCCCTGCATTTCACTGTGACCCAGGCACCAGCACCTCACGCACTGGCATACAGCGAGGCCATGACTTTGACTTAGATACGTGTAACACCCCCCTTTCTGGAATGAACTACCCCCCTTTGACACGTCCCACGCAGCCATACTCGGACGCTCGTCCATCCATCTCTCCGTTAGACGCACTCATGCGGCCATGCCTGTGCGCCACGCATCTGCATGGTCCGACGATATAGTAACTCTTTATTCTTGTGATGCGGGTGGGTTCTGGGCCCCAATCGGCGCCGCTTCACCACCCCCCTGACGTCCCGAGCAGTACGTAATACGTACACGACACACCTTCCCAACAGTGCCCCGCGGCCGGCCGCCTCCTTCCTCCCCAACAGTATGGCTCACTGTCCCCTCGAGCAGCCCATCCCCACTGTTTGCTTGCTTGCCACAGTGAGTGTTCCCACGTTCACAAGTCCTTGGGCTCCTCATACTCATCGTCGCCCTCATCGTCGGCCGCCGCCGCCGCCGGCTTTGCCTTGGCCTTGGCCGCCTCCTGCCCCTGCCCCTCCACAGCGAATGCGCGCAGGAAGTCAACCGCGGTCGTCGCGTGCATGGCCGCGCCCTTGTGCAACACCGACTCGTCCAGAGTGAACCTGGTGTGGCGGTCGTGGGTGGCGGTAGCAGAAATATGGGAGCGGGTTTTGAGGAGCAGGACAGGGATTGCGCGGCATTTGTGGTGGCAGTGGCAGGTTCCGGACATGCGAGGCAAGTGCTGCGGGATGCCGCGGCGTGTGACAGACTTGGACATGTGTATGGAGCTGGGTGGGTGCCGTTCAAGGAAGCGGCGGCTGCGGCACACCCCCCAGCGTCCACGGCCCGCCCCACCCCGCTAATACAACCATGCACTAAACATGCTCCAGCACAGCTGCCACGCCCAATGCTGCATCAGTCCAGTGAGCCCCCAGCGGTGGCATGGTTGCCCCCCCGCCTCGCGACACACGCCACACACGTGCTGCTGCTGCTGCTGCTGCTGCTGCTGCTACTGCTGCTACTGCTCACTTGGGGCTGTGCAGCGCGTGCACGGAGCCGGCGGTCTCGTTGCGGATGCCCAGGAACGACAGCGCGCAGGGGATCTGCGGAGCGGTGAAGGCCGGCCGCGACAATCGAGGACAGAGCAAGTAAGGCTGGGTACGTATTACCGAGTGCACCTCCAGGCGAGTACACGCACACACACGCACACTGACTTGCGGGGATTCCTCTCCGTTTCCGTTTACCAGCACTGACTTTAACACACACACACACGCACATACCCATGCACACAAACCGCGCACCGCACCTTGCGGCAGAAGAACGCAAAGTCCTCGCCGGTCATGAGCGGCTCCGCGATCTGGGAGGCCTCAGGGCCGAACAGCTTGGCGGCGGTCTGCAGCGATGGCGGCAGAGTCGGGGCGGTGGCGGCGGCGGTGGTGGCGGCGGGTGCGGTGTGGTCGGTCAGGATGGATGCCGGAGCCCCCGTGGTGCGGTGCGGCGTACCTTAAAGGGCGTTACGCCGCAGGAGACACCCGCAGCAGCAAGCGGCAGCAGAGGACCTATCCCCTCGTCTGTGCTCTCTCCCTGCTTCTCCCTCTCTCAGACTCTCACCGCGCCTCTACGATCTCCCATCACCATCACCACCACCACCATCACCACCACAACCATCACCTTGAGCGCGAAGGCCGCCATGCTCTCGTCGTTGACGGTGGGCGGGTAGTAGGGCTGCTCCTCCAGCCGCCAGTCCACGGTGGCATTGCAGCTGTAGCCGGCGGCAATGGCGGGCGCCATCTCCTCAATGCGCCGCTTCATGAACATGAGGTGCTCGTGCGTCAGGCCGCTGCGGGGGCGGGGGGCGGAGCCGGGGCGGGGGTCGAGGCGGGGGTTCCATGCATTTCAGTTAATGACGGGGGTGGGTAGTTCATTCCAGAAACCAAAGCGACCATTTGGGGTCGGGGCGGGGGTGGGGTTCCATGCATGTTAAATTAATGAAGAAGGAGATGTAGACAGACGGGGGGGGGGTGGCAGATGGGGGTTAGTGTGCACATATGGGCGCAGGTGAGGGGGTAGCGGTGGTGGGGTCGGGGGCAGGAAGGGGTGTCGGGGAGCGTGTGATGGAGTCGTTGGCGATTGGGGGCAACTTGCTCACACCAACCATACCAGGTACTAAAGCATACATAAATTGAAACATTGGTGCTGTGCCGCCTCCCCCCCCCCCCCGCCATGCCTGCCCAGCCAGCTCCGCAGCAAATGCCCCGAAGCCCCACGTCCCAGCATCCCAGCTCGCTACCGGCACGGCACTGCGGTCACACTGCGGTCACACTGCGGTCACACCACCTCACCGGATGGTGCCGCCGAACATGACCTCGTCGGGGATGACGTTGTATGCGTCGCCCGCCCGCAGCATGGTGATGCTCAGCACGCCCGAGCCCAGAGGCGAAGTCTCGCGGCTCACCACCGTCTGGAGGCAGCGGGGGAGAGAAAGGGAGGGCGCGGCGGCAGCAGCCGCGGCAGGAGCAGCTCGGGAGAGTGGTGGTGTGCGGCCGCGCCGCCATGCTGCCCACGCCGTCCGGCCATTCTGCCTCCCCTCTTCATACCGTCTGCACTGATGGCTGGCTATTTCTCCCCCGGCCCCCCCCCCATGAACGCATCAGCACCCGAGCCCCGGCACGCATGCCCGCACATGCAGGCACGAGGCACCCACGCATATGACCGCTTTGCACAGAAGGCATGCACGCACGCACGTACGTACCGCACACACACACGGACGCATCAGAACCCCGGCCCCCGGCGCCCCCACACACCTGCAGCGCCGACATGAGGCCGGCCGCCGCCACCACGGGGTCCACGTTCAGGTGGGGCATGGCCGCGTGCCCGCCGCGGCCCTGTGCGTGTGTGTGTGTGTGTGTGTGTGTGTGTGTGTGTGTGTGTGTGTATGTGTGTGTGTGTGTGTGTGTGCGTGTGCGTTGTTCGCGCGCGACGCGGGCAATGAGCGGATGGCACGTGCCGCGTGTGTTTAGGGCAGGTGGCGATTTGCGGTACAGCAGCACAGCGGTGTGCAGAGGCAAGAGCGGTCCTCTGGCCAGGCGGTGCTGCACAATACAACACTCCCTACAGCGTCCTGATTTGCGAAAAGCACGAAGCAGAGCTTGGCGTCAACCACACCCTGCCTTTGCCCGCGCCCACCCACCCGCCCACTCGGCACGCCCACCTGGGCCCGCCCCACCCCACCCCACCTGGATTACCGCCCGGGCCCCACCCAGGCCCCCAACCCACCTGGACCACCACTCGGAAGGACAGCGCGCCGGCCATGATGGTGCCGGCGCGGCTGTGCACGGTGCCGGACGGCAGGTGCGGCATCACGTGCATGCCGAAGATGGCGTCCGTGTCGTCCACCGCGCCTGCAGGCGAAAGGTCCAGCCGGGCGCATCAGTGCACATATGGGCGGCGGGCGCAGAGGGGCAGCCGCGCAACGGCATGGGGCATGCAAGCTCCGCGCCGCCAAGCATGCTTCTGAATGCCCAACGTACGGCCGTGCGCAGCGGCATCCCGTCTTTTGCTTTCGCACCACCCGTCTACCGGTATCTCCTTTGCGAACTCCCTCGCATTTATTTCTTGCTACGGTGCACATCTCCGCCCATCTCTTTATGGACACGGGCTGTAGTTCCATCTGGCGGCAGCTACTGCTGCTGCTACTGCTGCTGCTATGCTACTGCTGCTGCTGCTGAATCACTCACCCTCCTGGATCATGACATCGCCGCCCGCGCCGCCCTCCTCTGCGGGCTGGAACACAATGTTGACCTGCGCGCACGTGATAAGCAGGGGCGGGGGAGGGGAGGGGCACGTGCGCACACGACAAACCCTTCAACGCATGCGGCTGCACACCCATCACACCAGTCCATAGCCACGCCGCCGCCCACGTGCGAAGCACCCTATTACGGTATCTAAGGGGGCGCCCTCACCCACGGCCCTCACCCACGGCCCTCACCCACGGCCCTCACCGTGCCGGGCGGCAGCTCGCCAGCGTCGTGTGCCTCCTTGAGCAGCTTGGCCGCCCCCAGCGCCATGGTCATGTGTGCGTCGTGGCCGCACGCGTGCATCCAGCCCTCGTTCTCGCTCTTGAACCCGCCCGCCGCGCCCGCGCCCGCGTCCGGCTCGTGTATGGGCAGTCCGTCCATGTCGGTGCGGAGGCCCACCTGTTGCGCCGTTGCGGCGCCACGGTGATGGTGGGTCAAGGGCGGTCAGGGCGGCGGTGGGGTTGTGGTGGCAGCGGGATCGAGGGGTGGGGAGAAGGCATGGGAAGGCATGTTGGGGGATGCTTGCACACACGGTAGCCTGCCTTGGAGTGAGGACACACTGGCGCACGGTGCACATGGTCACGGTATGCGGGTTGGGCAGTGGGAGGCGGCTGCTCCAAGCCTCCACAGAGGACAGCAGGGGACGGTGTGCGCTGCGTGCGCCCTGCTAGCGCCTGCCGTAGCGTGGCTGCCTGTTGCCCAAGGACCACGGGTGCTGCCCCGCCCCGGCGCCCCCATGCCCTCCCCTCCTGAGTCGCCTTCCGGACGCAGCCACCCACCACGGGCTTGCCCTCTCCGATGAAGGCCACGATACCGGTCTTGCCGTACGGGAACCTGCAGGATGGAGTAGTGAAGAAGTGTGACTGGACGGTCAAACTTCTTGGCAACGCGGGGAGATGTGCATGGGCCGGGCTAGGCCTGACGACAGCTTGGGCTGCGCACTGGAGGCGTGGGCCCCCCCCGCTCCGCCTCGTGCTTCCCTGGACCAGCCACGCCACGCCACCCGCCGTGCACGCCGGCGGCTCTCGCCTCGCCTAACCCTCGCTTCACGACGTAACCGCCACGCACTTGTAGGGGATGTTGTATGACTCCAGGATCCGCCGGATGGCGCTGTGCGTCTTAAACTCCTGGAAGCCCGGCTCCGGCAGCTTGTGGAGCGTGCGGCGGGTCTCCACCAGCCAGTTCTGAATCGCCTGGGCGCGCGACAGAAGCAGCGAAGGCGTGAGCGCCTCCTTAGCCTGCACGGCTGACACCGCCGCAAGGGCGGCGAGCAGCGCGAGCGCTGCCACGGTCGGCTTTGCGCCCATCAAACAATCGATTCTGGTATGTAACGACTGTGATGTGGCACTGTTGAAGCGGTGAACGTATGCGGTATGTTTCGGCGTCAACGAAAGCGACGATTTTAGAGTTCCGGTGGGTTTTGTTTGGCGTTTCGCCGAACCCCATGCCGCGGCCAGGCGCGACCAGTCGACTGGCCCCAACTCCGCCACAAGCCTTCACCTGATCTTGTATCAAACATTGTTTATTGAGCTGTATTCGTACTGCTGACAGCGCCGAGGCCTTGGTTGTTCTGCGGCACAGTGCTACTGCCCTTGAAAGTTTCGCAAAGACCTAGCTATTCCACGAGCTCTGGGTATTCTGTAGGCGCAGTTAGTCCCACCAAGGACCCCGCCACACCCGCTTTTACACCCAGGCACAGGCACCTTCTTCTCCTGCGCCCACAGAATGAAGCTTGTAGGAGTTGGACTGCTTACCTACAAGGGCGATGCCACGGCGCCTGTATTCATTGGAATGGCCGTAGACGTGTCTAACTTCGGCTACTTCCAGCGCGGAGCTGTCCGCGAGGGCATCATGTTCATCGCGCGAACTATCACGCAGCGCACGACTCCGGGCATGCGGCAGACTGTGAAGAATGAGGAGTACTTGTGCCACGTGCACGTAAAGGACAACGGGATTGCGGGCATCGTGGTGGCGGACGCGGAGTACCCCACCACAGCGGCCTTCTCGGTCATCGGGAAGGTGCTGGACGACTTCATGGAGCAGCACGCGAACGACGACAGCTGGCGGACGCTGGAGGCGGATAGCACGTTGGCGAACCCGCTGCTGGAGGCTGCGCTGACCAAGTACCAGGTAAGGATGGGTGGGGGTAGGGCAGTCGGTCACGGCAGGGGAAGGGGACACGGTTGCGGAGGGGATAGCGGCAGCGAATAGCGGGAGAAGGTCCGGGGTGGCAGGGATGGGAATCGCAGGTGGCAATGGGCACGAAGGATTGGGCGTGGGGGCTTCGCCTGGGTGAAGCAGCTTTCACTGGCTGGCTGTCGAGGGGGCGGAGCGGGCTGAGGCAGCTGAGGGGTTTGGCACGGGGCAGCGAGCTTGCATGGATGGGGGCACGGGCCGCTGAGCGCATTGCGCACGGACTTGCGTGCCGAAAAATGGAGGAGCAGGCGCCGTGGCAAGTGGCGTCCGTGTGCCCAGTCACGGTCACGCATTGTGAAACGCCTTCATAAGCTCCCACCCAAGCACGGACACATGCCACCGCCTCTGCCACCCGCCACCTCCACAGGACCACACGCAAGCGGACAAGATTGCGAAGATTCAGAAGGACCTGGACGAGACCAAGATCATCCTGCACCAGACCATTGACAGGTGGGCAGGCCCGCTCAAGGAGGATAAGGAGGGTTGGAGGACAGGAAGCGCAGCAGGTGCATGCATGCATGGGTTACGGTTGGTGCTGTTATGCTGTCGTGTGGTCATGCATTGACGCGCTCGCTCTGATGGTCCATGTTCCCGGGTCGTCGCGATGCCCAATGCTACACCCCTTCTCGGGATTCAGTGTTGCCCCGCTTCGCACGCTTTCGCGGGAACCTGTAACCTGCAACCTGCCATGACTGTTGTTTGTTCGACATGTGTGTGTGTGCGCGCAGCGTGCTCAAACGCGGCGAGAAGCTGGACGCACTGGTCGACAAGTCCAACGACCTAAGCCTGGCCAGCCAGATGTTTTACAAGCAGGCGCGGAAGACCAACAGCTGCTGCCGCTTCATGTGAGGAGGGAGGCGCGGCCGTTGCAGGGGGCGGTGGAGGGGGCAGCTGGCGGCTGGCGGCTGGCAGCGGTGGTTGGTGGCGGCGGCGGCGGCTGCCAGCGAAAGCTGGGTGGCCGAACTTGTCGATGCCGTGTGGGGCGCGGGTGAGCTGCGCGCGCGGCTGGGCGCGGCTGGGTGCGGACCACAGCAAGCAGCACATGATGCACCTATCACACGGCGCACAGGGGGGCGCAGGGTGGCGCTGGGCGTGTTGGGCGTGTTGGGCGTAGGCGCAACGGCAGGGCAGCACCGGGCGGAATGATCCGGGCGCCGCGGCTGCCTCGCTGCTCTGGTGCTAACGCGGTGCCTGTTGGGCCAACGGTTGTTGCTGCCAAGAGCGATAGCAGGTCGATAGCGGCGGTGTGTGAGGAAGCTATAGTGGTGTCGCGCGCCGCCGTTACATTACATGTGCTATGGGGCCACGTGCCAGTGTTTGTGTTGGCGTTGCAAGAGCAATTGCGCCACCAGTTGGCGGACGAATGAAAGACAAAACAACGAATGATAATGAAACCCAGCAGGTGCACATGTTGAACGCTCGATCAGGTGGATTGGTGGCACAGAACAGTGTGTTCGACGCTGATCCGTACAACGTCACCTCATGGCTACGTGTGCGGCTGTCAAAATGCAGTGTGCGTGGAGACGCGTTGACCAATGAGAGCACTGTAGTTCCTTTCGACCTTGACCTGAACGCTGTATGTCTAACCCTGTATGCCCAATGTTTGGGCTTGTAAGTACCCTAGGAGCGCATCCCCAACGTCTAGCCTCTCAATATAGCCCCGCACAGTTTATTCTTGGCCCCGCTCAACGCCTCACCAACAACCACGCCGGAAGCAGAACAGCACGACCATCGGCACATTCACTTTGGGATTGAGTTCAAATGCGGTTCAGATGTTGTTTCTGTTGGTACACATCAATATGGGACAAGTACAGATAGATGAACACGGCTACCATGCAGCACATGTGCGCCGCAATCACGCTGCGGCGAGCGAGCGGTGCACGTCCACCAGCAGCGCCATGAGGTCAGTCGTGGGCATGACCGGAGGCGGATCCAACGGAGCCGGAGCCCCCGCCGCCCCAGCACTAGCCGCGCCGGCGGCGGGCCCTTGCCCCTTCGCCGTGGCGGCCGCAGCGCGCGCCTGCTCCGCCAGCGCCTCCCGCCGCTGCTGCTGCTGCCGCCGCGCCTCCATCAGGGCGTCGTGCGGCCCCACCGGCGCCAACACGGAGGCGGCGCCGGTGCCCACGCGCGGCGCCAGAGGGTCCACGTCGTGCTGCTGCTGCCGCGCCGCCTGCACACCCACGCATCCACACAGAGGCACAGGTGCTGGCTCGGTCACTGGCAGGCACTGCGATTCAACAAACTGCTTTCACTAATGTTGTTTTGTCGCAGCCACACGCCCCTCAGCGACACACGCCCAAGCAGTCCGCCACCGTTCCCGGCCGGGCCCGGTCCAGTCAGGTCATACACACACACGTGTCACACACGCACGCTATTCAACCACCCACGCCACACCCACCCCACGCCCACACTGCCGCCACAACGCGGCCGCCCACCTGCTCCATGTGGTGGTGCATGACCAGCTGCTGCTGCAGGGCGGGCGCCAGGGGCCCGGCGCCGCCGCGCAGCCGCTTGAAGGCGAGCGTGTTGGCCAGCAGCGCGCGCGACTGCGTGGTGGTGGCAGCAGCCCACGGTGGTGGTGGTGGTGGTGGTGGTGTTAGGCCGAAAACAGGGCGGTGGGTTCAGCGCACATTCAGCCAGCGCTGGGCTCTTCGCATTGAGCCTTGCCCGCAACTCCAGCGCCACCCTTGCGTGCAAATGTGTCGTACGACACAGTAAGTTTACTACGGTAACGCACGAGCCGCGCCCACCTGCGGGTCCATGTAGCGAGCGGGCAGGCCGGTGATGGAGCAAATGGGCGGGTGCGGCGGCGGCGGCGCGTGGCTGGGCTGCAGCCAACGCGGCGCCACGACGGCGTTAACGAGCTCCAGCGTCGTCTGTGGGGGCAGCGGCGTAGCGGGGGAATGAAGGGGGCAGCATGCCAATGAGTTGAACACAGGCGTCAAACACAAAGTCGTGTGTTATACATCAGCCGAACCCCGCCGCGAGGGCAGGGCCGGGTCAGGATCTACTATCAAGCTTTTGGTTTGAGAATCATCCGCCCAGGTGTTGTGTTGCGAGCAGGGCCAGCATGGCACGTGCGCACTTGGGCGCGTGGTCGGTTGGGTCGAGAGACTCAGACGAAAGGGAAAAAATTTCGATCCTCACAGAGGTGAATCTCGGAATCCTGTGGTTCTTCACTGTCGCAGTGCCTCTACTCCGCCCTAGCCCAGCCCGCTACAGCAGGCCATCACACACGTGCATGCGTGTGCATGTAGAGCGACGTTGCAGTGTGGCATGCAGACGGAGAAAAGCAGCGTGGCGTCATCAAAAACCCAAAATTGTCATCAACGGGCCGAAGCCGCTCGGGATCTACTATCAAGCTGTTTGGTGTGTGTCATCATCCGCCAACGTGCTTCCGTGGCCGTGCATGCCATGCTTATGTGATGTGGGTGCATGCAGGCTAGCTAGGCTGCGCTGACGGCTCAGACGAAAGGGAAAAAATTCGATCCTCAGAGACGAGTCTCAGGGTTCCTGTGGTTCTTCATCGCCCACTCAAAAGCAGCAGTCATGCAGTGCGACAGTGCTCCCAGGCTTAAATGATGCAGTGATGGATGCGCGCGCGCGGCGTAGGCCGCGTTTGGCTCAGACGAAAGGGAAAAAAATTCGATCCTCAGAGACGAATCTCAGGGTTCCTGTGGTTCTTCATCGCCCATGCAAAAGCAGCAGTCATGCAGTGACACGCGGTACCGACCCGAGTGCATTCCCAGTGCAATGCGTTCATGCGGCATGGACCGTCTTTGGCTCAGACGAAAGGGAAAAAATTCGATCCGCACAGACGAATCTCAGGGTTCCTGTGGTTCTTCATCGCCATTGACGTCGCGTGACCCCGTGCACCACCCCAATGCATGCGGCCACATCGAACTTACCACGGTGTCCAAACACGCAAGCCATGCCCAGTGCTGCTGTGCTGCCCCCAACCCATGTTTGCCCCTCACCCTCCCTCCTCCGTGCCGACTCTTTATCTCGCCACAACTCAGCGCTGCCCCCTCCGCTCCAACGCCCGGCATCACTCACGTGCTCCTCTCCGTCCGCGCCCTTGCGCGACCGCCACTTGACGCTGGGCCCGCTGTTCTTCTTCTTGACGACCTGCGCCTTGCGCTTAGTCTCCTCCTCGCGGGCCAGGAGCATCTTGAGCGACCTGGCCGGGGGCGTCAAAACGAGGGGGCGCGAGAATGAGTATCAGTACCGTGGTGCACCAGATGCATGTGGCTGACGTCATGGCAAGCAACAACCAACTCAGGTGGGCAGCACGCCAGTAGGTGGAAGCGGGTGGAAGCCCCGGGCCGCCGCACCGAGCTGCCAGCACTAGCACCAGCAACCGCACTGCTGCTGATGCTTATGCCACGGTGCTGATGCCAAGCTGCACCCCACCCGGTGGACGGACAGGTGTGCGGCGGCGCCCGAGGCCCGAGGCGCTAAGCAGGTCTCACCGCGTGTTCTCAATCTCGTTCAGGGCCGCCTCCGCCAGCAGCTCCTGCTGCGTCAGCGGACGCCAGTCGCTGTTGTTCTTGGCGCGCGGCTTGCGGGCGGGCTGGGGTGCGAAACAGGAGACGCGCGCGGGGCAGCAATGAGGGCTGTTGGCATCAGGAACGCGGGGCAGGACACGAATCGCGAGAGGGACGCCGGGAGTACCGGAAACAAATACGGTTCTTCAGCCCGCCACTGCAGCCACAGTCGCAGCCACGGTGCGGATGCCCAGCCCTCAGGCCCCCAGCCCCTCTGACCTTGGCTTTGTACTGCCGCTCCATCTCTGCCTCCGCCACCTTGGTGACCGTGGAGCGGCGCAGGGTGGGCGCCACGTAGATAATGGGCTCCCGCGGGATGCGCGGCTTCTTGGCAGGGCGCGGCTCGCCATCCTCACCAATTTCGCCGTCCTCGTCCTCCTCCCCGCCGTCCTCCTCGTCGCCCTCGTCTTCCTCCTCGCTCTCCTCCTTCTTGACCTTGGGCTTGGGTTTGGGCTTGGACTTGGGTCGCCCGGGTGGCTTGAGTGCTTTCTTCCTGCGCAGAGCGGGCCCGGAGGAGGGGACGGGCTCAGCGAGTGTTGAGTGCAGCCGGACGGGGGTCAGGCTTGGCTGTCCCGGCAGCTTCAGTTTGGCCGTTCCAGCAGCCCACTCACCGAGGCTCATCGTCCCGAACCTCCACCTCTTCGTCATCGTCTGCTTCCTGCCAGTTGGAGCAAAGTCGCGCAGCCATTAGGGCAAATGATCCCGGCTGCGCGTCCTGGCACGCATGCAAGCCATGTTCAATCAAGTTGAATGCTCACCTCGTCATCGTCAAAGTCGGAATCGATGATATCCTCAGGCTCGGACTCGGTCTTGTAGTCGTCATCGACCGCCTCTTCCTTGAAGAACTCCTGGTTCCAGAAGTCATTATCGGCAGCCTCCTCTTCGTCATCTAGCTGCGCGGCCATGCGTCGGCCGCGCGTGGCGCGCTGGGGGAGGTCTCGCCCCATGGTCGCCGGGCTGTAGACGAAAGGCGGCCCGAAGCCCACTACTAACGGGTGCAAATAAGATAACCCAAGCAAATGATTTGCAAGTCTCAACAAGTGGGCCTTGAGACACGAATCGATCCGCGCCTGCTCATCATCCCCCCCCCCCCGATATCCCGCCCCCAGCAGTGCCATCGCGGCGCCAGGACTCACCCCCGGAACCTTTCCTCTCACTTTACAACGGCGTAATGTTGACAGTTTGAGAGAGATTTGGTCTGTTTGTCGAATGCTTTATGCACCACAGTGAGTTACTACCTCCACACTTGACCCGCGATCCTGTCTCACACTCCACCTGACCCGGTCAGCAATCCTTAACCTAAAGGCGCATACCACAGCCACGCAATCCCGCACCTACACCAGCAGCCGCAGCATTAGACCTGGTGGAGGCGTGAGCGGCTGATTGTCGCCACCGCGCACCGCCACGAAAGCGCCCGGCCCCTCCCCAGCACCGCCGCCGCCACCCTCCACCACCACCGGCCACAGCGCGCATCGCCAGGACGGGTGCTCCGGGCTTGCACCACTCCAGATGGGCGACCGCGCGCCTGAGAATGACACGGCCGCCACGCAGTCCGACCGCACACACGCCACAAGCCCCGGCGGCGGCTCTTCGATGGCGGGCCATGCCACGCACCCGGCGACGGCGTACCCCGGCGGCGGCACCGGCCGCCAAATGGTGAGGGCCGGCGGGCCACTGGAGCGGAACACGAGCAGGTAACCCAGCGGCGCCGCCAGCAGCGGCAGCGGCGGCGGCAATGTGCCGGCGGCGGCGGCGGGCTCCGGCGCCGCCAGGGCGGCGGCGAGCGCAGAGCCGCTGTTGCTGGCGCGGCGCTGCAGGACGGGCGGCGCCGCGCTGCGCTTGTACACGCGCGCCGGGCGTGCGGGCGGGTCCCGACCTGCGAGGTGACGTGCGTGGCGCGGGGAACATGAGGTTGGTCATGAGACAGACCGAGGCATGGGGGTGCCAGCAACCCTTTGGGACGGGACCCCCAGGCCTTGCACTTGCTCCCACTGCTTACACGCACCTGCCACAGCCACGTCGCTGACAGCGGCATACCCAGTCGGAGCCATGGGACGCCAGACTGAGAAGCCCTCGCCTCCGGCCTGCGCCCCGGCGGCCGCGCCGCCGCCACTTCCACTGCCGCCAGCCCACACCATCCGCCAGTCAGAGCAGATGACCGAGTCAGGCAGCGTCTGCCCCGCCGCAGCGGCGGCGGCCAGCGCCGCGCGGCCGCGCGCCTCGTCGCCTGTGGCCGCGAGCTGCTCCTCCGCGAGCCGCCGGCTGGGAGTCTGTTGCAGCAGGTTTTGTTGTTGCTGCTGTTGCTGCTGCTGGTTGCCGGGTGCGTTGTTGCCGCCGGTGCGGCGCATGAGCGGCGCCCAGGCTCGGTGATAGACCTCCAGCAGGCGGGTGAGGACCTCGGGCGCGGGGCAGGCCATTGCCCTGATGCCAGGTAACACAGAACAAAACCACCGGGGGAGTGGCAAACTTTGACATTAGCCCTGGCTGTGGCCTTGAAGAAAGCGAGGGCGGACCGTGGTACGGTAACCATGCTACCCCCATGGAAGCCCGCGCACTCACCAGCAATGGGCGGTGTACACCACCCGCCCCTCGGGGCCCTTGCTGCACCGGTGCAGCAGCAGCGTGTCCGACCCCGGCGCCCGGGCGCCGCCGGCTGTAGCAGGAGTCGCTGCTGCTGCTGCTACTGCGGGCTGCTGCCCACCGCTCCCACCAGCTGCTGCTGCTGCCGCTGCCGCTGCTGCAGCCCAGCCGGCAATGGCCTGCGGGTCGTGCCAGGCAGCCACCTCCGCCGTTAGCAGCTCCGGCCAGGGCAGGTGCCACGACACGGCCGCGTCCGCACACGGCACCCAGGTCAGCAGCTCCTGCTCCCCGCCGCCGCCACCCTTGGCGCCGCCTGACACGAGGCGGTGGTGCAACGCCGCGAACTCTGCGGCCCACATCACATCCGGGGTTCATGTTGTCAGGGGTTGGTTACTAAGGGACCGTGTGTGAAGACGGGGCGTGTCGCGCGCTCATGGCTGGCTGGGAGGAAGGCGGTGTGTGTGCGGTAGTGTGTGTTTTTGCCTCACCCGGCGAGTGCACGGCCATGATGCGCCGGTCCGTCAGCAGCAGCACCACATTGCTCTGGAGCACCTGCAGCACGTTCGTTTGGACAGACTTCGTTTGGACGGGGTAAAGCAAAGATGGCAGGGCGACGGGCGCGTAGGCGCGTTATGACGACCTGCAAGACTGCAATGCAATGCAAACAACTGCTTGTACCATGGCATCTACCGTATCATACCGTATCATACCTTATGAAGGACAGGTCCACACACACACACACACACACACACCGCCCCAACCTCCTCACCCAGTGCTCCTCGTAGCGCTCGCGCCGCAGTCCGGCTCCGTTGGGTCGGGCCGCCAGCGCCGCCAGCAGCGCCGACCCCATGGCGGCGTGCGGGTCGAAGGGCCGCACGATGCGGTCTCCTGAGCACGTGTGTATGTGTGTGCCGGGTGTGTGCCGTCAGCACGCAGGCAGGGCATTATTCTTTTCATCGCCAGCAGGATACCGGTACCCAAGCCCCTACAAGCCTGCCTGGCCTAGCTTGACAATGACGGACTGAGCAAGCCCGCTTACCACAGCACGCACGCTGCAGGCGCCGCCGCCCGCTGTCGCGCCCATGCACGCCGCCGCCGCCGCCGCCGCTCCCGCCGCCATAACCGGCTCCACCGCCACTACCTCCAATGGCAGACGTCGCGGCGCCCACCGCCGCACACGCAAGCATGGTGATGGGAGACGCCAGCACGCCCACCACCTTGAGGGCGCCCGCCGCGCGGCGCGGCACGAAGGCCGACGCGCCGCGGCTCGACACGCTCAGCACGCGCGACAGCCCGCCCACCACGCCGTACTGCCGCAGCAGGCTCCGCAGTACGGCAACGCCCAGCGACACGACCTGCTGCCGCACCAGCGACCCCACCAGCGCCACCAGCTGAGACTGCATCATGCGCGCCTGCTCCATGTGCACGCCTGTTTTGGTTTGGATCCATCCAGTAGGTGCGCATGCAGCCAAGTGGGATACGGTACCGCAGTGTCAGGCTATGTGATGGGACCTAAGAATGAGGCTCGAGAAGGGATGGGGTCCATATCGGGCAGCACCTCAGAAACTTAGAAGGCGGCTTGGCTTTGCTTTGCTTCTGCACCACCACGCACTGCCGTACTCACCCTTGAGCCGCATGTCCATGTTGTCCAGCTGCGCCAGCTCCAGGCCAAGCTGCGGCGGCGGTAGGCGGCGGTAGGCCGGGTGGCGGGCGTGGCGGCGATGCGTGTGTTTGTGTGTGTGTGTGTGTGTGTGGGGGGGGGGTAGTTCATTCCAGAAACCAAAAGCGAAACGACCAAGAGAATCCGAACCAGCCAGGGGGGGAGGGGGTAGTTCATTCCAGAAACCACAGCGACCATTGAGGTGCAGAGCGAGGTCAGGGGCGCACAGGATCGCACGCCGTTCGTCCGCACAAGCAAAATGGAACCATACAGTACATCAAATTAAGCGCATGCCCTCCCACACCCAACCGCGTGGCAGGCCCTCACAGCGATCACGTTCCCGCCACGCCTATCCCCTCACCCGCACTCCCTACTACCCACCCACCCACTCCAAGCAGCACCCCTGTTACCTGCAGGTACCCGCCGGCCCAGTGCGGGCGGCTGCCGCTGTCGGACTTGAAGCTGAGCGCCAGCCGGAGGTCCTCCAGCTCCAGCAAGTCGACCGCCAGCGGTGTGTCGGCAGTGCCGGAGGCGGGCTGCGTGTATGTGTGTGGGTGGGTGCCATGCATGTTTAATTAATGACGAGGGAGATGTAGACAGACGTTGTGTGTGGGGGGGGGACCGGCAGAAAGTAATACGGCAACACAAAGAAGTTAAAGGACACAAACTTGAGGAACCCGTTATCACTTATTATATGAGCTGTAGCCATGCGGCGCGACCGAAGACGATAAAAGATGCGAGTGCGGGAGCACAATCAGAAGGACCCTGCTGTCTACGTGTCGCCTACGCCTCCGGTGCACGCCCACAGCCCAGCCGCACCGCCCACTCGCTCCCTCCTAATTATCTTATTAAGACACTGATGCGCACACAACAAGGCATTCCTACGTTACGTCTCTCACGCACCAAGTCAAGTTCCGGCAGCGTGAGCGAACTCGCCATGCCCCACAGCCGCCACACCAGCGCCTCGCCCACCGACAGCCGCAGCGGCAGCAGGCGCGCCACGATGGTGGGGCAGTGCAGCGCGTGCCGCAGCTTGCCGGGCTGCACGTGCAGCGCACAGTTGCATGCATGGGCGTTGATTGCATGGGCCGTTGATTGCATGGGCCGTTGATTGCATGCGACCAGCAGTCCTTGCAAGTTGCACGGCAGGGGCACGTGCACGCGTCCAACTACCGTAGTTGCTTGCGCTCTTTCCCTTCCCCATCCCCATCCCCCCGCCTGCCTGCCGCCGCCACCTGCCTGGCATGTGAAGGCCATGCTGAAGACGGGGTCCACCGACCCGCCGCCGCCGCCGCCGCCGCCCTGTCCCTGCTGCGCCGCCACCGCCACCGGGTAGGCCGCCCCCGGCGTCATGTCGTCCAGCTGCAGGCTGTCCAGGCGCACCGAGGCGCACAGGTACTCCACGCCGCCTGCGGCATTTAACGGAAGCCAGGCCAGGAGTTATATCGTCACACCGAGGTCCGAATGTGGAGGTTGGGCGCGCAGTCCAGGTGGACGGTTGCTGGTTGGTTCAGGCCGCCGCCGCCGCCGCCCCCATGCACTGTCACCGACATCGCCATCGCCCCCACGCAATCAATCAAGCAGAAGCCCTCTCAGCCGCAACCCACCTGCGGAGGCGCCGGAGCCCAGGTCAAGCCGCAGGCCACCCAGCGTCAGCAGCGCCACCTCCTCGGGCCGTGCGTCCACCACCCCCACATCCACCTGATACAGCTCCAGGCACACGTGCAGCCCGCCGCCGCTACTGCTGCTACTGCTGCTGCTGCTGCTGCTGCTGGCTGTAGCAGCTCCGGCGCCGCAAGTGGGAACCAGAAGGCCCACGCCGGGGGCGCTCATGGCCTGCGCAAGCAGATCCGTGGTGGAGGCTGTAGCAACAGCAGCAGCAGAGGGTGCTGAGGAGGTGGGAGCGGCTGTAGCAGGCGAACTGAAGGCAGCGCCGCGCGACAGCGTGTGGGTGGCTGCCGCAGCAGCCGCAGGCGCCGGGGGTGTGGCTGCGGCCAGCAGCAGCAGCGGCACCAGGCGCAGGGCGCTGTCGGGCCGGCCGGCGCCGAGCGTCTCGGCGTGCCGGCTACTGCCTGGCAGGCGCGCGGGGCCGGCGGCGGTGAGCACAAGGTTGTCACACGCTTCCGACACCTGCACGCGCGGGGTAGGTGGGTGGGCGTCAAGAGGGTGGGGATTGCAGGTAGGTCAAGCAAAAGAAGTGCAGGCGCAAGAGTAGCAGCAGCAAGCGCGGTACAGCAGACGTCTGCCTCAGGTAAGGTTGGACGCAGGCCGGTTTGGATTGGCAAAGTACGGGGCACACAAAAAAACCTAATGCGCACCCCCAGCCCAGGTAGTTGGAGCATGCACTACACACGGGGGCTGCAGTAGCGTGGCTGATGGGGACTAGTGGCACGACCTGTGCGAGAAGGTACTTGGAGGAACTTGGCCGCACAGGCACCAGCCCAAGCCGCACAGCCGCTGCCCTGCCCGCGGCGCCGTAGGGCAGCAGCGGCTCTGCGCTGTCACCCGCCTCCGTGGCGCCGCCAAAGGTCAGCCGCAGCAGAGAGCCTGCACAACAAACGCGCGTGGCAGTGCGCACGGGGGGAGCGGTTGTAAATACCGGCTCATCGCCCACTGAAACAGCGGGTGAGGGGGGGTTGGTTGGTGCAGCGGTCTTGGTGATGACAGGAGTGAGGGGGGGTTGTTGGGTTCAGGAGGGGGGGGGTCAAATGGGGGCGGGGCAAACTTTGAATGGACTTTGGGAAACTGACTCACCGCCCACTGAAACAGGGTCACCTAACTATGGATAGGCAACCATCTACAATGCGTCATGTGGCTCGTACCTGGTGGCGGCTCTGCTGCTGCCCCTGCCCCTGCCCCTGCCGCCGCTGCCACTCCAACCGCGGCCGCCGTCACCTCCAACTCGGGGGGTTGAGCCCAGGCGTCGCCTAGCGTGCCACCGCACCGCACCACCGCTTGCGCGCTGAACGGCGCCGCACCCTGCCAGCTGCGGCCGGGCCCTCCTGCTCCTTCTCCCGCTCCTGCTCCCGCCGCCGCCGCCGCCGCCGCCGGCAGGCGGCGCCAGTGCAGCGGTGTGGGAGAGGCGTTGGTGAGCGTGTGCCGGGGCTGGCCGCCGATGCCGCACAGGCTGAGGCGCAGGCAGCCGGGCGCGCGCAGCTCCAGTCGCAGGCTCAGCAACACCGCCAGCACTTCCTGCTCCGGTGGATGGGCGGTTGAAGCGAGGTTGGCGGGGAAGGGGGAAGTTGGCGGGGTAGGGGGGAGGTGGGCGGGGTAGGGGGGAGGTTAGCGCAGGGCAGATAGGCAAAAGCGACGCGATGAGTTGGAGCAGCGGCAGCACAGCATGGCGATGAACCGTCGCCGCGGTCACCCGACCAGGCTTGTTGCTGGGGACAGATTTGCTGGGGTAGGAGTGTACGTACAGTGACCCCCATGCTGCTGCGGCGGCGGAGGCCCAGGATATGCAAGCACGGGTTGGTTCGGGGGCGCTGCACTTGGGACACACACACACGCATATACACACACACACACACACCCACACACACGCACACCCACACACACACACCGCGAGGCGCAAACGCCGCGAGGCGCAAACGGCGCAAGGCAGGCAGACAGGCAGACAGGCAGACGGGTGCCAGGGGCCATGGAGCGCCACCACTCACCACGAGGCCAACCTCCGTGCGCCGGACCAGCCGCACCACCGACGTCTCCGCCGCTGCCGCCAGGGCCTCCACCAGCACCGCCGCGCTGCCCGCCGCCTGCCCCACGTGGCCGCCGCCGCCGCCGCCGCCGCCAGCTGCTGTTGCGGTAGGTCCAGCTGCGCCAGAGGCCACGACCGACGCCAGCAGCTGCCGCAGCGCCAGGCGCGCGCGGCGGCCCGCCTCCTCGTCGCCCGCCATCGTGCCCGGCCGGCCCACGCAGCACACCGGCAGCGCCACCTGCCCCTCCTGCACCCAGCCGCCCGCCGCACCCGCGACAGCTGACGACCCGACACCGCCACCGCCAGCACCACCACCAGACGCACCGCCTCCACCTCCGCCGCCGGCGCCGCCTCCACCCGCGGCGGCGCCGCCTCCAGCCGCGGAGAGGCACGCCTCCGCATCCAGCGCGATCGGGTCGCTCCAGAGGACGCTGGGGTGAAGCCCGCGCAGGGCGGCGTCGCTGACGCCCGGAACGGCGGGCAGCGCCAGGCACAGGTGGCGGTGCTCGGCGGCGCCGCCGGCCCAATGCAGCGGCACGCCGGCGCCGCTGGTGAGCGTGGCGGGCGTGCAGCCGTCGGTGGGAGGGACATCGTCTGCGCCTGGCAAGGCAGCGCCGATGCCTGCGGAAGGGATGGCAGCTGCGGTGAGTCTCGCACGCAGCAGGTCAGGGAGGTAAGCAGCCGGCAACAGTAACCGACCGGTGTTCATCAGCCGGCAGCCGGCTCGGACATTCACAACCATGAATCCGCAGTGCTTGCCTGCTGGCGCAAGTGCCATCGTCAGGGCTGGCGGCGGCGGTGCCGTGAAGCCACCGCCGCCACCGCCCGCCGCCGCCGCCGCAGCCGCAGCACCACCACCACCACCTGTGTGGGTGCCGTGTAGCGGCCCACCGCCGCCACCAGGCAGTGATGCCGCAGACCGCTCCGCGGCACCGCTTGCTGCTCCCGCTGCAACCGCCATCAGGTCCGGCGTCGCCGCCGCGGTGAAAGAGCGCGTGCCGTCGGCGTGCTGCGTGCCGCCAGCTGTAGCGGCTGTAGCAGCACCACCACCACCACCAGTCGCCCCCGGCAGCGGCAGCGCGGCCGGCTGTAGCAGCAGCAGCGGCACGCCGCTGGTGTTCCAGACGGTGACGTGCGGCTCCACGCGGAGTAGCAGAGAGCCGGCGGCGGCGCGAAGCGCCGCCAGGCTGCCGGCGCCGCCGGCGCCGCCGGCGCCGCCACTGATACTGCTGCTATCGCTCCCAAGTCCCTCCAGCCTGACCACCACCTCAAGCAGTCGGTTGCCGTCGCCGCTGAGCGCGCGGATGAGCACACTGCTGCCCGCACCAACGCCGCCGGCGGTTGCGCTGCGATGACACAAGCAACGGTAAACAAACAAACGCGCGCGTTAGTGATTGTCAAGGCCATTATTTTGGACATCAGGGCCGGAGCTAACTGCGAATACCCCCCATTGAAGCCACACCCACTTGTGTCATGCAGCAGTCATTCACTGGAAAAGCACATGAGGCACGTCGCAAAAGTGCGCGCCCGGCGCGCACCTGTCTTCGCCGTCCGCGCTCTGCGACAGCGACGGCAGCACTACCATCTCAGACCAGCGGCTGTCGCACACCGACAGCACCAGCGCTGCCTCAGTGGTGGTGGCGCCCGCCGGCACCCCTGGCGCCGCACCCCCGCCGCCGCCGCCGCCGCCGCCGCTGCCTGCGTCCTCCGCTCCCGCCGGCACTACGCCCGGCGGGTACGACAGCAGTTGTGTGGAGCGCGGCCGTACGGCGATGCCGCGCGCCCCCGGCGGCGGCTGCAGGGGCTGGTGGGGCTGGCCGGGCGGGGTGAGTCGGCGAGGGTCCTGCGTGCCCAGCACATGCAGCCGCGCGGGCGGCCGGGGCTGCAAGCAAGCAAGCATCAGGATGGGTAAAGCGACAGGCACGCTCCTTCCGCGATAGAGCCGGCAACTAACAGCAGCTGACTGCCGTACTGCAGCCCGCCGCCCGCATCATGACCACAACATGCGCGCGGCTGCCGTACGCCGCCTCCATTTCCACCAGACCAGACAAGCATGAGCAGCTCCCTCGCAACCCATACGGCCATACCGGTATGGCTGACGCCCCGCCCCCTGGATGGATGGCTAACCCCCCTCACCGCCTCGCCCAGCCGCGCCGACGCCGCGGGCGGCGCCTCCCACAGCGCCAGCAGCGCGCAGCTCAGCGGCAGCGACGTGGCGTTCACCAGCCACAGCGGCACCCGCAGCGAGATCGTCACCGGGTAGCCGGCGGCCGCGGCCTCGCTGAGCGTCGGCGGCGCCTTGGACTGCAGCGTCGCCACCGGCGGCTGGTCGGGCGGCGCCGCGCCGCCGGGCATGGCGCCGACGCCTAATGAGGACACGGGCGCGGCGGAGGTGTCGACGTCCCGCAGCACCTCTACCTGGAGGTTAGGCCCCGTGCCGGTGCCGGTGCCGGTGTTGGAGGCGCACAGGAAGCTGCCGGGCAGCGGCCGCGCCTTGCCGGCCGCGCCTGCAGTGCGGTGGGCGGTGGACACCGGCAGGTGGGGGTGGGGGGGCGGTTGTGGTTACCAGCCCAAACTAAACCAAGCAAAAGGAAGCGGAGTCAAGTACTGCAGTTAAGTTGATACAACGAAACACTGGGGGGGAGCAGCGAGTCCGCTCAGGGGCACGGGCAAGGCGGTGTGGGCCCTGCCGCACTGCCGCAGCCAACCATGTGAAGAACGGACAATGACAATGACCGCCAATGTGAACAACGGACAATGTGAAAGCTTGCCCCCCCCGCTGGTACCGGCCGAGCCGAGCCCACTAACCTGACACGCCGGCAGCGTTTCGAGCAAAGCCCTCGCTCAGAAGCACCGGCTCCCCGAATTCGTAGCCCTCGGGCGCGTACGACAGATAGATCTGATCGGCCGCCAGAGGACACGTGGCACGGGAGCACGTTCTCAGAGTGAGTCTGGCGGCGGCATGGCCCGGCCTCGCAAAACCAAACGCTGCCCGCTAGAGTTGCAAGATTGGCAGTCGCACCAAATCAAGGCAAGGCAAGCATACGAACGGCATACGTGACGCATGCTCATCTAGATAGCATGACCAGGCATCAATTGTGGGGGCGCATCATCAACATCATCAGCCTCACCAGTTTCCTCATGTCCGCCGCGTACACGTGCGCCGCCTCCCCAGGCCCCACGCTACCGCGCACCCGCAGCCGCATCTGGCCGCCCGCCGCCGCCGCCTCCCACACAATGTACCGCGCCGGCAGCGGCAGCAGGTTCTGCAGCGTCAGCGGCGGCCGTACAACCAGCCGCCAGTCAACCAGCGTGTCACTGACCGCGACGGCGCCGCTGCCGCCGCCGCCCGCGGCGGCGGCTGTAGCAGCAGCTACAGCCTCAGCGTCCGGCGGCGCCGCCAGGATCTCGCTCTCCAGCGCAACGCTCAGCCAGCAAGGCTGCTCCGCCGCGACGCCGCCGCCGCCAGCTGGAGCGGCGGCGGCGGCGGCGGCAGGGGTTGCCGCTGCAGCTGGAGCAGAAGTAAGCGCTGCGGCCGCGCCGGCTGTAGGTGGTGCGGGTGGTGGTGCGGTTGCAGGCCCCGCGTCCCCTCCCAGGAGGTCAAGGCCCGCGAAGAGATCCCCGTCTCCTGCGCCCGGGGGATCCGAGGAGGTGGCTGCGGCAGCGGCGGCGGCGGCGGCCGTCGGGGGCAGCTCATCGCCGAGCAGGTCGAAAGCAGGTGGCGGCGGTGGTGGTGGCGGTGGCGGCGCCGTCGCCGCGACTGGCTGCGGCGGCGGCGGCTGGGGCCGAGGCGGCGGCGTGGGCTCAGGCTCGGGCACGACCTGGCGGCGGCGCCGGATCCAGCGCCGCCGGCGAATGAAGTCAAGCGCCTGTCGCAGACGACGTGACAGCAGGCAAAGCAAGACAGGGAAGATAAAGGTTGCGTGGCTTCAATGGATTAGGCAGTTGACTGACTGCGCAAGTAAATAATGATGTGTTGGCGAATGTCGCCTCAGGGACGACACGTCCGCACCTTGCGCCGGCCCTGCTCCGGGGTGGGCGGGTAGTTGAGCAGGCCCCAGTCGGCGGCGTAGAACCAGCCCTCGTTGTCGACGTGGCCTGTACGGCACGGTGTGTTAGAGATCACAAGGAGATAACAAGCAAATCAAAGGCCGTGCATGCAATGCGATCAAGACAAAGCAGTGTGTGTGTGTGTGTGTGTGTGTGTGTGTGTGTGTGTGTGTGTGTGTGTGTGTGTGTGTGTGTGTGTGTGTGTGTGTGTGTGTGTGTGTGTGCACCTGCCTCGGCTTCACATCCCTAACGTCACCGCCCCTGCATCCTCACCCATCAACCCTCACCACCCCAGTTCCCCGCTCACCGGTCAGGTCCACCTGCCATGTGTCAACCCACTCCCAGCCGTGCGGCAGCGGCACCTCGGGGAAATCCGCAAAGCTGTTGCCGGCCAGACTGTTGTGAGTTCCAGGTGTGGGGCGCATGAGGCATCATCGGGCATCGTCAGGTTGGTCGATTTCATGTTTTCACCCATGGCGTGGCATTTTGCTATCAGTGCAAGCTCTCTTCTGCCCATACGGCACTCGCCAACACATCATCCAACCTTGCCTGTAGGCTTTGCGCTCGGTCTTGAGTGTGCGACCCCAGCCGCTGAGAGGCCAGAAGCGCTGGTTCTGAAACACCAGTTCCTCCACCACCTCCGGCTCCCTGCGAACCGGCGGTGGCGGCGGACGAGCCTGCTGCTGCTGCTGCTGCTGCTGCTGCGCATGTGGGTGCGCTGCAGCATGTGCGGCTGCTGCGTGAGGCGGCGGCGCCGTTGCTCCTGTTGATGAAGGTGAGCTGCCGGCAGCAGCAGCAGCAGCAGCCGCAGCGGCAGCAGTACCAGCTGAACCCTGCGCTAGCGGCGGCTGCTCCTCGGCGGCACCCCCGACCCTGCGCAGGCAGCGGTCGTCGCCACACCGCAACACAACCACACCCACAGGGATTAGGACCAGGCCCTTGGCCCCCAGATTGGGACCTTGTTTCCGCGCGCAACACCGTGACAGGTACTAGCGCGCATGCAGCCGAGGCGGTCCTCAAACGATGGTTCAAGAAGCCTCCCTTTCAGCGAAGCACAGCACATCACGTACAGCACACCACAGGCTTTGCACGGCACAGCACACAGCAGCATACACACACACACACACGCGCACAAGTCTTTCATAGCACTCTCCCTTGTGATCTCTAACACACGCACGCACCTGCAGCACACCAGCCGCGCGCCGCCGTCGCCCAGCCGCGTCATGAGCACGGCGGGGTCGCCCGCGCCGCCGGGGCCCACACTCCAGCCATGGAATGCCTCGACGTCGCGGCGCACGCGCGGCCCCACCGCTGACGCCGCTGACGCGCCCGCCCCGCCGTCCAAGTCCAGCAGCAGTGGCGGTGGTAGTGCTGAGCCCCCGACAGCAGCAGCAGCGGCTGCCGTCAGATGATCTGGCCCCTCCAGAGAGAGGGCGGCCCCGATGGTGGCCTCGTCGCCGTCTGCCGGGTCTGCTGTGATGAGCAGCGGCCGCACCTGCAGCTGGCAGCCGCCCGCCTCCCAGCCCAGCGGCAGCGGCAGACGCTCACCCGGCGCCACGCTGCCAAGCAGCTTCCGGTACATTCCATCGGCACCTCCGGCAGTAGCCCCGGCCCCAGCCCCGGCGGCTGTAGCAGCTGCGGCGGCGGCGGCGGCGGCGGCCGGGCCGCCGCCCTCCACCCAGCGCCTGCGGCGCACCCAGCGGCGGCGGCGCACCAGGTCGCTGCGCTTCATGCGGCCCTGCTCCGGCGGCGGTGGGTACTTGAGCAGCATCCAGGTGGTGGCGTAGAACCAGCCGTTGGCGTCCACGTTGCCTGCAGTGCAGTTCATCAGTGCAGTGCAGCACAATGTGGGTGCACAACCGGGGTGCGTGTCATGTGAGCTGAGGCGCCCGCCAGATGCGAGTTTCATCATCATGATCAGAATGCCATGCGCCGAAACGCCACCAACTCGGCACACAGGGACGCACGCACGCGCGCGCGCGCACGCACGCAGCCAGCATGCAGCGGGCGCAACGACGCCCACTGACTCTCACCGCTCGTGTCCATGTGCCAGGGCCCCTCCCACTCCCAGCCGGGCGGCAGCGGCACGTTGGGGAAGATGCTGTAGCTCTGGCCGGCGCGGCTGTAGCGCCGCCGCTCCGTGGCGAGCAGGTTGGAGGGGCTCCAGCCGCGCAGGGGCAGGTAGCGCTCATTCTCAAACACCAGCTCCTCCACCGGCAGGGCTTGCCCGTCTGTCGGAATGATACCAACGATAATTCAATATCGTTGGACACATATTGTACAAGTTTTAATGTCAAGGACAGTGCTGGGGGCCGTAGTGAAGCTCACTGAAACAAGGGGACGTCGAACAGAAGCAAGGCAGGCGGCACACCTGCGCCGTACAGGGGCTTGTCCACCACAACGCCCGCTGAGGCGCCGCCGCCGGCAGCAGCGGCGCCGCCGTGTGAGGGGAGGGCCAGTGCCACCTCCAGCGGCACACTTGTCGAGTTGAAGACCACGGCCCGCGAGCGAAGCAGCTCCAGCACGGTGCCGCCGGGCCCCGGGCTCTGCTCAATGACCAGGCCCGGGCCCGCGCGCACAGGGATCAGGGCTGCAAGGGCGACGGCGGCAGCGGCCAAGGGAGGCACCCACGGCGGCGAGAAAGAGAAGAGGGGTTAGCAGGGGGCAGGACAGCCGCTGAAAGATAGAACGTGCGGGCAACGTACACACACGAGCACACCAAGGCGCGCAAAGGAAGGCACCGAGCAGCGAACCGCTCACCGCCTGCGGCGCCGGCTGCTACAGCCGCGCCCTCGCCTGCTACAGCCGCCCAGTGGCTGCTGCCCTGCAGCTGCAGCCCGCGCCTCAGCCCGCGGCGCAGCGCTGCTGCGGCCCGCGCAAACACCTCTGCCGGGCCCGCGGGAGGCTCATCGCCGCCGGCGGCTGTAGCAGCTGCTGCCGCGGCCGCGGCCGCGGCCGCCAGGCTGCTACTGCTCATGGACGGAGAGGGCAGTAGCAGGCCACCGCCGCCACCGGCAGCAGCAGGGCGGGACGCCAGGTACGGAATCCAGCTGCTCTCCACCTGCAATCCACCCCGACACATGAAGAGTGATGGCTTATTTAAACCGCTCTGGGTTTTTTAAGGATTCTTCTGTCCGGTGGGAAACAGAGACGACTAATTCACGCAGCCACCCACCTGTCGCTCGTCGAGGGTGAGCTGCAGCTGCAGCGCGCAAGGCTCAACAGCAGCGCTGCCAGAGCCGCCGCCGCCGCCGCCGCCGCCGCCGCCACCAGCAATAGCAGTAGCAGTCGGGAACAGTTGCACGTGCGGCGGCGCCTGTCCGCCAGCTGCAGCAGCAGCAGCAGTAGCAGTGCTGCTACTGCCGCCGCACAGCAGCCGCTGCACCAGGCCCAGCAGCCGCTCGTACGGCAGCGGGTACGTGCCAGCCGCCACGACACGCGGCGCGCCCCCGCCCGCCCCCTCCGACACCAGCAACGACACGTCCAGCTGTAGCGGCACGCCTGCAAAGGCGTTGTGCTTGCTGCTACTGCCTCCGCCGCCGGCGCCGGCGCCACCGCTGCGCCCTAAGTGCGGCGGCAGTAGCAGCGCGGCGCTGAGGTCGGCGGGTAGCTTGAGCAGGAAGCGCTCACGCCACCCTGGCAGTGCTACAGCCGCGCCCGCTGTAGCTGACGATGCCGCTGACGCGGCCGCGCCCTCCAGTGGCTGCGGCTGCACCGCCCTCGTCAGCAGGCCCCACTCGGACTCCGGCATTCCCTCGGCTGCCGGGCCGTTAGCCCGCACCCGGACCAGGTAGCCCCCGCCGCCCGCCGCGCCGCCCGCGCCGCCGCCCTTTCCGCGCTCCTGCTCCAGCCAGGCCGGCACCGCCGCCGCCGCCGCCGCCGAGGCTGCAGCCGCCCCGGCGGGACCAGAGGCTGCAGCAGCGGCGCCGAGCAGCTGTAGCACGTCAATGTAGATGGCGACCGAGGGCGCCGCCAGCGGCAGCCGCGGCTGGCGGCGCAGCGCCACAGCCGCCGCCAACGCCTGAATCCGAGCGCTGCTAATGCCGCCGGCGGTGCTACTGCCACCACTGCCGCCGAGCTTGCCTGCAGTGCTAGCGCTGCTGCTACTGCCGCTGGCGCCGCTGCTACTGCTATTGCTGCCCGGCGTCAGCGAGACAGCCGTGCACTCCGCGTCAGGTGGCAGGTCGGTGACGGACTGGTCTTCGCTGTCGTCCGTGAGCAGCGCGACACCCGTGCCCAGGGCGTTGGTGACCAGCACGCTTCCGGGGCCGGCGGCACTGAGGCCGGCGGCGCTGCGCCAGACGCCGCCGCCGGCCGCGGCGGCGGTTACAGCGGCTAGCTCGTTCGCCGCCTGCTCGGCGCGTCGCCTTGCCGCCTCGGTCGACACGGCCGGCCCTGCATGGAAGACATAAAACTCGCTTACGCCGCTTCCCTACATCTCGGTCGACTTGCAGAGCCACTAGATGTGTGCGCTACACCTTTGTCACCATGGTTACGGGAACGCTCACCTCCGACCAGCACATCCACCCACGCCGGCAGCGCCGACAGCAGCAGCTGCAGGCCGCTGTGGCACAGCACCACCTTGGCGGTCTCCTGCAATCGCAGGAAATGGTGGGTGCATGGTGACCAGATAGACCCCGCAAAGAGCAATATCAACCACCAAGTAAAAGGCGCACACAGTGTGCACCGTGGCACGGCATGCCCTCTGTGAGCGTGTCGCAGCCCCAACGGATTTCCGCCCACCCACCTGCGCGGACGCCAGCTTGACCCAGGTGCCTGGCCGGCGACTGCCGCACTCGCCCGTGGAACGTGAGTCGTCGCAGCGCAGCATCATCTGCCACGGCTCCAACAGCGGCTCCCAGCACCCGTTGCCGCTGCTGCTACTGCCGCTGCTGCTGCTGCTGCTGCTGCCAGTGCCGCCGGCGGCGGCGCCCACCACGCCGCCGCCACTGCAGGTCCAGGCGCTGGCAATGATTGAGACGTAGGCGCTGCTGGCGTCACGGCCCTGCGGAGCGCATACCGTACGACATGATACACACGCGCGCGCGCGCGTGTGTGTTGGTAAACGGAAACGGAGAGAAATCCCCGCAATCGCTCGCGCGCGCGTGTGTGTGTGTGTGTGTGTGTGTGTTAGGAAAGCACAAGGAGAGGAAGGGCGGTACGGCCCTGCGGAGCGCATACCATAATGTGTGACATGACATGATACACACGCGTGCGTGTTAGAGATCACAAGGGAGAGAACTATGGAAGACTTGCGTGTGCGAAGGGACAGGAACGCCAAGCAGGGAACGCGCGCGCGCGCGCGTGCGTGTGTGTGTGTGTGTGTGTGTGTGTGTGTGTGTGTGTGTGTGTGTGTGTGTATGTGTGTGTGTGTGTGTGTACGTGCGGCGGCTTTTCATCAGGTGGCTAGGCGGCTCCGAAGAGGCGCGTGGGGGCGGGCGGGCGGGCAGGCGGGCAGGCAGCCCCATGCATGCGCCCAACACGCACGTGGGATTGCAATTGGGGAAGCAGCGGGGCGCACCCGCGCACGCACACGCGCGCACGCGAGGGCGCACCCACCTGCGTGGACCACCCCAGGCGGCCGTCCCGGGCCTCCAGCTCCAACACGGGTCGACCGCCGGGCGCGCACAGCTGCAGCACGGCCGGGTGCCGCAGCCGCAGCCGCAGGCTCGAGTCCCTGCAGCGGCGGCGGCGGCGGAGCGCGGCGGAGGAGCGGCGGTTGTGGCAGCCCGCAGTGAGCGGCCGTCAGCAATTAGCGTGCGTATGCGCGCTCACGGCTTGTGTTAAGGGACGCTCTGTAAGAACCCGTGCTGGTGGGAAGACATCGGGAGCTCCCTGTGCGCACTCATCATTGACATTGGAATGACCGAATGACCCAACCCCAAGCGCTTGCCCTGTACAAACCTGAAGGGAGCGGCTGGAGTCGCGCCGTGGTCTTCGTCTTCGCCGGCGCCGCTGCCGTGCTCCTCCGCCCCCTCCGCGGACCCCTCCCCGTCCTCTTCATCCTCATCCTCGCTGTCCGACAGGCGCAGCAGCTCGTGCGGCTGCAGCGGCGCATCGGAGCTGGGCGCGGGCAAGGGTCCGCTGTCGCCAGCGGCGCCCGCCTTGCCCTTGCCTTTGCCCTTGCCGCCGCCCCTGGTCGCGATCGCAGCTGCTGCTGCCGCTGCTGCCGCCCCTCCACTGATGGCCGCGGCGGGCACCCAGTCCCCCGCCGCCAGGTTCAATCGCGGCACGTGGCGGGTGCCCTCGCTCGGCAGGGCCGCCTGCATCGGCGATCAAATCAGACCGGCGCGAAGTAAAAGCAAAAACAAAGTCGTTCAAGTCGTTCATCAAGCGAGACAAAGGAACGTCTGCTGAGCCAACCCCGCCGACAAATGCCGAAAGCCGCGGCAGACGCGCCTGCATGCTGCATACGCACCACCACTGGTACCCTGCTAGAATTTGTACTGCATAATAAACGTAACATGGACCACTCGCCCACATTCACACGCCGCCGCCAGCTCTCGCCAACTGCCGTACTGCGCACACCGTACCGTACCGTACCTGGCACACCACGGTGGAGGCCCCGGTGCGGTAGTCCGGGATCCAGCCGTACACGCTTCCGCCCGTTGTGTTGTTGCCGCCCAGTGGTGGCAGCATCCAGTCTGGGCGGGATGCGGCCACAGACATCGGGGCCACCAGGTCGTGTCGCACCACCCTGCAGTCGCAAGCCGCAAGCAGTCGGAAGCAGTCGGAAGCAGCCCCCCCGGGAAAGCCTCGAGCGTCGATGTGGAGCCAGAGCAGACAGCAGGAGAGACACACCCCCACCCGCGTGATGTGTATGTCAACCCAACGCAACAGGACAAGGAAGAACGAACGCTGGGCAGCAGGCGCACCTGAGTGCGGTTGCCTCGGTGACGGGCGGGTAGGGCCCCACGCCCGCCACCACGCCCAAGGCGACGTAGCCGTCCGGCGGCAGCGGCCGCCACAGCACCAGGAATGCGCCGCTGTCCCACACCTGTGTGTTTGTGTGTGCGTGTGTGGCCGCCGTGTGGGTTACGATGAGCAGTTGGCCATGGCCACAGACGGTTGCGCACCACGCCACCCAGGCGCCACGCCTGGGACGCTGAAAGACGGGACGGTACAGTTCCGGTCCCACGCGATCACAGGACGGACACGCGATCGCGCCTGGCTTGCTGATGACGCAACGCATGACGCAATGCAAATCACACACTCTACTGGGGCACGCCAGCTGCACCACGCACCACACACCACACCTTTTCAAACCCGATGGGTTTGGCCAGAGGCGGCAGAGCCCGGTGGCCCGTGCGGCTGCCTGACGCAGCTGCTGCGGTAGTGGTGGCGTCTCGCAGCACGGACACCGCGGGCGGCGGCGTGTAGGCGCCGACCACCACGCAGTCGCCCAAGAACGCATACCTGCAAGCACACCGGGTGGGGGGTGTGTGCGAATGACCGCCATGTGAGCCGCCGTTCTATGCAAGTTAGGGCAATGAAGGCGCGGCCCTGTTCAGCACGGCTGCAATCTCGAACATAAATAACTTGCTGCGATGCTTGTACGGATTGCATCGAGCGCAGCGAGCTATTGACCGCTGCAAGGCGTCCAAACTCCAAACAGATTCGAAGGGTGTGCACATGCCCTCACCCTGGCGGCGGGTGCGGACGCCACACGCTGATGCGACCGCGGCCGCTGCGGCGCGAGTGCAGGCCCTTGTCGCTCCAGACGCGCCCAAACTCCACACAGGGCGCCTGCAGCTCCCGCCGCGCCGCGTGACGCAGCAGCTCCCTGCGTGTGGTAGGAGGCGTGCACGACCACACCGGCAGGGGCACGAGCATGCGGCAGTGCTTGCCTGGTTGCATGATTCTAGCTCAACTTTAGCAGCTTAGCATTTGTCTCGTAGCAACCAGCATGTAGGTAATGTCTTCTTCAGGCAGGTCAGGTCCACAACGCAGGCTGGCGACGCACCTGCGGTCACGTAGGTAGCAGAGCTGGCAGAGCTGCGACAGCGGCGGCGGCGGCCGCAGCTGCACACCCAGAGCGGCGGCGGCGGCGGCGGCCGCGGCGGCGGCGGCGGCTGCATGCTGACCGGCATCGGCGCCAGCGCCGGTACCGGCACCGGCGTCCTCAGGCTTGGTAGCCGTGGCGGCGGCCGCCGTGGCCGCGGCGGCTGCGGCGGCGGCGGCCGCGTCGCGGTCCTGCCGCTCTCGCCACAGCTGCTGCAGATTGCCCAGGGGCGTGAGGGCTGCGGGGGTGACGCCCAGCGGACTGCGGAGGTCAAGAACATCCACCTGCCGCAAAAACAAAAACAACACATACATAAAAAAATGAACGAGGCAAGTAACATTTTACAGCACAAGTGCACTCGTGAGCAGAGCAGCAAGTGAGCGGACATAGATGCTGTGGACGCAAACGAACGCCAAATGAACACCTACAGGGGACGGGAGCGGCTGCTGGGGGCCCGTAACCACGAAGGTCGCGGCCTGGTTCTGTAGCCGCCACACGCGGCAACGGCCGCCCGGCGCCGCTCCGCCGCCGCCGGCGCTGGCGCCCACACCAGAGCCACCCGCGCCCGCCGTTGCAGCGCCGCCACCACTCAAGGCAGTCGCGGCATCACCATTGCCGTGCGGCGCGAATTCGGGTGGCAGCACGAAGCATTCGCCAGCGAAGCCCTCCACCACGGCGGCCGCCGCCAGGCAGCCGACAGCCGTCAGCGGCGGCGGCTCTACAGAGCCGGCGGCGCCCCCCACAAAGCCCAATGCCACATACCCCGGCGGCGGCACCGGCCGCCACAGCATGGCGGCACCACCGCCGCCACCAGCGATCAAGGCATCCGCATCGCCGCCGCCGCCAGCCGCGGGCGCCCAACTGCCAACGGCCTCGTACCGCGTGGGGTATGCAATGATTCCAGAGCTGATGCTAACCGTCACAACCGCATCCAACGGTCGCACGCTGCCCTGGCAGATCACATCGCCTAACGGCACGTAGCCTGAGGGGGCAACGGGGCGCCAGACAGACAGCCCGCGCACGGCTGAGTCAGGATCCAGCTCCGGATCCACCGGGACATCAGTGCCGGCGGCAGATCCCGCAGCCAAGGCCGTTGTGGGCTCAGAATCCAAATCCATCAGATTCAGCCCGGATCCGGAGCTGGCGCTAGCGCTGCGCCCTGATGGCGAGGGCGCGAGTCCCAGGCCGGCAAACGCACTGCGCGCGCCGCCGTGGCTGCCGCTGCCGGCGCCGCCGACTGCAGCGCCGCTTGTAGTCGCGGCGGCGGCGGCGGTGGCAATGCTGCACACAGGCTCGAAGCGGCTGCAGCGGGCCAGCGGCTGGTCGGGCGAGGGCACACTGAGCCGGGCCAGCAGCCGCGACTGCAGCCGCAGCAGCAGCGCCGCAGCCTGCGGCGTCAGCCGCAGCAGCAGCGCCGAGTGCGCGTCCACCGCCAGCGCCATCTCCGCCGCCGACAGCTCGTACGTCAGCGAGACGTCCGCCGCCTCCATGAGGACCGACTCCAGCGCGCCGGCACTGCCGCCGCCGCCGCCGCCGCCACCGAGCCCTCCGCCGCCGCCGCCGCCGCCAACCACCGTGGTGCCTTCGCCGTAGCCGCTTGCGGTTTCGGCCATGCTCGGCGCCCGGTGCAAAGCCCCCGCCGGCAAGCCGCCGCCGCCGCCGCCACCGCCGCCAGCTCCCGCCCCAGCCCCAGCCACAAATGAGCTGATCGAAGGCGTGCGCATCAATGTGAACGGGTCACTGCCTGCTACCCCACCAACGCCACCGCCGTAGGCACTGCTGCGCAGCGATGTGAGCATGCGCACGCTGAGCCCTCGCAGCGACGCACGCGCCTCCTGCTTCGCATCCCCAACCGCCAGCCACGACGCTGAAATGTCGGCCGCAATCACCAGCCGCCGGCGCAGTTTGCCGCCGCCGCCGCCAATGCCGCCGCCGCCGCCGCCGCGCCCAACGGTCGCCGCCTCGTCTAGATCATCCTCCTCCGGTACCGCCACAGTGGCGGCGCGACCCGCCAGCGGCGCCGCCATGGCCGCCGGCCGTGTGCCAAGGTGCGAGGGCGCGTAACGCGAAGAACGCGCCGCCCCGGTCCGGGAGCGGCCCACCGCCGAAAGGCTGACGCCGCTGCCGCTCCTTGCAGACGCGGCGACCGCGGCGGCGGCGAGGCCCGAGCCGACGCCGTAACCGTCAGCGCCGGCGCCCGCCGGCGAATCCATTACGTGTACGGACGCGCCCACCACGTCAACCGCCACCTCCATGTACGCCGCCGCCGCCGCCGTACCCGCCGTACCGCTGGATCCATCCGCCGCCTTTGCAGCCGTCGCATCTGCTGCCGCCGCCGCCGCCGCCAGAGCAGCACCGCTGAGCACCCGCCGCGCGCCGGCAGCCATTACCAGCGACGGTGCTGATGATGCAACGCCACCGCCGCCGCCGCCGCCGCCGCCAGCCCCTGGAACCATCTTCACGCCATCCTCCTCCCGCGCTATCAGCCTTGCACCGGGGCCCAGCTGTAGGCACGCCGGCAGCGAGGCCGCATTCACGACTCGCACGTTGCGGAGCACGAGCGTCCGCCCCGCGCCCACCACCACCAGCGGCAGCACCTCCGCCGCCGCCAGGCCCGGCGGCAGCACCAGTCGCCCGCCGCCGCCGTCGTACACGTGCACCCGCTGCGCCTGCTGCTGCTCCCCGCTGCTGCGAGCACCGCTCTTGCCGCTGTTGGTGCTACTGCCACCGCTGTCGCCGGCTGTAGCAGCAAAACCACCAGCGCCAGCACCAGCAAGCGCCGCGGGGGCGTCGGCCAGTAACCGCACCTCAGGGCACAGCCACAGGTCGGCGCCGCGCGCGGCGTACAGCGAATGGGCGCCGCCCGACGACGGCACGTGTACGTCACGGCTGTCGTACGCACGTGGCACGGCGCCCTGCAGTACGGGGCCGCCGGCGGCGAAGTTTATGAGCCGCTGCAGCAGCAGCAGATCCAGAACCATCTGCGGCTGCTGCACCCGCATCCGGATCCCCGTCGAGGCCGGCGCCTTGGCGGCGGCTGTAGCAGCAGTTGTAGCAGCAGTAGCAGCAGCAGCGGCTGCGGCTGTAGCGATGGAGCGGTACTCCACCACCAGCAGCGAGGGGTCGGGCGCGGCGCTGCTACAGCCGCCGCTTCCCGCTTGCGGGGGCTGTAGCAGCTGCAGCTGTTGCGGGGGCGGCGCCCAGCCGCCGTCGCCGGACGACGCGCCTACAGAGGACGCGGGTGTGGCGGGACGGGCAGTGGGCGCGGGCGAGGCCGGCTGGCCCTCTGCCGCTGCAGCTCCCGCTCCCGCGCCGCCTCCTCCGCCGCCTCCGCCGCCGCCTCCGCCGCCGACCAGACCAAGGATGGCTGTGGACAGGACCAGACGCTGGTCCGGCAGCACGCCTGGTCTGGCGTCCTCGATGGTCGCGCTGGGCAGGACCAGACTCAGAAACATGGACCCGCCCGACGTGGCGTAGTAACCGGCCCACAGGTCGCGCACGGCAACCGCCGCCAACGGCCGCAGTACGGCGCCGCCCTCCACCTCCGGCACGAGCAGCGTCAGCGCCGCCAGCCCAACCGAAACCGTTACCTGCAGCGCACAGGCATCGCCCGGCCCGAGCAGCGCCATCGCTGCCCGCGTGCTCAGCCCGAAATCCAGCGGCGGCGGCCGGCTAGCGGCGGCCGCCGCAGCGCCGAAGGCGCCAGCGGCGGCGGCGCCAGCCGCCTTCTCGCTGGCAGTGCCTGTCGGCGGTGCCGCCGCCGCCGCCGAGGGCGCCGGCTGGCGGCGGCTGACGCCGTACTTGTCGAAGAGGCGGCGCCGTTCGAAGAGATCTCCCACAGGATCCACGCCGCTGCCCGCCAGCGTCTCGCCGAAGTTTTCGGCCAGCACGGCCAGCGCGTGCGTGTACTCGCGCTCACCCACGCACGCCACCACCTGCGGCAGCGACACCGCCACCTGCATCGGCGGCAGCACCGCCGCCGCCGCGGCCGCCGCCGCCGCCGCCACCCGCGCAGCCGCGTCCTGCTGTACAGGTGACAGCACGGGCGCCTCGGCTGTAGCAGGCGGCGGCGGCGGCGGCAGTAGCTGCCGCGCGGCCAGGGGGCGGCGCAGCGACACGCGCATGCCGGTGGGCCCTAGGTCGTGGATCATGTTGGATTCCCGGCAACCGGCTGGGCCGCCACGCGCCATGAGACTGACGTCGGTGATGGTGACCTGCGCGGAGCAGGAGGTTGTTGGGGGCGGTTGTTTCAGCCTAGCAGACGCGCGCGCAGGTGCGACACACCTGTAAACTACACAGCTCAGGTGAGGACAGGGATGAGCCGCAGTACTGTATCTATCTGCATCACCCGATGCGGTGCGGATGTGGCCTTGGTAGCCGTGCCGCAACGCAACAGCGACAGCGACACACAGTGCGGGCGCGCACCTGCATTTCATCCATCAGCACCTGCCGCCTGCCGCCGCCGCCACCACCACCACCAGCAGCAGCAGTGGAGGCTGTAGCTGCGCCGCCACCGAGCAGGTCGAAGCCACCGGCACTGGCGGCAGTAGCAGCGCCGCCAGGGGTGCGCTCCTCGCCGCCGCCATCCGCCACGTCGCGCCATGCTACAGCCGTGGTGCTCAGCTGTAGCCGACCCAGCCATGCCTCCAGCCCCGGCACCGACGCCGGCATTTCGGCTGCTGCTGCTGCTGCCGGCACTCCTGCCGCCGGTGCTACTGCCGACGTGCTGCTGCCGGTGCTGCTGCTGCTGCTGCTGCTGCGGCTGCACAGGCTGTAGCGCGGCACGGTGACCACGGGTGCCTCCAGCAGCACGTCCAGCAGCAGAATGAAGGGTTGCTGCGTCGCCACCGCAGCCGCCGGCGGCTGGTGCGGCAGGGAAGATGCAGTGGCAGAAGCGGCAGCGGCTACTGCTGCTGGCGGCGGCGGCGGCGCCCGCGCCTTGGGCTGTAGGTCCAGCAGCCCTGCGCACACACACACACACACACCCATGCATTGATGGCCGCGCCAGCCCCCCGCACTCAGCACGCACCAACAACGATCGGCCGCGTGTGTCAATTGTGTAAGTCCCCCTTTCTCGGGCAACCAGCAAACATCGTAACCACCGCCATTACATAGCGGCATCCAGCAAGCTGCCCCCCTCCTCCTATATTCCTGTCCCGACAACCACCCTCCACCATCCAACAAACACCAAATCGTCCATCCAAAAGCGCCACCTCTATCTCCATGTCGTGCCACGTCACGCACCGGCGATGTAGCTCTGCAGTTCCAGCAGGAAGCGGTTCAGCAGCGTCACATTGACGGCCCGCAGCCGAGCCGACAGCGAGCTGTAATCCACGTCGTCCGGCACCCGCGGCTCCAAGAGCGACTGCTCCCGCGAGTGCATCCTGCGTGCGTCGGGCATACGGACGACAGGTGGCATTGTTGCTGCTGTTAGTTCACAGGCGGCGGCGAGCTAGCGCTGGGAGAGGAGCTGCAGCACAGCTGGTGTCTCATGGTCCAAATGGCCAACTGCCTCAAAAGGTGCCCGCCGCACCTGTAGGTGATTTGTAGGAGTGCGCCATCGCCGTCGTCATCGCCGTCGCAACCGCCAGCGCTGCCCTTCCCAGCAGCAGCAGCAGCGGCAGAAGCAGCAGCAGCAGCGCCCGCCGCCGCCGGCTGCTGCCGTACGGTGACGATGGTGCGGTTGGGGTGGCCGGGCGGCAGCGCACCGTACTGCGCGGTGATGTTGCCTAACGAGGCGTCCAGCTGCAGGCCAGTGGGGCGCACGGCCACGTCCATGCTGCATTTTTAGAATTTCAGGGTTTTAGGGTTTTAGGGTTTTGGGGGTGTTATGATGCCGCATTGGTTACGGATGGGCCGGGCGGCAAGCCCGCAAGCCAGTAAGCCAGCAAGTCAGCAAGTCGGCAACGGGCAAGCGACAAAGAACAAAGAGACACGCGTAAAAGCGTCACACACAAGCACGGTGTGCCGTGGCTGCTGCCTTACATAATACAAGGGGCATGGCAGCAATGTATTCTGTGCGGAGGCTATCGCAGGCGACAGCAAAACCGGTCGCGGTCATGCCGCACGTGTCACTCACGCAAAAGCCTCGATTGAGGCAACTGCAAACACGCGTGGCACCAGCTCAGAACCACCGCCGCCGCCGCCGCCCGCAGCAGCAGCAGCTGCAGCAGCAAGGGCAGCTGCCGCCGGCTCCTCCACCTCGTACGGCAGGGTCAGCTGCAGCCGCTGCATCGCCACGTGCATCTTCACCAGCGCCCGCCCCCCGGCTGTAGCACCGGCACCACCAGCTGTAGCACTGGCGGCGGCGGCGGCGGCGCTGCTGCTGCTACTGCCACCGGCAGCAGCGCCCGCCGCCAGGCCCCTGTAGCAGACAATGGCGCCACCGTCGGCGACTCCGTCTGCAGCGGCGGCGCCAGCCTCGGACCTAGCCGCCGCCCCAGCCGCCGCCGCCGCCGCCGCCGCCGCCGCCGCCGCCGCCGCCGCGGCTGCACCATCGAGCGACGGCGCCTCCGCAGCCCATTCATCGCCAAGCAGGTCCCCAATGCCACTGGCACCCGCCTGCGGCTGGGGCTGGGGTGGATGGGGCGCCGGCGCCGGCTGCCCAACGGCATCCCTGGCGCTGGCAGGCGCCGCAGGTGCGCCGCCGCCGCCACCGCCGCCAGCGCCAGCGCCAGCGCCAGGTGCGGGCGCGGGCTGCTGCTGCTGCGGCGGCGGCGAGGCCGCCGCCGCCGCCGCCACCGCCGCCGCCGCCACCAGGTCGGCCGCCAGCCCCATCAGCGCCGCCACTGTGGGGCGGTGGCACTGCAGCTCCATGGCCGCCACCTCCAGCCCCAGCTCCGTGTCGGCCTCGGGTTCATGGGCGGCCTCGCGCCGTGGCTGCTGCTGTCGCTGCTGCTGTAGCTGTTGCTGCTGTGAACAAGGAGGCGGCGGCGAGGAGTAGTGCGGTGCGTCAGTAGCAGTGGGGTGCGGGTGCGGGTGTGGGTGTGGATGCGGGTGCGGGAGAGACCGCGCGCAAGTTGGGAGGGGCGAGCCGGTGATGCAAACGCTCAGGGTCGCAGGGTGCGCGCTGTGGCACCGGATTGCGGTTGTGGGGCGGCCAGCAGGAGGGGACCTAACGCACGTTTCAGGGTGGGTTCAAGTCCCCCTCACCGCATCAACATCTTGTTGTTGCTGCAGGTGCTGGACAAAGCGAAGACGTGCCAGCGGCACCACGCCGCTGCCGCCGCCGCCGCCGCCACTACTGGACGCGAGCACCGCGAACGCGGGCCCCAGGCCGCCCGTCCTGGTGCTACTGCCGCCGCCGCCGCCGCCACTGCTGCTGCTGCTACTGCCGCCGCACAGCTCGTCATCGCACAGCAGCGAGGTCATGCTGACGTCGGCGGCCAGGCGGTCGCTGCTGAGCCCTAGGGCCACACTCGCGTGCCGCAGCCGCACCGTCAGCAGCGGCACCTCCGCCGCCAGCGGCGTTGGGTCGGCGGCGGCGGCGGCGGCGGCATGTGCCCCGTACTCATCTTCATCCTCCGTGTCAAGGCTACACACACTGCGGAAGTCATCACCCTCGCCATCCTCGCTGCCGTCACCGGCGTCGGCTGTAGCAGCGGCAGCAGCGCCCGGCGGCTGCAGCCGGACCGCAGCCTCGGCAGGCTCGCCGGCGCCGTCCGCAGTAGCAGGGCCCCGGCCGCTGGCGGCGGCGGCGGCGGTGGCTGTAGCAGCCGCGGCCACAGCGCACACGGTCCGCCAGGAGCGAGCCGGGCGGCCGCTCAGGCGCAGGGTGAGCTCCGGCATTGTGCCGTTTAGCTGGAGGAGCTGCTTGGCGGCAGTAGTAGCGGCCGCAGTAGCAGCGGCTGTAGCTGCCTGGCCGCCCGGCGCTGCGGCTGCTGCTGCTGCTGGATGCGTGTGCGGAACGTGCTTTGCCGCCTGCTCGTCGTCGTCACTGCCGGCGTCGCTGCCGCTGCCGCTGGAGCTTACCGCAAGAGGGTTCTGGCCCACAGGCAGCTCTGTATGGGTATGTACGAATTCGGGGGCTGTCAGTAGAGACGCACACGCAGCCAGTGCTTGAGCACACAAGCAAACCGGCACAGCATATGACACCTACGTCAAAATCGCAAACAAGAGAAGGGACAAACGCACGCACCTTCCGCGACTGCCTCCGCTGCCGCCGCGGAGTGGCGCATCGCCGCCCGCAGGGCCTCCAGCGCCCCGGCGCTATGCAGCCGCACCACCAGCGCCTCCGGGTGCGTGGGCGCGTCCTGCGGCCGGACCAGCTTGCGCGCGCCGCCAGGCGCCGCTATTGGCACCAGCGCTAGCACGTGTTCGGCACCAGACACTGCGGCGGGCGGCACCGCCACCAGCCGCCAGCCTCGCCAGAAAGTCCTGAGGCCCGAGGCCGTTGCCATGAATCCATGATGACACGGTTTGGTGCGTTGTGTGCGTTATGTCAGCACATGCTGTCGCAGGCAACGCCTGGCCTGGCCTTTCCACAAGAAGAAACACCATCCATACACCTGTAGATTGCGCAGGCTCTGCATGCCACCACGCGCGGCCCTGCCCCCGATCCTGGAAGTCGGCAGCAAGTCCTACCAACGCGTAAGCCAGCATGAGGAGGACAGGCCTGAGGACAGACGCAAGGGCCGCCACGGTGTGTCCCACCCACCTGCTGTCGATCAACGTGTGGGCGGCGCGCCCCGCCGGCGGCGGCCGGGCGCCCTCCGCCGTGGCAACCATGAGGCGACCGCGCCACACCGCCAGCCAGCGCCGGCGCCAGTGCGCGCCCAGCCCTCCCAGCGCGTCCCACGTCAGCACCTGGCGTGGCGTGGTGCGGGCAGCGGCGGCGAGCGCGCGGATGCGGGGATGCACACACAGCATTGTCCTATGTCTGCCGTTCTCTCCCTTGTGATCTCTAACACGGGGGCAGGGGCAGCCGCACGGCGCCGTCGGAATGCCGTACGGGCACGACAATGCGCAAACGGCCACGGGCACATGCATGACTCACTACTTGCCCTGTACTGCTGTGAGGGCGGCGCGCACACGGCAGTACAGTACGACGACAGGGCATAAGACCGTACCGCGCCAGGCCGTAGGAAACCGCACCTGCGCTGTGGTCTGGTACTCGGCTGCCGACAGCCACACCGGCGCGGCGGTGGCGGCGTCCCCACCTGCCGCCACGGGCGGCACAGCGGGCCCCGCCTCCGCCTCCGCCCCTGCCGCCCCATGCAGCAGTGCAGCGCCAGCAGCACCCAGCGAGGAAGCGGCATGCGCCGACGACGCTGCCACCGCCGTGGCCGTGGACAGTCCAGCAGCAGGCCCCCTCTCATCATTGCCGCTGCTGCTGCTGCTGCTGCTGCTGCTGCTGCTGCTGCTGCTGCTGCTGCTGCTGCTGCTGCTGGCGGCGGCGGCGGCGGCCGCTGTCAGCTGCTGCAGCGCCTCGGAGACGCCCAGCAGGCGGTGCAGGCGGAAGGGGCTCACGTGCAGCTCCAGCGGCGAGGCCTGGAGCTGGACGCGGGCCTGTGTGTGCGTGTGTGTGTGCGTGTGCGTGTGTGTGTGTGTGCGTGTGTGTGTGTATGTGTGTGTGTGTGTGTGTGTGTGTGTGTGTGTGTGTGTGTGTGTGTGTGTGTGTGTGTGTAACAACGGGTTTACAGGCGGCCTGACGAGTCTCGTGAGCGAGTACTCGGGACAGCCAGCGACAGCGAGGCATATAGGCCACACGCTGCCGCTATCACGCGTCTCCCCTGCCCAGAGCGCAGCCAAGCTCCGGAGTCCACCGGGGGGACGCTCCAACCAACCTGGACCACGCCAGTAGCCTCAGAAGGGTTACTGCTGGTGTGTGTGTGTGTGTGTGTGTGTACGGTGCGGTGCAGGCGGCGCCGTGAGGAGCCGTGAGGACAGCCAGCGGGCAAGGCGGGTCTGTAACGCACATCATGCAAGACCATCATTGCCCAGCAGCCCACCAGCGCAAGGCTATGCCACGCATAGCGAACACGCACGCGCCACCACCACCACCACAGCAACTGCGGCAGCTGACCCACCCATCCACCCAGCCACCCAGCCATCCACCCACCCACCCACCCACCTGTGGCAGCCGCTCGTGCTCCCAGTTGGCGACCTGCAGCGCTGCCTTGAGGCCGAAGCGCGACAGCAGCGGCACCAGCTGCTGCTGCTGCTGCTGCTGCTGCTGCTGCTGCTGCTGCTGCTGCTGCTGCTGCTGCTGGCGGCCCTCACCAGCGGCCGCCCCCTCAACGGCGGGCAGATCCGACCAGCAGAACACGGTGCTACTGCCGCCGCTACTGCCACCGTTGTCCAGCAGTGAAGCGGCGACGTGGTCGAGCTCGAGCGCAAAGGCCTGGTACAGCCCCGGCTCCTCCTCTTCCGCCGCCTCCTCCTCCGGCCCTCGCTCCTGGCCCCAGCGCTCCCCGCCCCCGCTACTGCCGCCGCCGCTGGTGCTACTGCCGCTGCTTGACAGCGTGAGGCAGCCCAGGTCCAGAAGCAGCGTGGTGCGGCCCTGCGCGCGCGCGTGTGTGTGGGGGGGGGGGGTAGGTGTGTGTGGGGGGAGGGCGTGCGTGCGAGCGGGCGGGTGGGTGGGTGGGTGCGATAACGCGTCGTGTCAAGACCGCTTCGCGCCACAAGTGCACGGCCAGCACATGCCGGGCGGCTCATAATGCGTCAGCTAGCGCCAAAGCAAGCAAGCAAGCAAGAAAGGACGCAAGCAAGCAAGCCGCACTGCACGGAGGCGGCAGCACCAGCACCAGCACCAGAAGCGCGCATCAAGCGAGCGATGCATCGAGCGAGCGAGGCAGCCCGCCTGCCGCCTACCTTGCCATCCGGCACCGCCACCTTGGGCGCATGCAGCACCACCGACAGCTGCAGCCGCGGCCGCTCACGCGACAGCTCCGCCAGTCGCCGCGCCGTCTCGCGCTGCAGCTGCTGCGCCTGCGCCGCCGCCTGCGCCGCCAGCGCTCCACTGCCGCCGCCGCCGCCCATGCTGCCGCTGCCACCCGTCTGCCGCTGCTGCTGCCGGACGCCGGGATCGGTGAAGAAGTCGATGAGGGGCCGCACGGCGGCGGCGTCCGCGGTGATGTAGCTGGGGGCCAGGTGCGCGCACACCACCGCGTCGGCGCTGCCGTCCTGTGGCGATGGCATTGGCGGCGGTCAACATCACGATCAATGACATCAGTGGATGCAGGCGGCGGCACAAGCAGATGGATGCACGGCTGTGAAGTGAAGTGAGCACATGGCACGTACGGCAGTTGAGCTGGATGCGAGCGGGCGGGCGTGGGTGGGGGCCGGGTGGCCCCACAGCTTGCTGCGCTGTGCGCCTTTGGCCCGCTGGCCGCACATTGCGAAAGTGGCTTGCTCCGCAACCGCGCACCCCACATGGCCCCCACATGGCACAAACAACGATGCTACACACACACACACACACACACACACACACACACACACACACACACACACACACATACACACGGGGATTCCTCTCCGTTTCCGTTTACCAACACATACACACACACACACACACACAGACCTGCGGCGCCAGGGTGACGTCCAGCATCAAGGAGGCTGGGTGGTGCTGCGCCGCCGCGCCGCCGCCGCCACCGCCGCCGCCGCCGCCAACAGGCACCGACGACGCCGCGGCTGCTGGGGTGCGGTGGTGCGAGGGGTAATGAAGCGTATGGCCGTGGTCGTGTGCCGCGTGCTGCTGCGACATGGGAGCCGCGCGCAGCAGCTGCCCGCGGCCGGGCACGTCCACGCACGTCTCCGCAATCTGCAGCGCCAGGCTGCGGGTCTTGGGGTACTGCTGCAGGCCAGCCGACACCCCCTGTAGTGCAAAGCCGAGGACAAACGGTCACGCGCTGCTCTTTGGCCAAGCATGTTGTTATGATGTGGGGGGGGCCGGGGTTTAGTGAAGATACGGTAGATCCACAACCCGGGCGACCGCCCTGAACTGCATCGCCGCTTGCGCCCATCCAATTTTACCTTCATGGCCGCGACCAGCAGCACCGGCTGCGCAGCCGCCAACGCCGCGCCAGCCGCTGCGGCGTAGCTGCCGCCACCGACGCCGCCGCCGCCGCCGCCGCGCAGCTCCAGGGAGGCCGTGGCAACCTCCACCGCTACAGCCGCCAACAGGGAGTGGGGGTTGGCGGCGTCCGCGGCGGCGGCGGCGTCTGCCAGCACCCCTTCCTCCGCGTCCTACACACACATACGGTTCAGACACACGGTTACGAGGCAGCCAATCCAAGCCAAAGCACATCCGTAGCGCATGGGAGCCTGGGTCCTTGTGTAACTTAGGTATGTAGATACAGGTGCACGCATGCGCACGTGTCACTGCTGAATTGCACGTGTCACTGCTGCATTGCGCGTGTCACTGCTGAATTGCACGTGCCACTGCTGCATTTTGCATGTCAACCCCGCCGGCGGCCGCGCACCTGGCCCCCCAGCAGCTCCTCCAGCTTCTTCCACTCCTCCGCCGTGAGCGAGCCGTCCGAGTCCGCCCCGGCACCAACCACGCCCGATGTCGCTGCTGCTGCTGCTACAGCCGCAGTGCCGGCCGCGGCTGTAGCAGGTCCCGGACCTGTGGCAGCAGAAGCACCAGCAGCAGCCGGCTTGGCTGCGGCGGCTGTGCTGCCGCTGCTGCTGCTGCTGCTGCCCCACAGCCAGGCGGACCACGTGCGGCTACTGCCGCCGCCGCCCGCGGCCTTGGCGGCCTTGGCGGCCTGCAGCGAGGCGCTGCTACTGCCGCCCCTGCTGCTGCTGCTGCCGCCGCCGCCAGCCGAGGCTGCAGCGCCCGCGACCACCGTGGGCTGCTCCGCCTTGAGCTTGGCGTGGGCCATGCGCCTGGGCGGGGGCGGGGCGGGGGCGCCAACCATCCAGGCAGGCAGAGGACACTTCCATCATCACAAGTCCACGCCCACGGCCACGGCTCAGCGCGCGCTCACATCACACCGCACCACACCACACCACACCACACCACACCGCACCGCACCGCACCGCACCGCACCACACCACACCACACCGCACCACAGGCGTCCGCGCCTGAACCTGCGCCCCTCCCACCTACCCATAACCACCCACCTGCATGCACCCGCCTGCACGCACCCACCCGCCCACACACCCTTAACCACCCGCCCACCCTACCCTACCCTACCCTACCCTACCCACCCCTCACCACCCCTACCCCACCCCACCGTCGTTTCACTTCTGGTTTCTGGAATGAACTACCCACCCCCACCCCACCTCTACCCACCCACCTGAACAGCAGGATGGTGGCCTCGGGCAGCTGCGCGTCCAGAGCCGCGATGGCGCCGTCGCCGCCCAGCGCGCCGCCAGCCGCCAGCAGCCGCGCGTAGGCGGGCACGTAGGCCTTGCGCAGGAGGCAGACGGCACGCAGCTGCTGGCGCCAGCCGCCGCCGCCGCCGCCGGCCCCCAGGTGGCGGCGGCGCTGCTTGCGCACGGCGAGGAAGGCGTAACGCCACCACAACCGCGCGGGCAGGCCTGCGGTCGTCGTGCGGACGGCGGGCGTTAGGGCTTGGGGTGGCGGCGGCGATGGCGTGACATGTGCCGGGCGGTGGTGTGTTGAGACTGTACGGGTTAGGGGCTTTGGTAGGCACGGCTGAGGGGCTTGGAGCAGGCCCGTCCTTCCTCTTGCGCACTCATGCAAACACACAAACACACACACACACACAAACACACACACACACGCATTCCTCTCCGTTTCCGTTTACCATCACACACACCTGCTCCGGGCCGGCCCGGCGGCCGCATGCGGCTGTAGGGCGCGTTGGCGGCGGAGGCGTCCAACGCGTCCAGCAGCGCCAGCGCGGCGCCGTACTGCGGCGCCGCCAGCGCCAGCGACACTGCAACCGCACAGCAGGGCAGGAAGTGGGGCAGCGGCAGCGCGGGGTGGGGTTCCATGCATGTTCAATTTTGGGGTGGGGGCGCCACCGAGACCTAGCTTGCGGGATTGCAGGCTGCAGAGCTGCAGAGCTGCAGAGCTGCAGAGCTGCAGAGCTGCAGAGCTGCAGAGCTGCAGAGCTGTGTATGTGTGCGCACGGCTTGAGTTCAGAGACATGTGTTGTGTGGGCCTCCGCTCCGCCCGATCGTGTCAAACAAACCGGGCGGTCCTCGGCAACGCAGCCGCGACCTCTTCTTATACTTCCGCTCGCGCTGTTCACATGCATGCATGCACGCACGCACGCACGCACGCACCCACCTGCGTCGACGGTGACGCGCACCTCGGTCCGGGGCACTGATGGGTCCTTGGCGTGTGCCGCCGTCCTGAGTAGCGCGGGTGGGTGGGTGGTGGGTGTGGGCGTGCGGGTGGTGGGCGTGGGCGTGGATGCATATGTGAGCCTCGACACGGCAAGACCGGGCAGGCCCAGCATGCCGTATGCATGCCAGCCGTACAACCCCACGTACGCGTCTGCCCGCCGTACGTTCGTACGTACGTACCTCCGGATGTACATCATGCGGCCCGAGATGGGCAGCACCAGGTGGTGGTGCGGGTACAGCGGACCGCCGGGGGCCGCGGCTGTAGCTGCAGCTGCAACAGCACCGCCACCACCAGTGGCAGTGGCAGTAGCGCCGCCGCTACTGGTACCGGCTGTAGCAGCGGCTGTAGCAGGGGGCAGGTGGTGGGCGGGCAGGAACAGGGCGTCCCAATCCGAGGGTGTCAGCGCGGCGGCCACGGCGCCGCTCCACACGCCGCCGCCGCCGCCGCGCGGCGGGCGCAGCAGCGGCAGCCCCACGTCGAAGTACACAGACAGCTGGCGGAGCGCCACCGACTGCCGCAGGAAGCCAAGGAGGTAGCGGCGGCGGCGGCAAGAGAGAGAGAGAGAGAGGGTGCACGGTGTGTTGGTTTACACAAGGACTACATCAGGACTACACAAGGACTACACATACGGTACACACACGGGGCCAGACACGGTTTAGGACCACATGAACGGGGTTGGCCAAGGTTGACAGCAGCGGGCCTGGAAGCTGACAGGGAAGAACCCAAACCTGTGAAGCCCGGTGGCTCCTCAACACACTTGCCCATACGCCCCTGTCTCGCGTTTCCATCCGGTTCTCCTCTCCGCCATCCCTCAGCCTTTTCCCCGCCTCATCCATGCATCCCCAAGGAGTGCCACCGCACCACACCGCACCACACCGCACCGCACCGCACCGCACCACACCGCACCGCACCTTGCGCATGAGGCTGAGCACGTGCTCCGTCACGAACGCCTCCCGCCCGCCGCCGTCCACCGTGTGCGCCGCCACCTCGCCCAGCGTCACCCCCACCGCCAGCGGCACGCCGCCGGGCAGCCGCTCGGTGTCCTCGTAGCTGTTGCGGGGGGATAGTTCATTCCAGAAACCAGGGGGAGGTGTGAGGGCATGCAGGTGGTGGGAAGGACGAACGGGTGGTGAAGTGCATGAGAAGTGATCCCGGCAAACGTAACGGATAAAAAAGCCTCCCACAGCACACCACCCGACCGCCATTCCGAGAAGCAGCAGTCACCCTCGCTCTCACCGGATGTGGATGTTGCTAAGCCGCAGCTGCAAGTTGCCCAGGATGGTGTGTGCCATGGACGTCAAGTTAAACAGCCCACCACCGCCACCGCTGCTACTGCTACTGCTACTGCCGGCCTTGCCCGCCGCCGCTGCTGCTGCCGCGCCCTTCTGCAGCTTGGCGCTCAGCTTCGCCTCCAGCTCCTGAGCTCACGCACGTGCGGCATTGGAGGAGCGGATGGATGGATGGATGGATGGATGGATGGATGGATGGATGGGTTCAGAGGGCGCATTGTGAACACAATTCGCCTCCTATACCCTTCTCCGCTCACAACTAACGTTGGAGACGACGTGCATGGGGCTGCGCACGTGCCCCCACGACGTGCCCCTGGACCCTCCCCCCCTTCCACCAGAAACACAACAATGCGCGCCGCTGCGCCACACGAGCCCATTGCACGTCCACATACACACGCAATTCAGGGCTGCAAGGTACTTCCCGGTAACAACCGTATGCGTTGCGTCGCGTTCCCTGCTTCGCGTTCCTGTCCCTTCGCACGCACAAGTCTTCCATAGTACTCTCCCTTGTTATCTCTAACACACACACACACACACACACACACACACACACACACACACCTGCAGCCAGTTGCTCTCCGCCTCCAGCACCCGCCGCCGCTTCTCCTCCAGCTCGGCGGCCGACACCGCGGCCTCGTAGGTGGCCACATCCTGCGGGTGATGGTGCATGGGCCATATCGGTTCGCATGGCACCACGGGGAACCAGGTGTGTGTGCGTGTGGGGGGGGGGGCGGCGGGGGCCGTCCCAGCCTGCTGACCGCGTGCCTGCCTCCCTCAACGCGCACACACTTTCGCAGGCGTAACGGGCGGGCGGGTGTACAAGTGCTAGCTAGCAAAGCAGAAAACAACAAGCAGTAGGAAATAGAAAGACAAACGGCAGATGCTGCCACCGGCAGCAGCTGCGACTATAAGGCGTCTTCGACGCCCATTCAGCACTTCGTGCCAAACCCACGGTTCGTCGTGAGAACCTGCCTTCTCCGACGCTCATACTTCGCTCCGAAGAAGTCAACATTTTCACAAGCGTAACGTCGATAAGGAGTGTAATGCATCTAGACTTGTTCCATGAGTGACATAAGAGACACAAAGGAGCGCACCATGCACGCATCGCCAGTGGCACTGGTGCGCGCCTTGGGCCGCAGCAGCACGTAGATCCGGTCCAGCTCCATAATGACCGGCTGCCTGCCCAGCGCGCTCCATGGCACCTGAAGCGCGCGCACGGCATGACATGCAGTGAGTGCAATTGAGAATGATAAAGTGGGCATGCGTGCGTGCGTGTGCGTGTGGTCTAGCAGGTGCGGGTGGCTGAGTGCGGCTCGTGAGATTGGGAAGGCGAAGTCGCCGATCGGTGATGGGTGTTGCCGTAGGGTGGGGCCGACACGGCACACAAACCCAGCTGCCGCACCACAGCGATGCTTCCTGCCCTGAGCTCCGGGCACTGTTGGCAGCAGTTGTTACTGTGCCAGCACGCGCGGGTGGCTACTGGACCCAGGTTACGCAGCCCCGAGGGTAAAGGGAGGTCTAGGGTGTTGCGACAGCCCGCTCGGCCCACTGGGCCCAGGCCCCAGGGCCCCGAGTCGTGACCTAACGCGACCAGGTAAGGGCTTACTTTTAAAGTGAGTTTGCCAAGCACGCCCGATACAACTGTCACAGGCAGTCCCAGCTCCTCGAGCGCTTCCGGCTTGAGCGCCAGGTTCGAGAGGGCGATGTCTCCACTCCAGACTGAGATGCGCAGCGCCGCTGCATCGAGACCGGAGACATAGCGACCTAAATACCGGTCAAGGTAGTAGGCGACCTGAGACTCAAACATGGTCCTCCGCTAGCGAGTCCACGCTAAATGTTGTTATGTTTCCGAAGTCTCTGCATTTCCTGGATTTGCTTACTGCAAACATCCAGTCAAGGCGATACAGACTGAGTGCTTTCAAAAAACGTGGAGCAGTTGGACCTGGATGCCAACTGCAGAGCTGCACATGCACAGGTTTCGCGTGCATGGGAACGTGTCCCGCGTGCACGTCTGCGGCCGCCAGAGCACACAGCCCCGTAGGGCGCAGCCCCTCACGACGTGCCCACACGGGTCCGTGGTGCGTACGGCGCAGCTGTTCGCCAAACGGCAGCAGCAGCTCGCCCAACAATCGCGGGTGTTCAGTACTGCTACTGCCCGCCCGGGCTCGGCGGGTCCCCAAGGCCCAAGTGCCCAACCCCTGACGGGTATGGCCCTTATCCATAAACCATAGCTTTCAATCTAATATGCTGCATGTGACGTGTTGTGACAGATTAACAGCTGTGGTCAGCTGGGACTGTATCAAGTGCTCATGTGTTGAGTACGTCGATGCGCGTCACACGGATGGGGGCGAATGGCCGGAATGCTGGCAGCCTTTTGTTAATGTTACAGCTGTGGGCCTGCCTCCGACCCGGGCCCGACACACGGCCTCTGCAGCCTACCAGTCTCTGGACTGGCGAGAGCGCTCACAAAAACAGCGCTAGAAACCCAAGCCCACGGCTGACCTGCCCTACCCGCGCACAGCAAGCCTAGCCGCGAAACGAGAAACGCCTCCCTGTGCTCTCCTGAGCCCACAGGACCAGGCGGTGTGGAGACAGCTCGCGCACCTAATACCTCAAACGAAACCCCCGGCAAGAGACAACCCGAAGACGAGCAACCCACGCGCGCGCTCCCCTGGGGGCTACCAACGCCTGGGAACACACGTGTCACCCTTCTGCTACTCATCAGCAGGCCACACGTAGCAAGAGGGACAGGGCCGGCGAGAACGCTCAAAGCCGCCGCACCTAGCCGCCAAAGCTACAGCCCAAACCACCAACTCAATCGAGTCACCTACCGCAGAGGGGACAAGCACGCAACCGAGCGCCTACCCGCCACCACAAGGGAAGGGCAGCCTGGCAGGTCGTTCTGACAGCAGCTGTAAACTGACTGGGCGCCCACATGATCGGTGAAGCACGGAGTGCGCATGCCCTCACTGGCGCTTCAACACACCACATCCTCTCTCCCTTGGCCTGCGAGCTTCACCAATTCCTGCTCACCAAAGTACGGTAGCCCTGCCACTGAGTGCGCTGCAAACCTCCAGCCCCATGCGTTCATGTTGCCACACCGCCCCCAGATCCAGATCCAGATCCACCTTGAAGCGCAGCACCGGTGGCCCCGGGCAGCCATGGGCCACACGCGCGGCAGTACGCGACCGCGCTTGTAGGGACTGACTGCAGGGGGCGCCCCTGCGCCCCTGACAGCTGCCCCGATTGCGCGCGCTGTGTACAGTAGGAGTAGGAGTGGCACACAGCGCAGGCCGCCCCCAGCCATCATGGCCAGTGAGCCAATCCCTTGCGGGGGTCCAAGCTTGAGTCGGCGGCTGCGTCACTACCGGTGCGTCATTGCGGTGTTTCTCTAGGGCCTGCTGCTGCAGCACGAGCCAACCAGCCAATCAGTGACGAGTTGACGACTGACGACACCGTCCTGGCCGGCCGCATGCGGCAGGTCGTCGTCCTTGGCGCCCAGGGCGGCGCCGGCCAGAGTCCGGGCGCTTGCTGCACCCCTGCACCGCATCACTGCCAGCCGGCCCGTGCCCGCCTCGCGCCACACCCGCCGACTCCGGACTCCCCCTGCCCTCATGTTCTCACCCAGGGGCTGTTCTCAACCCCGCCCTGCAGCTGCAGCAGCCGCTCTAGAGCGGGGATGCAGCCTGCAGCGGCCGGCGGCGCTAGCACGTCCCTGGCGCCCACACTAACACGCACCGCAGTACGCGAGTGCCGCGCCCAGGCTTGCGACGTCGCCGGACGCTGCCGCCAGGCCCAGCAACCGCCACCGCTGCCGAGCCGTCAGCGCGCGCCAGGGCTCGGGCCGGCCCCAGTGCGCCACAGAGAGCTTGCCCGGCCCTACAGGTCTCATGGGGCAGATCCGGGTTGGCGGGGTGCTGCAGGTGGATGGTGCGGTAGAGGCCGCGCAGGGCAGTGCCCAGGGCTTGGCCCGTTGGCCGGCGAGCTCGAGGCCGCCAGCGACGCTGCTCGGGGACAGGCGCTCTAATTTTGCAGACTGCAGGGTCGCGCGAACCACCTAATCTGGGCACGACCAATGCGATGCATCCTAGCGCCGCGCATGGCATTACACATTGGCCGCCGGAAACCCAGCTCGACACTTCGCAGTTCACCTCCTGGGGCCTTCTCACCTTCCCTATTGGGGCGTCTGCAGCTGCGGCCTCAACACCTGCCAGCACACCGCACAACAGTCCGCTTTGCAACCACACCCGTGTCCGACGCGTCTCGGCCCCACCTCCTCAGTGGGTGAGTCATCCGTCTAGCTCTACTTGAGACTTGAGCCTTGTGCAGCTTCCATCTAATCTGTGTGGCTGGCCCCAATGTCCCCCCCAGCCCCAGCCCCGGTGGCCGCGGCCGCCAACAACGTGACCTCGCTATCGCTGTGCACCCACACTCCGCATGCTTACCCTCCACCACCTCTTTGCTCGCTCCCTTTCCCCCACGCCCGCCCGCCGCGCTCCTTCCGCAACCCGCCGCGCTCCTAACCGTCGTACGTGAACGGCGCGGGCGGCGGCGGCTCGTCGGCATCGCCGCCGGAGGCGGGGGCTGCAGCCGCCGGCTGCGCCGCCGCGGGTGCGGCGGCCGCCGCCGCTGGCGCCGCCGCCGCCGCCGCGGCGGGTGCGGCGGCTGCCGCCGCCGCGGCGTCGCCCTGTGTGGCCACGAGCTCCAGCGGCTCGCCGGGCTGCGTGTCCCGCATGACCATGATGCCGGTGACGGGGCCACCGGCGCGCACCGGCTGCCAGCGCCCGCCGGCGGGCAGCGCGATGAAGCGCGCCTGGTGGATGAGTGGCGGTGGTGGGTGGGCAGCGGGGGGCAGGGACCGGAGCATAAGAAACATTGGCATGGTGGGTGCCCTTCCTTGTTAGTTGCGCCCACCGCTGCGTGACGCCCCATCCTTTGCCCCCACGGCGGCAGCCTGGTAATGTTTCCGCACCCCTCACTCCCAAAGCCCCAGCTCCCGGCCCACCTGCGCGGGCGTGACTCTTGCGGGGTTCTCCATAGTGTAGTTGCTCGGCTCCGGCTCCTTCTTGTCCTTGGCCGTCGCGTCGCCGCCAGCAGCGCCCGCCGCCGCCTTGTCCTTGTCGGCCGCCGCCGCCGCCGCCTCGTCCGTCTCCATCTTGTCGCCGCCCTCAGCCGCGGGCTTGGCGTCGCCGGCCGGCGCGGAGGAGGAGGCGGCGCCGCCGCCGGCGGCCTTCTCCTTCTCCGCCGCCTTCTTGCGCTGCCGCTCCGCCGCCTTGGCGGTGGTGGATAGGATGGCCGCGGGCACCTTAGCCTTCTGTGGGTTGGAATGGGTTGGAAGGGGAATGGAGGAGAAAACCAAATCGTGGTGATCAGCATTGCATGTGAAGGAGGAAAACGGGCGGCCGCGAGGGCACCCTACTGTTTGGCAGTGAGGACGCAAACTGCCCGTAGGCGCGTGTTGCAAGGAGGGAGGCAGCAGGAGCGGGGCAGTAAGCAGGCATGCAGGCCCGCTAGCAGGTAGCCACTCACCGCCTCCTTGACCTCCGCGGTGAGGGGCGGCGGGTAGGCGAAGATGGAGGGCTTGCAGTTGCAGGTGAACGAGGCCCTGTCGTTGCGTGCAGGTGCGTGTGCGTGTGCGTGTGTAAGTGTGTGAGTGTGTAAGTGTGACGATGGGCGTGCCATATGAGGCGGAGCGCAAGTCAACGCGACAGGCCCTCGCTACGTGTACACCGGAGCAAAGGCGGTGTTGCACATGGTGCACCTTCGGCGCCTCCTGACGATCCAATCATACGCTGCTGGCCCACAGCAAGGCGTAGCACTCATGAGACCCAGCCCGGTCACCCCAGCCCGGTCACCCCAGCCCGGTCGCCCCTCACGTCACTCACTTGGGCATCTTGAGGTCGGAGTTGAGCTCGATGAGGGCGCTGGGCGCGAAGGCCAGGCTCACAAAGTACAGCAGCGGGTACCAGTACCTGCAGGGAGGCGGGGCGGGGGTGCGGGAGGGAGGGGTGGGGGTGCCATGCACATTAATGGGGGGGCGGGTTCCATGCATTTAGGCCAAGAAGAGAGGTGTAGGGAGGCAGGTACGGTACAGCAGGTCTTGGCACAGCAGGTTTTGGGGTCGGGTTAGGTGGGGTAGGCAGGTGGGCGCGCAGCAGCCGCAGTGCAGCCGCCGCAATGACAACGCGCGCCTTGCACGTACGCCCCACGCCACGCCACCTCACTCTGCCCCATGCCACATGCATGCTGGGCCCCTGCCCTCAAGACCAACTGCCCAACCGCCCAGCCTATACACCGCCTGCCACCTGCCTCCTCTTCGACTCTACAGCCCTCCCCTCCCTCCCTCCTTCCTTCCTTCCTTCCTTCCTTCCTTCCTTCCTTCCTTCCTTCCTTCCTTCCTTCCTTCCTTCCCTCCCTCTCTCCCGCCCGCCCTCACCAGTATTGCGTGAACACCGCCAGGCCCACCACGCTGGTGCGGCGGAAGTAGCCCGAGCGCGAGCGCAGCCCCACGGTGGCGTTGCGGCCGCCGCCGTCCAGGATGCCGGCAGCGATGATGGCGCCCATCTTGCACATCACCTGCGCGACAGCGGCAGCGGTAAAGAGGCGGTGAGGCGGGGCAATTGAGCCGCAGAGTGCCAAGTCAGGTGTGCCGACCTCCGGTGTCTGCCAAACACCATGGCCCCGTGCCTGGTGTGCCACCCGCCTCCTCAACCACTCACCGCCCGCAGCGCTTTGGGACCCCAGCCTGCAACACGGCGGCCAGCTCTTCACGCGCTGTCCCCCGCCCCTGCCCCCCGACCCCTGCCGGCCTGCCCCCCTCCCTCCCACCCTCCACACACACACACACACCCAGGGCCCGCACCTCCTCGTGCTTCTCGGTGATGAACTTGTCCAGGCGCTTGCGGAACGGCGCCACGCGGCTCTCGGGCTGGGCCATCAGCACCAGGGCCTGTGTGGGTGCGTGGGTGGGTGGGTGGGCGCGTGCGTGCGGGCGGGCGGGCGTGCGGGGGAGGGGCACGTCGGATCAGGTCAGGCCAAGCGTGCGGCACAGGTGGACACGGCGGCGGGTCAGCGAATGGACGGGACACATGCTCGGCACCGAAGTACTACCACCTTAAATGCCTGTGCCAGGGGCGGACCACCCTCCACCTTGCCTTCGCATACCCCTAGCCCGCACGCACACGCGCACCCGCCCTCAAACCCTGCTGCCTCCCCCCTAGCCCCAGCCCCCGCTGCCCGGCCCGCACCATGGCGATGAGCGCGCCCTGCCGCACGTAGTCCACCGGGTCGGCCAGCATGGGCTCCAGCAGGTTCACCGCCTCCTTGAGCCCCGTGCCCGCGCAGGCCAGGCCCACGGCCATGGCGGCGCCGTAGCTGCGTCGTGGTTTCGGGTTGAGTGGTGGCGATGAGTGGCGAGTGGTGGGGATGAGTGGTGGGGATGAGTGGCGGCGGCGAGTGGTGGTGGCGAGTGGTGGTGGTGCTGGGGTTGAGAGTGCACCAAGAGGCGGATAGGTGCTGTGGCTGGCGACAGGCCAAAGAGCAAGGTTTGGGGAGCTTCATCCATTCACGCCAGGCCCCAGGCCCCACCCTGCCGCCCGCTTCGAAAACAAGCCTCAGAGACCGCCCCCCCCGCTCCTTCCTCCTCCCATTCCCTCCCACCTACCCCTTCCCTCCGCGCCTCCCGCCTCCCCCCGCTTCCCCTCCATCGCATGCAGCAGCTAGAGCGCTCCTCCTCACCGCACGTGCGGGTTGAAGGACTCGGCCAGCAGCGCCACGATGCGCGGGCACTGCTGCGGCACGTTCATGAGCACGAAGCCCAGGCACAGCACGGCGGCGCGGCGCACGTCGTCTGCCACGTCCGACACCGCGAACGACAGCAGCTTCTGAACCGCGCCGTTGTTGTCCGTGCCCCTGCGCGGCGCGCGTGTGTGCGTGTGTGTGTGTGTGTGTGTGTGTGTGTGTGTTAGAGATCACAAGGGAGAGAACTATGAAAGACTTGTGCGTGCAAAGTGTGTGTGTGTGTGTGTGTGTGTGTTCGAAAACAAAGCGTCAGCGGCAGACGTGCGAATGGCAGATGCGCGCGCCAGTGTGTGCGTTTGCGTGTGTGGTGGAGTGTTGCGGCCGACGTGTTGGTGTAGTGCAGATGCAGGTGCAGGTGCTCGCTGCCAGGACCTCCACCCCTTATCCTTCTCAGGAAACAGCCGTCCCCGCGCCGCCGCTCCTCTGTTCATGCCGCCCCCACCTGCCCCATCGCTCCCTTCCCTCTCAGGTTGTTTGGCCTTGATCGAACACTCCCTCCCTTGCACTGCTGCTGCGCTCGCCTCCCCGCCCCGCAATGCCACCGTCCCCTCCCTTTTCCCCTCCCTCCCGGGCGTCCCCGCCACCACCCTGCTCCCACTTCAATGCCGCCCTCACCTGCCCCTCCCCGGGCCTCTCAACCCCGCCAACTGCCAACTGCTCTCATCTGCCCCTCCCCAGGGCCTCCCCACCCCGTATGCCAACTGCCAGCTGCTCTCATCTGCCCCTCCCCGGGCCTCCCCACCCCGCCTGCCAACTGCCAACTGCCAACTGCTCTCACCTGTAGGCCATGCCGATGGCATACATGCCGCCGTACCGGATCATGGGGTCGGCGTCGCGCGTCATCTGCTCGATCAGCGCCTCCGCCGCCTCCTCGCGCCCGTACTGCATCAGCGCCAGGCCCAGCGCCACGCCTGTGTCCGTGTTCGTGTGTGTGTTGGCGTGCGTAAGGGCGTGCGGGCGTGAGAGTGTTTGGTCGTTTTGTGAGAGTGAGAAGGCAAGTATGTGCACTGTATTGCGATGCAACAGGCCATGCAATGCAGTGCAGTGCTGCGCTGCGCGCAACACGGCCACACCGAACGCGCAGCTTGTATGCTGTGTGCGTGTGTTAGAGATCACAAGGGAGAGAACAGCAGACATAGGTGCGTGTGCGTGTGCAAGGCGACTGTGTGACGCACGCACCCACCGCGGATGATCTTCTCGTGCTGCGTGTCGTGCGCGTACGCCAGCGCCTCGCCCGCCACGCGCTCGCCGCCGCTGCCGCAGCACAGCAGGCCCAGCGCGATGCCCGCCGCCTCGCCGGCCACAGCACTGCAATACAAGGGGGACGAGGAGGAAGCGTGCCACAACTCGTCAAGTCACGCGCGAGGTTGGCTTCCATGTGACGACAAGACTCCTGACCAACATGAGCGCCCCGTAGAAGCCCACCCAAGCACATGCCGCCCCCAGCCCCCTCCCCCCCGGTTCTGGATCCAATGGTTGATGTGGAAACTGGAATGAACTACCCGCCCCCCGCCGCCCCCACCTCCTTGCACCCACCCACCTGTCGCTGTACAGCACGTTCTTCACGTCCTCCAGCGCCTCCTCGTCATCCGTGCCCAGCGCCGCCAGGCCTGTGGGGGGGACAGGTGAATGGGGCGTAGGCGGGCGACAGAGCGCATGTGGCGAGAAGAACATGGTCCCTTACATTACATAGGGAGCCGACCCTCCCTTTGCCACCTTGGTGAACGCAGCAGGCGGTGTCTAGGCATGTGCATGACGTCGCCAGCAAGCCGCCCCGCTCACCCAGGCCCAGGCACTCACCCAGGCCCAGGCAGGCGCCGTGCTGCGTGGTCTCGTTGCTGGTGCCGCGCAGGCTCTCCAGCAGGAAGGGCCGGATGTCGCCGCCGTGGTTGGCGTAGATGAGGCCCAGCGCATACAGCGCGCCGCCCTCGCTGCGGGCGGAGGGGGTTCCATGCATTTCATTTAATGACGAGGTAGACGTAGAGCAGACGTTGCAACACACGTTGGCATGCCGATGACCAGAAGGCGTAGAGGGAGGGGGGGTTGTGAGGGTGGGTGGTGTGTGTGTGGGTGGGCGAGGCAGAGCGGGGTCAGGCAGGCGAGGTGGGAGGGGAGGAGGCGGCGGGGGACAGCAGGTGGCGGCGGGAGAAGGCCAGGTGAGAGACGTCCAGGTACCAGGAGCTTACAGGCACAGCAGCCGCCATGTGCCGGGGGTGGTATGTGCATTCATGCATGCATGCTGTGTGGCTGGCGTGCGCACGACGTGGGGCACGCACCAACCCGCCCTCCCTGTCTCCCCGCCCGCATGCACGCACGCACCCACCTGTAGGCGCTGCCACCGGCTCCGCCGCCGGCCGCGGCGCCCCCGCGCGGCAGGTAGGGCTGCATGAGCGCGCGGCCCTGGGACAGGTGGCCCCTGTTGGGCAGTGTGCGTGCAGGTTCGGCCGGTGTGGCAGGTTCGGCCGGTCAGGCAGGTAGGGTGGCGTTGCAATGGAGGACAGCAAGCGGCGAGCGGTGAGTGGTGCGAGTGGTGCGAGTGGTGCAAGCCGCTGCAGGGCAGCGCAGCGCATCCTTCCCACCCTACCCGCCGAAGCCTATCCCCCCGCACACACACACACACACACACACACGCCCCTTACGTCAGCGATAACCTTACACCTATCGCTGATGTATTCTGTCCTTATCAACGATAACCTTACATCTATCGCTGATGTATTCTGTCCTAAAACACATAAACACACACAGGCCCCTCCTACCTGTGGATGACTCCCAGCGATGCGGTGGCGCTGAACTTGGCCCAGTTGGTGGCCTTGGCCAGCCAGTCCAGGTTGGAGCGCAGGAAGGTGTCGACGGTGGTGCCGGCGTGCATCAGCGCGTTGGCGGCGATGGTGGCCGAGTGCGTCACGCTCACGCGCGCGTCCACGGCGCCCTTGATGTTCTTGAGCACCTGCAGGTCCGCCTGGTTGTGCCTGTGTGCGGGCGTGTGGGTGGGCGTGTGGGTGGGCGCGTGGAGGGTTGCATGCATTGGTGTTAGAAGGAAAAGGCGTGGCGGGGGCGTGTGGGTGTGTGGGCGCGTGGGCATGTGGGGCGTGTGGGTGGGGGCGTTTGGGCGCTTGGGCGTGGGGTGGGGGCGTTTGGGTGTGTGAATCATGCAGTTACGGGCGTGAGGGATTTGGTGGGGTGGGCGGCTTGGTTGGAGAAGTCCCTGCAGCGTGGCGTTACTAGCAGACCCCCCCCAAAAAAACCAGGACCACAGAACACCGCCGCCGCCGAACTGCGCCCCGCCCCCGGCCACAACACCACACAACAGCCACCCCGCCCCACCCTCCGTAAACCTGCCGCTCCCGGCATTTGTGGCTTCGGGCATTGGCAATCCCTACCCCAACACCCATCACCCATCAGGCCATCACCCGCCCACCTGTACAGGAAGTCCAGGTACAGGGCAATGGGCGTCTTGCCCGACAGGATGTCGCGCAGCCGGGCCAGGCGCGCCGCGTGCGGGCCGGCGGGCGCGGCGGCGGCGGCGGCAGCGGCGGGCTCCGCGGGGGCGGGCGCGGCGGCGGCGGCGTCCGTGTCCATGGCGGCGTCGCCGTCTGCAACACATCACATCGGAATGGACAAGTCGTCAAACGCCTGCACAAGTTTCCAAAAGCACATGCCGCTCTGCTTTTCGGGTTTGTGCAAGGCTACGGTCGCAGTTCGTGCCATCCGTGCCCTCTCAATGGTGTGGCCCCGATGCGACCTCCGCGGTAGTTTGCCCCCTCCCCCGCGCTTCACTCGCTAGTTTGATATCTTTGGTTTTAACGGGTTGGCATTGACAACCCCCCCTTCCCCTTCCTGGATAAACTAACCCCCTTCCCCTTCACGCCGGCGCGCGCACCTGCGGGGGCCGCGGCGCCCTCGGCGGGCGCGGCGGCGGCGGCGGCGGCTGCGGGCGCCCCGCCCGGCCCCTCCAGCCTGCCGCTGACGTCAGCCAGGAAGGACTGCAGCTCGTTCTCCACCAGGTCAAAGCCGACCTGGTAGGCCAGCAGCTCGTCGTCCTGGGTGGGCAGCGCAGGGCAGGGCAGGACAGGGCAGGACAGCAGGATGCGGGTGCGGGTGCCGTGAGCCTGGGTGCACTCTTAATTCCTTACGAGTTCCATGCGTGCCCGTGTGTTGTGTTGTGTTGCTGCACATGCAATTGGGGCCTGCCAGCCCCTCGCCACACGCCCGCCTCCGCTGCCTGACCCCTGGTACCCGCGGCTCCGTCATCCCTGCCCCCCCCACCACCACACGCAACGTCTCTACATCTCCCTCGTCGTTAATCCAACATGCATGGCACCCCCCACCACACACACACACACACACACACACACACTTCATACACCCCGCCGTTGCCACCTGCTCCGCACGCACCTCGCTGCCGGTGATGAGCCTGTTCAGGATCTTGGCCACCTCGGGCGCGTCGTCCAGGAACATGAGGCACTGGCATATGTCCACCCAGTCCGGCTGCTCCACCGTCTCGTACAGTCGGATCACCAGCCGCAGCACCTGAAGGGGACGTGAGCGAGGACGGCGGCGGCGGCAGAGGGCGGGCGGGCGGGGTGCCATGCATGTTTAATTAATGACGAGGTGGACTTAGAACAGACGTTGCACCGGGGCAGGGAAGGCGGCAAAGGGCGGGGTTCGATGAACTGAATGCTGGGAGGAAGATTCGGTTGGAGCCGGAAGGAGGCAGCGCACGCAGGGTAAAAGCCCCCACGCCGCCCGCTTTGTCAGTTCCAAACCCCGCCTTTAAGCTCGCGCCCTCTCCCGACCATCACGCGCACACATGTGTCCGCCCCGCCTAACGGTTCAACTTTAGAAATCCGCATGCATGCGACCTGCCATGCGCACATGCGCGCCCACCACGCACCTAGCCTCCCCCCCACACACACACAAGCACACATTTTGGAATTCTCTCCGTTTCCGTTTACTAGAACAAGCACACATCTGTTCTCCGCACACCTAACGCAACCTCACACAACCCCCACCCCACCCCACCCCACGCGCCCACGCCCTCAACCCCCGCACCTGCTGCCTGAAGTCGCGGCTGATGATGAGCTGCTGGCACACGCGCAGCGCGTACTTGAGCACGCGCGTGCGCGCCTCGCCCGCCGGCGCGCGCAGGATGGCGGCCTCCAGTCGGTCCAGGCGCCGCCCCTCCAGGCACACGCCGATGGCCTGCTCGTACTGGCCCGCAGCCAGGCACCTGGGGTGTGGGTTGGTTGAGTGGTTGGGTGGTTGGGTGGCGGTTGGTGCGGTTGTTGCGTTGCGTGGGCGTGGGGGCGTGAGGTTAGGGTTTAGGCGTGGGCGTGTCATGCCCGGTGCATGTGTTGATGTGTTTTGCGTACGTGGCTTGCCGGGTGCCTGTTCGTTAACTGCTTCAGATTCCCTCCTGCCTTCCCTCCCACGCCGCGTCACCCTCTCATCCGCCCGTACGCCTCTTCCGCCATCCTCCCCCTCCCCCCCGGTTTACTGGTTGAGAATGGGCTGGCATTTACAACCTCCCGCCCCCCCCGGTAACCACAACCTCCCGCCCCACCCCCCCCGGGTCGCCACGCCGCCCGCCTCACTTGTCCAGCATGCGCTCCACGATGGCGGTCAGGCGCGGGTCGATGGCCGCCTCCGCCTCCTCGGCGCCCGAGCGCGACTCCGCCGCCTTGACGCGCTTCTCAAAGTACTGGTCCAGGCAGCGCGCTGTGATACGAGACACACACAAATGTATGCACACACACGCACATGCACACAGAAGGCGGGGAGGGGGGCAGCCACGTGGTCAGCAGCGGCCCAGGAGGTGTCGTGTCAACGCAGTCTGCCCGACAGCCTCTCAACGGTCCCCAGCACTGCCCGCTTGACGCCGTCCTTTTCAAACCCCCTTTCTTCACTATTGCTAAACACAGTTGTCATGGATGGCACCCCCCCACGTTTTACTCCTGGTTTCTGGAGTGAACTACCCCCCACACACACACACACACACGCGATTGCGGGGGATTCTCTCCGTTTCCGTTTACCAACACACACACGCGCGCGCGCGCGTAGTTCTCCCGGTACCAGCCGTCGACACCGGCGCCCTGCCCTGGAACCCGCTCCCCCCAAAACCCCAAGCACCGCCAGAGGCACCTCTGCCGCGCCTCTCCCGGCCGCACAGCCGCACATGCACCACTCTTGCGCCTCGCCAATCCCAACCCCAGCGGCGCCTCTGGTGCAGCGCCCCTCCCTAACCATTGCCCAGTTTGGCCATGCTTGCGTCGCGCTAAACCCCATTCTCCCTCCCTGCCTCCCCCCGCTCTCTCCCTCCCTCTCTTGTTGTCTCACCGACTAGCGTGGTGACGTACTCGGACTGCTCCTCCACGTCGAACAGGCTGCCGGCGCCCAGCGCGTAGTTGAGCGCGTCATCCAGCTCTCCCAGGTGGTAGAACACCTGTTGAGTCATTATGTTTCATAGTTTCAGCAAGGATCACGGAGTGTTTAACTGGAGGATCACTGGGGGTTGGCTGGCGTAAGTGTGGGCTGTTTTGGCATTGTTTGGGGTCAGGAGAATGGCGTCTGGCATGACTGTGCGCTGGCGCACTTAAAGCGCTGTCTTGCGCTTTGGAGAGGCCGCATGGGCTCCAGGATCCCGCTGAGGCTGTGCCCTTCATGCCGGCGTGCACGTGCCAGCGCGCGGTCGCGGGCAGGCGCAACGCGTGAAGCTCCATCGGGAGGCTGTGGGCCACGTGGGTCTGCTCCCTGGCGCGGTTGGGGCTCTCCCGTGAAACTGCTACCAATCATGCTGCGTGGCGTCGCCCGCAGAGCTCCGCTGGTGCGCCTCGTGTCGTTTCTCCCCTGCCCCACCTCCAAACCCACGCCACGCCCCTGGCATGGCCCCTTCTTCGCCCCCCCCCCGCCCCTCGTGCTACAGCCCATGGCACCGAAGTCCCAGGCACTCGGGCCGCACCTTGGAGGCGACCAGGGCCGCGAGCTCCCGGTGCGCAAAGTCGTCATCCTCGTAGAGCGCCTCCACACTCCCAATAGACCCCGAAATTTGGAACCAGTAGTCATGGACAACCTGTGGATGCACCAGGAAGCCCACCACGCGTTCAGCAGGGGCCCCAGGGCAAAGCGCGCGAGAGGGTCCACAGCCCGAGAGGCAGATGCGCGGTCCTCACGCCCGAAGACGTATTTTCTGGAGACCAGATCTACATTCTCAATCAGCCGAATGGGGGCGGGGTCCTGCTCGTGGTCTACCTTGTTCAGGTGCGTGAGGGCATGCTGCTTGAGATCGTCGTTGTCCTCCGCCAGCAACGACAGAAGCCCTGCCGCGCTAGACACGGCAGGCATTATGTGATTTGAAATGCAGCTAACGGCGAGGGCCAAGGGTGTTCCCGGACGGGCAGCGAGCGAGGAACAAGTCGTTTCAAGCGTGCACTCTCCTAATTTATCCCGGTCTAGTATGCACAAATTAGGATGGCGCAAATGTAGAAAGCTGTTTTCTGAGAACTGCAAATGAACCCTGGAAAACGGAACCAGCCTGAATTACACGAGGGCCAACTTTCGTTCCTAGGCGTCTCGGCCGGGCCCCTGAACCTAAAAAGACTTTTGGACGCCGTTTCTTTTCATTGCTTTACTGAGGCCTCCAGCGTGCCGGGTTCGGGCCCACGGTCTCTTCCGACCTTCCCCTCGTCCCTCGGTGCGCGCTTGGCTGCCCCCGTGCCAAGCGCACGCACGTACCCCAAGTACATTTGCCTTAGCGCCTATCCACTTGCCTCAGAATATGGTGCTCGCTGTTATGCTGGCGGCCATTTGGCTGCGCACGACAAGCCGCCGGAGGGAGTGACGGGTTGGGGCAAGGAGGAGCCGGGTTCAGAGCCGGGTTCATCGGGGGATCATGCAAGGGGTCAGTGCGCCAAAGGGCGCTTTGTCTTCTCACTCGGCAGGGCGCCAGGGACGTGCTAGCGCCGCCGGCCGCTGCAGGCTGCATCCCCGCTCTAGAGCGGCTGCTGCAGCTGCAGGGCGGGGTTGAGAATCTCGGGACGGCGGTCTTTGCGGCGGCGGGCGCGGGCCGGCTGGCAGTGCTGCGGTGGCTGCAGCAGCAACCCAACTGGCCGGCCGCCAACCTCATAGTGGCTGCCGCGCGCGATATCCAGGACGGTGTGGTTGAGTGGCTCATGCAGCAGGGTATGATCAATTGCTGGGGCCCGCCCGCAACCGAATGGTCCATGATGGCTGCTGGCCTAGGCTGCACGCTATCCCGCCCCTTGCCATGTTCCGCCACATGCACTGCGCTTCCCTTGCCGCGGCGGTTGCTGCTGACGGGGATGCCGGCGTGCGCACGCTGGAGTGGCTGCTGGGTGAGCAGGGCTACCGGCCCGATGGAGACATGCAGATGAATCAGGCAGGCGGTGTACGGCGGCTCCGCGGACGTGCTGCAGCTGCTTCGAGACCGCGGCGTGCTTCCAACGCGAAAGGCGTTTGATGACGTGCTGCATGAGGCCAGCCGCAAGTGCTACTTGCCGCCTGCACGCCTGGGTGCGCTGGTGGAGCGAGAGCGTGGAGGACGCGGATGCCGGTGACTGGCCGGGGCCGCCCCTGTTCGGCGTGGCGGCAAGCCAAGGCGCACCACTGGCGGTGCTGCGGGCGCTACACGAGCCAACGAGTGTCGCGGCGCCGCCCTCGACCTGCGGGCGATGGCGCGAGGCGGCTGCAGCGTAGAGGCGCTGGAGTGGGCACTACAGGCGCTGCAGGCGGCGGCGGCGGCGCCGGGACCCGAGGTGCGTGCGTGGTGCGGAGGGTGATGATGGCAAAGGGACAGCAACAGCAAGGGGAGGGGAAGAAAGGAGAACGGTAGACGCTGTGTGTGAAGTGCACACGGTGTAGGGGCGCCTTGGCTCACCTTCCCGTCTGCGCTAACACCCCGGCCCGCAGGGCGAAGGCTTCTGGCTGTCTGTTGAGGAGCTGTGGCGGCAGGTGGCCTGCACTGGGGGCTTCGCCGCCGCAGACTGGCTGTGCGCCAGGGGACTCGTCTCGCAGCTACTGCCTGCCGCAGAATGGGTGGTTGCGCGGGTGGAGGCGGCGGCCGTAACACAGAAGGCGAATGAGCGGGGGGCGGCGCTGACGGGCCTGGCGTGGTGGCAGAAGCAGGCTGGGCGGGAGGAGCTGTGCACGGAGCGGGAAGAACGGCTGAACGCGGCGAGGACGGCGCCCTGGAAGCCGTCGTGGTGGGGAGGCAAGCGCACTTGTAGTAAAGGTTTCAGCAGATTTCAACAGGTAAGGCCGTGAGGGCTGGACTGGCGTACGTGTGTTACTGTCGATGACACCAGGGGAAACAACGCAGAAGACGGGCGTGTGTGTGTGGCTGAGCCGCTGAGGAACTCATGGAATGGGGCGACCTGTAGCAGTCCTTGCTCAGTGCAGCCAAGACGCTGGAACGCTCGAAGTCATGCGAGGCGCCGTCAGACCGTCTGCGGATCAGCAGCTAGCTTATGCTATGATCCATGCGTGGGCACGGCGGAGGATCGGTGCGGTGGTGGGCCTTGCGGCCTTGCCAAGTATGGGGAGCAACCGGGGCGGGAGGAACTCAGCCTAGAACAGGAGGAGTGGTTGAAAGCGGCTAGGGCGGAGCCCTGGAAGCATTTGTGGTGAGGCAAACACGGTATTAAGTACGGTTGCCGATAACAGGGCGAGACGGCTACCAGCCAGGGCCACGAAGGCATCAAGGAACTAGGGCACGCCCTTGGGCATGCCGCCTGAGGACCACGAACTGGCTTCAGCGCCAGGGTGAGGGTATGCAGTTCCGAGTATGTCCTGTGCGTATTCTTACCACACATATGATACTTCCGCAATAACACTGAAGACTCTTTGACTGAAACTTCTGCGTGGGAAAGTACGCAGGGCCGCAGGGGGGATGATGGCGAATGGTGTATCGTGCCGTCAGTCGATTACTGTCACTGTTAGCCTTCCTCTGCAACAGCATCTTCGCATGAAATTTATTCCAATAGAATGACAGCAGGATGATGTACTAGCTCACAACGAACGATGAGCACTGACCGAAATGGACTTGACGCTGACGGAACTTTTTTCGACACACAGCCGACTCGGCTCGAGCAGGCACAACTGACGGGCTACATAACGCACCAAAATGCCAGCTCAAGAGGCGAAGGGCGCGGCTGTGGCGCGACTTGCCGTTCTTATGCAGAGCGCATGGTTGAAGAAGCACGGCGTTGTGGTTCCACCTCCGGGTAAGGATTCACGCATGAAGCCTAGGGCAGTGGGAGAGGAGCCGCAATTTTGGGCAAGGGGCGCGGCCATAAAGAATCGCGTCGTCGTCAGCAGGCGAAGAGCCGCAGTACAGGTCGCAGCTGCACGCGCGCGTCTGGGCGCAAATAAGAATGCTATGTGCTCTGTGCTCAACTGGAGGCGTTCGGCGTTGCGGCTTAGACCCAGGGCCGTGGTTCGTGCCTGACACAAACGGGGAGCGACACGACTTGTATGACGCAGACTTGAGGGACCGAACGAACAGGGGTGTGGCTCGTCCACAACCAATCACCGCGGGGCGGCTTTACACCTTCATCGAGGGGGGCGCTGGAGAAAGTTTATCGGATGGGGTGGAATGGACGGGGCCCCCCAATCAACCGGCGCACATTGCGGTCCTGGGTGGTGCCGCGAAAACTTTGTGACCTGGCATACAATCTCTCTCTCCCCATCTCTCTCTCTCGCAGAGCTGAACGCGCAGCAGCGCGCGGAGATAGAGGAGTGCTTCAACGCGCTGGACACCGACAGCAGCGGCGCCATTGACGCGGGCGAGATTGTGCATGTGGGTTGGGTCAGCGGCTGCGGGTCGGTGTGTGTCTCTCCGTGTGTCTCTCCTGCTGCTGTGCGGCGTGATCGTGTGCTATGTGATATCTGTATGTCGGGGATGTCGTGGCGCTGGCGTCGGTCAGGACACTTGGCCGCAGTGGTGTTGGTATCTCCACAGCCTAGGGCGTGTGAGGTGCCCATCACTTTGTAGCCTTGCATATGCAAAGTGATGGGCGCAAAAGCAAGGCTACAAAGTGATGGGCGCAAAAGCAAGGCTACAAAGTGATGGGCGCAAAACGTTTGTGCGCGGAGTGGCAGAAAGTGGCTTTCACACGCGCGGCCGACATTACTGCGCCCACTGTTGCATGCACACGTGCTGCTCTGCACACACGTGCTGCGCGCACCTTGACAGGCCTTCGGTGAGCTGGGCTTTGAGCTTAGCAAGGATGCGATTGAGGAGCTCATGCGCGAGGCGGTCATGGACGGCAGCGGCGAGCTGCAGTTCGAGGAGGTGCGTGGATGGGGGCCGGCGTGTGTGTGTGTGTGTGTATGTGTGTGTGTGCCGGCGGGTGTGTGTGGGCGCACGTCCGTGCCCAACCGCCTTTCACCAGCTCCCGCGCATGCTCATCCTGACCTGTCGTGCCCGCCTGCTGCCCTCATCCTTTTCCTGCTGCCTCTCCTCCTCCTGCCCGGCTGCCCCCCTGCTGTTGCCCTGCTGCAGTTCATGTCGCTCATGGGCCGGGCGCTGTACCGGCCGCAGGAGTGCGGCAAGGAGCTGGTCGCCAACACCGGCGCGGTGAGGCTGGTGCTGTGGGGCGTCCACTGATCCGCTGTCGGCTAACACACCAACCAACGCTCTGGCTCGCAATCTCGACACCTACCGGTACTGACTTTTATATATCGCGCCTGGCGATATGTAACAGCAGGCCAGGAGGGAGGGGAGAGGCAGATGCGTCCGGGGCTGGGGCATGGGGGCGGCGTGGTGTGTCAGGCAGTGGGTGAGTTGAGCCCGATGGTGAGGCGGAAGCTGTGGCATGGGCGGTCGCGACTGGCGCAGCGGTATGCGTTTGGCACACGGCGTGCGTCCCCCGATGCATCCACGCCCCCTAGCCTCCTGCATCCGCCCAGGAGGCCCTCTCCTGCAAACATTCATGTGTTGTGCCCCGCGCTGGCTTCCCGCTGTTCCTCTGCTGTCCATGCCTGTACCTGCTGTCAGGGCCTGTCGCTGTCTTTCCCGGACGTGGTTCGCGCGTTCCGGCGAAAGAAGCTGATTGAGAGCCTCATGCGCGGCGGCGACGCGCGGAGCAAGGTGGTCAAATTCCATGAGAGGTGTGTGTGTGTGTCAAGGGGGCGGGGGCGGGTGAGAGGTTCAGTCAGGGGGAGGCTAGGGCCATCCCCTACGTATGTTTTCTTTGGTCAGTGACATGGCGGCGGGCGCGGCGGGTGGAAAGGAATGGGGGACGCGAACGGGCGCGTGCCACAACCGGCACGCCTCCACCAGCGACTTCATCAACCAACTTGACTATCAGTCATAACTATCTGTATAACCACATAACTATCTGCATAACCACATAACTATCTGCATAACCACATAACCATCTGCATAACCACAGGGTGCAGGCGCTGACCAACGCGGAGAAGGAGGAGCTGCGCCAGCGCGCTGCCAAGCGGCAAATCCTGCAGCGCATGGAGACGGCGCGCAGCGAGGCGGCGCGGCTGGCGCGCATGCGGGACCCGCTGGCGTCGCACCGCGCGGGCCGGGTGAGGGAGCCGACGTCCTGTGCCCACGTCGTGTAATGTGTGTGAATACGGTGACAGCGGAGGGCATAGCTTGCAGTGGTGGGGATTCGGATCCGGGAGAGGAAAACGTGCTGCAGAAGCTGCTGCAGCTTTAGACCGATCCTTACCTGCCTTGCCCTCCTGTTTGTTGCATGTGACACGTGACATGTGGCGACGGCGTGGCGTGTGTGTGCAGGTCAAGTCGCGGCTGCAGGACGTGATCGGTCGCTCGCTGGGCACGTTCGACTCCATCGTGGCCACCCAGCACCCCAGCCTGGCGGCGCTGGAGCGCCTGCGCAGCGCCCGCAGCGCCCTGGCCTCCGCCCGCAGCGGCTCCAGCAGCGTGGGAGGCGCCGGCGGGGGCGGCGCCGGTGGCGAGGGTGGCGGCAGCAGCAGCCGCAGCCGCAGCAGCAGCTACAGCGGTGTGGAGAGTTTGGGTGCTGGCGGGGAGGATGGGGAAGAGGATGGGGACGAGGATGCGAACTACCGCGGCGGCGTGCGCAGTGAGGGGGAAGCGACGGGCGCGGAGGCGTGGCGGGCGCACCTGGGGGCAGCGCCGCAGCACTCGGCGCTGCATCCGGCCCTGCGCAGCAGCCGCGCGCTCCTAGCCACCGCCACCTCCACCAGCACAGCAGGCAAAGGAGCACGGCAGGGCGACGGCGCGGCGGCGGCAGCAACCGGGGATTCGGGTGCTGCTGCTGCTCCCACTGCTGCTGCTGCTGCTAGCCACGTGGCCGCTTCCATGGTTGCCAAGACGGCGCCGGGCGCCCGGTTTACCGACGTCCCAGCAATGGGCGATAGCGCGGATGAGCCGGCGCAGGGCGCGGCGCCAGCAGCCACAGCAGCTGCCGCCGCGGCAGCAGCCGGCGGTGGTGGTGGCGGCGGCCCTGCGCTGAAAACGCGCGGCGTGTCGTTCCGCGCGGTGTCCTTCCGTGGGCTTTCGCCGGACAGCAGCGACGATGGCGATGGCGATGACGATGAGGACGAGGACGAGGACGAGAGCGGGAGTCGGCATGCTAAGGGCAAATTCGGAAGGCGGAAAGAAGACGAGGACGAAGACGATGGCGACCCACTTGGCCTCGAGCGCAAGCGGGCCGGCAAGACAGCGGTTGGGGACCGGAGCCCGGATGAGGAGTGCGGGGAGGAGGAAGACTCGGAGGAGGCGGCGCAGCCGCAGCCGGGGGGCGTGTTCCTTACGGAAGCGAACGTCAAGGCGCACACACGCAGCCTGCAGCAGGGCAGGGCCGGCAGCAGCAAGCGGAGCGTGGGGCGGGAGGTGTCGGGCGCATCCCGCGCAGGGCCGCCAGGCACCGAGTCTAGCGCCCTCAGTGGCGTGCCGGTGGCATCTGCGCCGGCGGCGGCGGCGTTCGGCTCGGAGCGGCGGCGGCTGGCGCCGCCGCCGGTGCAGCCGCTGCCTCTGCCGCCGTTCGGCGCTGCTGCCGCGCCGCTGCCGGCGCTGAACCGGACCCTGTCAACAAGCTCCGTAGACAGCACTGTAGTGAAGGTATGCGGCTGCTACTAGTCCTCAAGGCCGTGCGGAATTATAGGGCGAAAGTTGCTTTGCGAGGCGCCAGCTTGAGTTGTTTGTTGATACGCCTGTGCGCCTGTGCGCCCAAGTAACCGCGATCTTGCCGCCCTGCCCTGCCCTGCCCTGCCCTGCCCTGCCCTGCCCTGCCCTGCCCTGCCCTGCCCTGCCCTGCCCTGCCCTGCCCTGCCCTGCCCTGCCCTGCCCTGCCCTACCCCGGCAGTTCACACGGTGCGTGAGTCGCGCCGTCATCAAATTCTTTCAGCAATTGGAGGCGGCGGCCAAGGTCACGGTGAGTGGCCGCTGACACCTAGCAACCCAAGAGCTGGACGCAACCTGCGGAACTGCTAAGCTGCGCAGCTGCTAAGCTGCGTTTATCATCGTCTGCATCCTTTTACTCCCTGTCACAGCCCCGCCACCGGGCCGCCCCCATCCCCGTGCCCTCACACCCAACCTCGCTTCGGCACCCTGCCCAGAACACCTTCCTGCCGCCCCCCCCACCCACACACACGCCACCCGCACTACCACCCCACCAATGCCCATGTACCGCCGCTGCTGCCCCGCCCCGCCCCGCCCTGCCCCGCCCCACCCACCTTGCCCCCGCCCCCACAGGACCACAAATTCGACAACGCCGCGCGCCTGAACGCCTCCGCTGTGGCGCCGCCGCCCGACCGCTCCGAGTTCAGGCAGGTCACGGCGCCGCAGCGGCCCGGCTCGCGCGTGGCACAGCACGTCGCCGCGCTGGGCGGCGTCAGCAGCAGCCTCAGCGTCGGGGGCCGCGCAAGCCCGGCGCCGTCGGCCGTCGATTCGGCGAGCGGCGGCTTGGAAGGCGCAAGGGCGGTGGCACGCGGTGGTGGTGGTGGTGGTGGTGTCGGCGGCAGTAGCTACGGTAACCTGGAGGTGGTGCGGAGCGCGTACAGCAGCACGGCGGCGTGCGGATGGGGAGGCACAGGCGCGGGGGCGAGGGCGGCGGCGGCGGTGGCGGCGGCGGTGGCGGCGGGCGGCCGCAGCGCCAGCCCCGGGCCCCATGCCGGACTGAGGTCCGGCGCAGCCAGCAGCACGAGCGTCGGCGGTGGCGTCAGTGGGAGCAAAGCGGGCGGGCTGGTGCAGCACCCACATGCGTGGGGCGTGCGCTCGCCTAGCCCGTCGCCGGGTTCGCCGGCTGCAGGGCAGGCGCGTGGCGCCGCCGCCGCCGCAGCAGTAGCGGCCGGGCCGGTGCGGCCAAGCGCGCCGAGCGTCAGCAGCGCATCCAGCGCCGGGGCCCAACAGCAGCATCACCACCAGCAGCTGCACAAGCCGGGCATCCCGCAGATGACGGGACCGCCGGCTGCTACTGCCGCGTCTGCGCATGGCGGCCGCAGCAGCCCGGGAGGCTCACGTGCGCCCAGTCGTCAGGAGTATGTGCCGTACGAGCACGCGGTGCTGGAAGGCCAAGACCGACGGCACCTGCTCTTCCACCGCAACGTGGGAGGCAGCTGCAGCAACAGCAACAACAACTCGGCGAGTGGCGAGGCTGTAGCAACGGCTGCCGCGGCGGCTGGGCACATGCGGCACAGCGTTGACATCCCCGGCGGCGGTTTTCGAGGCCTGTCGCAGTCGCAGCAGCAGCCGCGGCAGCAGCAGCCACATCAGCACCCCTTGGTGGCGGCGGCGACGGCCGCCATGGATGCGGCTCGGCGGCACAGCTTCGATGCTTCATTCGGTGCCTCCACAAGGCCCGGCCAGCACCCGTACAGGGGCAGCAGCCCGCAGATGTGGTCGCAGCCCTCCTACTCTAGCAGCTCCCTGTTCCTGCCATCGGCAGTAGCAGCCCCCGGTGCTGGCAGCGGTGGCAGTAGCTCGCAGCAGCAGCAGCAGCAGCAGCAGCAGCAGCAGCAGCAGCAGCAGCAGCAGGCGTCGCAGGCGCAGCTACAGCTTCACACAGCCGCGGTACATGCCGCGGGCGACGGCGCTGCCGGCGGCGCATGGACTGCTAGTGCGGGGCCCGGCAACGGCAGTAGCAACGGCTCAGGCCGGGGCGCAGGCGGGGGCAGGGGCTGTAGCAGGCCGCCGGTGTCGCAGGCGCCAGCCGGGGGCGGCCCGCTACTGCCCTCCATGGCCTGGGGTTCCCAGCGCTGGCAGCGTAGCCCCAGCGGCTCGCCAGCTGGGACCGCCAGCGGCGACTGCCCGCCGGGCCCCCGGCTTCCCGCCGCAAACAGCTGGGGTCGCGGCGCCAGCAGGAGCAGCGGCAGCAGCAACGATGGCGGTAGCAGCAGCTGCGGAGCCTACGGCTCCGCGCTAACCGCTGGCGCCGGCACCGCCGCGGCGGCACCGCCCGCGCCGGCGCCCCGCCACAGGCTCTCAGGCACCGCCATGGGTCCTGTCGCCGGCGACAGCAGCAGCGACGAGCTCCGGCCGCCGGTCCTTGCCCCGGCTCTTGCCCCGGTCCTTGCCCCGGCTCTTGCCCCGGCTCTTGCCCCGGCTCTTGCCCCGGCTCTTGCCCCGGCTCTTGCCCCGGCTCTTGCTCGAGCGCCACTGCGGTCAGGTAGCGGCGGCGGCAGCAGCACGTGGGTGGTCCTGCCGGGCGCGGGCGGCCGCTGCTGCTCGGTGTCCGTGGCGGGCGCCGCCCCAGACGCTGCCGCCGCTGGTTCAGTGGCCGGCGGTCTGAGTGCCGCAGGCGGAGGCGGCGCCCGAGTGCCCGACCCTCGCGGTGCCTGGACCGACGACGCCGACAGCAGAGCGGTCCGTCGCGCGGGCGCTGATGATTTCGTCATTGGAGGCGGCGGCGATGAGGTTGCGGGTTCCAGAGAGCGACAGGACGATGATGAGGAGGAGGAGGCAGCGGCACGGCCGGCGTCGCGGTGGGAGGGCTCCCGCTCTATGAGGCGGGAGGGGCTGGAGGGCGCGGCAGCAGCAGGCGCGGAGGCCCTCCTGCCGGCGTGGGCGTCGGGCTCGGATGCCTCCGCGCCGCCCACCGCACGCACGGACGGCTCGCGGTCTGCTGGTGCCGAGGCTGGCGCCGCAGACGGCGACGGCGACGGATCGCCCCTCGCGAGGCTTGCGGAGGTGGAGGCCGACGCGGCGGCGCAGCAGGCCGCTGAGCAGTCAGGGAGCAACGGCGCCAGCGCCACTGCTGCTGCTGCGGCTGCTGCCGCGGCGGAGCGGTTGCTTGCGGCGGCGCACGCGGGCCGCGTGACGCCGCCGCTGCAAGTGCTTGTGAGCGGGCACCTGCTGCAGCGGCCCTCTGCACTGCACATGGCGTCGCCGTCGCCGGCTGTTGCTGCGTCCCACTGCAACGGTGGCGGTGCGCATGGGGCGGCGGCAGTGCCGCGCTCGAGCTCGCCGTCCCGAGGCGGCGCTGGCGGCGGCTGCGGCCTGGTGGCGGCGGCGCGACAACAGCCGGCGCTGACGGCGTCACGGCGCAGCCCTGCGCCGTCGCCGCAGGGTGGCGGCGGCGCCGCCGCCCCGGCCGCATCGGCCACCTCACCCTGGCGGCCGCCGCCCTCGCCCACGCCCACGCACTCCTCGCCCGTCGCCGCCGCCGCATCCAGCGCCGGACAGCTCCTGGCGCTGCAGCGGCAGCAGCAGTCGCGGCACCAGCTGCGGCCCGAGTCGCCGCCGCGCAGCCCCGCGGTTGACGGCGAGGGCTCAACGCTGCTGCTACTGCCGCCGCATGCCCGCAGCGGGCCCTACGCCGCCTCTCGATCGCAGCACCTGCAGCACCACGCGGCGGTCGCAGGCGGCGCCACAGATGCGGACGCCAACCGGCCCGACAGCGGCGACGGCACAGACCGCACCTACGCCAGTAGCAGCGGCAGCGGCAGCGGCAGCGGCTGCTCACGCTCCGCCAGTGTGGCAGTGGACGGCTCGGTGGACGGGTCCTCCGTCCCGCCCTCCTCGCGCACAGGTGGCGGCGGCGGCGTCGGCGGTACCGCGGCGGCGACGGCGGCGCAGCTGCTGAAAGCCGAGTCGCGGCGGCTGCCGCGGCCGGCGTCGCCCCCGCACGCGCCCGCCACGGACGCGCCCGGCGGCTTCCCTGGACAGGAGCTGCCGCTACTGCCGCTACTGCCGGCGCCGTCGTCGTCGTCGGGGTCCTCGTGCAGCGCGCTCTTCGGCGGCCGCCGGCAGCCGGCTGCAGCGGCTACAGCCGGCGCTCCTGCAGCGGCGCCGTGGGCTGCTGCTGCTGCTGCTGCTACTGCTGCTGCTGCTGCTGATGCAGCGGCACTCCGCTCGCGAGGCGGCGGCGTTGCTGCGACAGGCACGGCGAGGGCAGCAACCGGGTCCGGGTCTGGCGCCAGGACAGGTGTCGGCAGCAGCAACGGCGGCGGCGCCGCCGCCACTGCTACAGCCACGCCCAGCCCGGTGCCGGCGCTGCCCAACCGCTGCGCTAGCCCTGCGGGGTCATACGCGCCCCGGGGGGCCTACAACAGCCTTGCGGTAGCTGCCGGCAGTAGCATCAGCGGCAGCAGCCAGCCGCACCACCAGCTGCAGCCGACGCCCTTGCATGCGCACACGGCCCAGCTGCAGCCGCACCTCCATCCCTTGCACCAGGCGGCGGCAGTAGCAGCAGCAGCAGCAGCAGCAGAGCCTAGCAGCAGCTGCGGCGGCAGGCTGTCGACACACACGCTTGAGGCGGAGGCGTCGCTGCCGCCTGGCGCCGGCGGCGGCGACGCGTCGCGGGTCGTTGTGACGTTGTACGGCCAGCCGTTGTCGGTTGCAGGTAACGGTGCGGTGGTTGTGCAGCCGCAGCTCCACCAGAGCCACTCGTGCCCTGGCCAATACCCGCACAGTGGTGGCCAGCTACAGCCATCGCAACACTCACCGCTACAGCCTTCACAGCAGAACTCGGAGCAGCTGCTGCTGCAGCCGTCGTGCGCACAGATCCACCTGCATAGCGACCCTGCTGCGGGCCTGCAGCCGTCAGCAGCCGGCGTGGCATCGGCTCCCGGGGCCCGCCGCTCGCCGACGCCGCCCGTGCCCTGGCAGCAGCAGGCTCGCCCCGCACACGAGCCGCGACAGCTACAGCCCTCGCCGCCGCCTGCCACCAGTGCTCCGCTGAGCAGTGGCGGCAGCAGCAGCCGCAGCATGGAGTGTCGTGCGAGCACGGACACGCACGCGCAGCCCGGCAGGCCGACCGCGCCAGTGGGGCCTGCTGCCCCACCAGCCGCACCTATTACTGGGGGCGCAGGCCATGCCGCGCCTGCTGCGGCTGCTGCTACGGCCGCCAGCGACGGCCTGCCCCACCTCCCTGCCCTGCCCGACCACCATCACCAGCAGCTGCACTCGCAGCAGCAGCAGCAGCAACCGCTGCCGCATCAACAGGAACAGCAACAGCAGCACTGTTACAGCAGCAGCGCACCGCACCTGCCGCCTGCAACGCACCTGCCGCCTGCAACGCACCTGCCGCCTGCAACGCACCTGGCTCCGCGGGCGCCGCTGCCTGCCCACCCACAGCCCCAGCATCCGCACCAGCCCCAGCCGCACGCCACGGCTACTGCCCATGCCTCAACAGTCGCTGTTACTGCCTCGGCCTCCGCCACGGCCCAGCCTCCCAGCGCCAGCCCGCACCCGCCACTGGCGCTGTCACACCCGCATCCCCATCCCACCCAGCACCCACCACCCCAGCACCCAGCTCCACACCAGCACCCACCGCCGCACCAGCACCACCCCCGTCACGGCACCGCGCCACTGCCAGCAGCAGACGGCGTGCGCGTGTCGCTTAGCTCGCTTGACGCCGCGGCTCGAGTGGGAGCGGCGGCGGCCGGCTTGGCGGGCCACCTCGCGCCGCTGCCTGCCCACGCCCTGCCACACCCTCCACCGCAACAGCACCCAAACATGCACATGCACGCCGGCGGCAGCACCGCCGCCGGCGCCGCAGTGGCTGCGGCGGCGGCGGCCGCAGGCCGGCCCTACCAGGCGTACGCCGAGCTCCTCACGAAGGAGCCAATGAGAGCTGGTGCTGGTGCTGGTGCTGGTGCTGGTGGCGGAGGCGGTGGCAGTGGCAGCGCTTCACTTGGCCATAGTCAGCAGCAATTGCACCATCACCCACCCGGGCCTTTGCACACAACGGCGCGCCACCCGGCGCCTCATCGCCGCTCGTCAGGCGACACGGCTGGCAGCGACGGCGCTGCCGCAGGCGGCGGGCCCTTTGCTGCCGCCGCCGCGGTCGCGGCTGACGCTGCGGCGGCGGCCCACACGGCATCCCAAAAGCATGAGGCGGGGAGCCACGCCGGCGGCAAGCCCGCAGCAGCGAGTCGGCACGGCTCGGCAGGGGCCTCGGGCAACGCAGCAGCGCAGGCGGGAGCGCCGGCAGCACCCGCGGGTGATGCGGGGGCGGGCCATGGCCGCAGGGGCACGGCGAGTCGGCCGGCGGCGCTGGAGGTGGAGAACGTGTCGGTGGGGGTTCTGGGGCCGTGGGAGGGGTCGCCGCACGGCCCCACGGGCGAGGCAGGTGGCGGTTTGGCGACAGGGGGGCAGGGGCAGGTGTCGCCGCTGCTGCAGGCGGCCGCTGCGGCGGCGATGTTTTGAAGGTGTGGCGTGTGTGAATCGCAGTCGGCCACAGAGGAAGCCGGGAGGTCGAGTTGGGGAAAGAACCCGGACTCACACCCCCTGACTTATCAGGACCGCGCGCTGGATCCAGCACAAGGCCGACAGCTGCACCAAAGCTCGGCGTCGCCACGTTTCCGCGCAATCAAATGTAAATTGTGCTGATCAATGTCACAGACTAATATAAAGGGCCTGCATTCGCAGCAAGCACCCAAGGACTTTCCGATCCTCGCCTTTCTTCAGGCCATGAGCGGTCTCGAGGATTGTCGTGATGAACTTTCAGCCATTCAGCCACTATGGGATAGTCCAAAGGCTCCACACGCGAGACGACAAAGTTGATAGACGACATGCCCTCCCGGCAGTTGCGTACTCGATAGCATGGCGTGCACTGGGGCCAGAGCCTTACTATCAGGTGCGTTTTGTGACGTGAGCGCGTATATAAAGCCATTATAAGAACACACCGGGACTCGTAACTCGGGTCACCTCTTCGGAGCCTTCTGCCCTGTCTTGTTCTCATCCTAGCACTTCACTTGCATATATTCTCAATACAAAACTTCGTGGGATCGCTCGGATATTGAGGAGGCAGTGGACAGCGCCAGTCGTGTCAGTTAGGGAGCAACGGAATGGGCGAGCGAAACTCTGTCATGACTTGCATAAATCCGGCAGGCGCATGCTAGATGACATATAACCTGGCAGTTGAAGCTCCAGCAATCACAGAGCATTTGCTTACAGACCCAAGTCCAACCAACAGCACTCCCACCTTCAGAATCGCGCACGTTACATAAAGCCTTTTTCGCCTGGTTCTGGGCTCTTGTATGACATCTCTGACATAAGTAATGCGCCTCGAACACGTCGCCCGGCCGCTGGGCCACAGGGGCCCGGCGCGCGTGGCCGCTGCCTCGGCATGCCTTCTCCTCGTGCTGTTCGGCGCGCTCGCGGCCGCCGCTGCTGGGGTAACGGCTACTGATGAGCCATCGAATGAGATTACAGGCAAGTCCGGGTCCAGGAATCACCCAGGAGAGTGATGCTGCGGGGTTGCGCGAGGTTGCGAGCTGGACATCCTATGTGGCCGACACGACCTGCTCACCGTGTCGCCGCGGGGGACGCTGCCGGGGCATATGCTTGACATTGCAAGCGCGTGGTCTATTCCACGCCATGGTTTGGGATGTGGTAGCATACTCCGGACAGTCCGCAGTAGTGCCTTCCATCTGGAGTTCTGACACGCCACGACATGACACGACACGTGCACCGCTGATGTGACCCCCTTTCCCACCCTCTTCCCTCCTCTTCCTGCCGGCCCCTACGTCCTACGCCCCCCCCCCAGATGGCGCGCCGCGACGACTGCAGTTCGCCTCCGCCCGCCGGGGCGTTGCAGCCAAGCTCGCTTTCGCCGCCGCCGCTGCCCGCAAGGCCGCCGCCACCGCCATGCCCACCACGTCTGCCGCCGCCGCCGTCACCGCCGCAGAGCACAAGCGAGCCGGCACCCCGCATCCCAGCGGGGCCGCGAACGCCACCGCGGATCATCCCACCACAACCAGCAGCAACGTACCCGGGGGCGGCGGCGACAGCGTCGTTGGCGCTTCGGCTGCCACCATCTGGGCTCGCGAGGCGGCGCGACACCGTATGCTGAGCTCCCAGCAGCAACAACCGCGGCCTACGCGGCCGCAGCAGCCCAAGCGGCGGCGCAGCCGCGGCGGCCTCGCCAAGCCGCAACCTGCCAAGGCTGCGTCTGGCGCTGGCCGGCTCCCTCACGACGGCCGAAGCGGCAGCACCAGCACCAGCACTACAGCCACCACCGCCGCCGCAGCCGCCAAGCCCGGGACGAAGAGGCACCACCTGCGCGCTGCCGCCGCCGGCACCGCCGCGGTTGACGACGTGGCAGCGAAGGCCGCCGCCGGCACCGCCCTCACCCTCGCATCATCATCAGGTGGGTGGTCGGGTGGGTGGATGGATCACTGATGACCTGGTGGGTGGTTTGCTAGGCCCCGCATTCGCACCGCCCGCCCCCCCGCACAAATACCGGTACGCTGCCGCAACAATGCCGAACGCCATATTCTGCTCACTTGGGGCCGGCTACCGTACTCCCTTCCCAGCCAGTTACGAACACCGTACGCGCAGTCGTGACTCACGAGCACCACCAGCTGCTTGGTATTGCTGGCTGCATGCATGCGAGTGATTGGATGCGAGTGATTGGATGCTAGTGTTTGGCTGCATGCATGCGAGTGATTGCTGGCTGCATGCATGCGGCCACTCCCAACCTCACTGCCGGTACACAACCGCGCCCATGCGGTACGTCCTGATCTGTCCTGTGTGCTCACCATCAGGCTCCTCCGCCGCCAGCAACAAGCCCGGCCGCGTCCCGTCCGTCAAGGTCTTTCGTGGCCGCGGCGCAAACGGCGACGCCGCCATGAACAGCGGTGGCGGAGGCGCCGCCGCCAGACGCCGCCTTCAAGCCGCCGCCGCCGCCGCCGCCGCCGCCGCCGCCGCCGTCACTACTGCGGATGGTGACGGTGACGCCGCTGCGCGGGGTGATGCCTTCGCCTCCCTGGCGGCCGCCGCCGCCGCCGCCGTCGCCGATGAGGCGGCGGAGGCCCTTGCGGCGGCGGCATCTGGAGCCGATACCGGCGTGCCTGCACCGGCGGGCGGCACGGCGAAGGACGACGAGGCCGCCGCCTTTGCGCTCGACAGCAACAGTAGCGGCACAACGGCCACTACTGCCGCCTCCGACGTCGCCTCCTTGTCCCTTCACCACCGGCATCGCCGCCACCACAGCAACCGCCGCTCGCTTCGTCACGCCGCCGCCGCTAACGCCTTCAGCAGCAGCAGTAGCAGCAGCAGCGACATCGCCCGCATCGAGCAGCAGCAGGCAGCCTCCGCCTCCGCCGCGTGGGCTGCTGTGGGTGAGCTGCGCGGTGAGCAGCAGCGGCGTGAGGAGGCGGAGTGGCTGCTGCGGACCGAGGGCGTGGAGTGGCTGCCGCGTGAGGAAGAGGTGCACGTGCCCTCTGCTGACGCTGCCGCCGCCGCCGCAGACTATGATTTTGAGCAGCAGGCACTTGCCGATTACGGCTTCGACCAGCCGCTGCAGGCACTTGCTGATTACGCCGGCCTCTATCCGGAGGCGCAGGAGCAGGAGCAGGAGCAGCAGCAGACCGAGTACTGGCTGTCGGCGGGTGTGGGGCATGAAGATGAGGAGGAGCAGGGGCAGGACTCCGGCGCCGCCGCCGCAGCCGCCGCGGCAGGGGCGGCGGCGGATGAGAGGGAGGACGAGGCACGGCACATGGCCGAGCAGGAGCTGATGGATGCGGCTCTGTCGGACGCCGAGTACGCAGCATGGGAGGACCTCACTGATGAGCAGCAGGACGCCGCCGCAGCAGAGGGCGGGCGCTGGCAGGTGGAGCAGCAGTGGGCAGGCGGCGGCCTCCTTCATGACGCAAGCTTCCAACAGCCAGGCCGTGAGGAGGAGGAGGCGTGGGCAGGGGAGGAGGCGGCGTGGCAGCTGGCGGAGTGGGAGCAGCACCTGATGGATGGCTGGTATGAGACTGACCTGTACGACGACTGGTATGATGAGCAGCACGACGATGAGCGTGCTGCGGCTGAGTACTATCAGCTGTACGAGGACTACTTCGATTTCGACAGCGGACTCGATGGCGGCGGGTGGTTCGATGACGCGTACGGCAGTCGTGATGGTGATGGCGATGGCGATGGCCCCATCGGGCACGATGACCAGCTGGAGCCTCTGTTTCTGGAGCCGGAGCAGTGGGAGGTCTACGAGGCGGCGGCGCGGGCGGCGGTGGCGGACGCTGCCGCCAGGCTCGCCGCCCGCGACAGCGACGTCGCTGGCGGCGGCGCGGCCGCTGCGGCCGCTGCTGCCGCTGCACTGGCGCCTTTTGACGGTGACCGGAATGTTGCCGGCAGCGGCGACGTCCTCTTCCCGAAGACGCGCTGGGATCCCCTGCACACCTTGCAGGTGGCGGAAGATGCGCTGGCACAGGCGGCGCAGGCGGCGCTGGCGGAGGCGGAGGCGGAGGCGACACTGCAAGCGCTTGATGCCGACTACAGCCTCGTTGATTACCTCATCGCGGCGGAGGAGCTGCTGGACACCGTCGGCACCTCCACCTCCGCCTACTCCGATGGCAGTAGCCGTGGCAGCAGCAGCGACGGCGACGGCGACGGCGGCACTGCAGCAGCAGTAGCAGATGTGTGGGACGCCGCCGACTACCGCATAGAGGCATACCTGCGGGCCGCCGCGCAGCAGCAGGACGAGTACGACTGGCTGCAGCAGGATTCAGAGCCGTACGAGCAGGAGCCGATGGTGGATCTGGATACGGAACTCGAGTACGGCAGCAGCCTGGACTACGCCAGCCCGTACGATGGCTCGTCGCTTGGATCTGACCTGGCGCTGATGATGGCTCCGGATCCAGAGGAGGAGCAGGCCGCGGCGGCGGTGTGGCCGCTGCCGGAGCAGGACCAGCTGGCGCTCAGCGCTGCCGCTGCCGCTGCAGCTGCAGCTGCCGCTGCTACTGCCGCTGCTACTGCCGCTGCTACTGCCGCTGCAGCTGCCGCTGCTACTGCCGCTGCTACTGCCGCTGCCGCCGGCGACATCACCGCACGGGAGGCTTTCTATGCACAGCTCTACTCCCAGCTTCGCGCCGTCGCGCGTGACGGTGATGACGGCAGTAGTGGCGGTGATGACGCCGCCGCCGCCCACCCTGCTGATTCTAACCCGTACGACTACGGCAACCCCTCCCTCGACACCGACACCGACGCCGGCGCCTCCACCGCCTCCCTCTCCGCCTCTAACAACAACAACAATGATGATTACGCGGCCAGTGGCGCCTACCTCATTCGCGCGGTGGTGCACGCGACCGGCGAGCTCCGGGCAGCCCTGGAGGGGCTGTACGGCGCCGCTGCCGTGCACCTGCTGTCGCCGGAGGAGCTGACCCGTTGGTCCAGACTCTACTTTGTCAGCGCCGGTGGCAGTAGCAGCAGGAGCAGGAGCAGCAGCAGCAGCAGCGGTGGCAGCGGTGTGGAGGTTCGCGGCGGCAGCCTCTACTTTGATGCCGACGCGGCCGCGCGCGGCAGTGGCAGTAGTGCCAGCGGCGGCAGTAGCGGCAGTGGCAGCAAGCACCTGCTGTTCTGGATGGTGCACGACCACGTGCTGGCGCTGCGGGAGGCGTTCAGGCGCCAGGGCCTGCTACTGCCGCAGTTGCTGCTACAGCCGCAGCGGAGCTCAGGCGCCGCGGCCAGCGCCACCGGTGCTACTGCCGCCGGCACGCTCCATGCCACTGTTGCGGGGTGGGAATGGGCGGAAGAGGTGGTGGAGAGCGGGGCGGAGCTCGGGGTGTCTGAGGAGGGCCGGCGGCGGCGGCAGGAGGCGGCGGCGGCGCTGCGGCTGGCGGAGCTGGATGCGGCACTGACATGGGCGGAGGAGGAGGTGGCGGCTACTGGCATCGCCGCCGCGGGGGCGGCTAAGGACATGGCTGAGGTCGCCTCGAATGCCGCCGCCGCTGCTGCTACTGCTGCTGCTACTGCTGCTGGCTTGGCTTATGAGGTAAGGTCGAGTAACACGGTCCATCCGGTCTGTAGTTCATCACTGGCGGGGAGTGGCGGGAGCAGCAGTGCCAGGCTTCAAAGGATTGTGCGCATATCGTGCAGTGGTCTGACCCTGCGCTGTTTGCTTCGCCTGCCCGTGCTTAGCGATGGCCGAGCCACTGCACCCATTTTATTCCCGTATCTCTCTCAAATCCCCAAACAGGCACAGCAGCTGCAGCTTGCCAGTCGTGGCGAGGGCGAGGGCGCGATTTGGAACTCGCTGGACGCCATGTTTGGATCCGGGCCGCTGCCAGCCGAGCTGGAGGGAGACCTGGTGGTGCTGTTCGACACCGACCCGGCCGGTTTTGCTGCCGTACGGCGGGAGGTGCTGCGTCAGCGCGGCCTGGTCATCGCCGTACAGGGCCGGGACGAGGAAAACCGCGTCAGCATCGCCGCTGCCATGGCGGCGCTGCTGTCGCTGGCACGCAACGGCTGGGTGGCGGCCGCTGGCGGCTCGGGTGGCGGCAGTAGCAGCAGCAGCGGCGGCGGCAGTAGCACCCTCAGTGGCAGTGAGGCCGCGAGGGGCGGGAGGGGGAGCACCAAGCAGGCGCGCGCGCACGCCATGCACGGCAGCGGCCGCAGCTACGGCTACAGCCAGGGCTACAGTGGCGGCGTTGAGGCCCTCTCGGCGGCCGCCGACGCCCAGCCCGCCCTGCCCCTGCCGCTACTGCCGCTGCCCCACGGCGCCGCCTCCCATCATGAGCAGGCGCTCACCACGGCTACAGCCGCGACCACTGCTACTGCCGAGACCACGGGCGGCGCTGCTGTCGGCAGTAATGCTACTGCCGCGCCCTGGTACGCCCCGGCTCTGGGCCAGCTGCTGGCTCCGCACACGCTACTGCCAGCGCTGCCGCCCGCCGCCGCCGCCCACAGCACGCTGGCTGCCTGCGCCCTGATAGCGGCGGCGCTGGCTGTAGCAATGGCGGGCGTGGCGCTCGCCACTGGCCTGCGCTTGACGGACAGCTCCTGGCTACAGCCGCGCCGGGCGGCGGCGGCGCCAGTGACGGGCGCGTCGCCGCACGTGCTACTGCCGACCAGCCGGGCGGCGGCACGGCGCCAGCACTCCAAGCAGCAGTCCCGGCTCTGGGCCTGGGTGACCGGCAGTAGCTGCCGCCTGAGTGAGCCGCTACTGCCAGCCGCCGCCACCGCCGCCGGCGATGGCTGTAGCTTCCCGCACGTGCCCAGCGCCGACAGCCTGATGGCGCAGGAGGAGGCACGCGACGCGTTCGACTGGCCGCCGGCCTCTCTCCTTACGCTCCCCGCCCCGGAGCCGGCGGGCCCCAGCCCCCTAGTACGCCAAGACAGCTGCGGCGGCACCACCACCATCAACCCCGTCGCCGGCGCAGTCGGGACCATGGGTCTGGCGCAACACGGCGTGGGGCCCACCAACATCAACAGCAACAGCTTTCTGCGGATCCGCACCCGCTCCGCCGTGGCCGCCACTGCTGCTACAGCCGCTGAAGCGCCGCAGGCGCCCTGCTCTCCCGCTGACAGCCTCCTTTCCTGGACGTCCGTCGCGTCACCCAACGCCGCCGCTGCGGCAGGCCGCCTCCTGGCCCCCAGCCACAGCCACAGCCACGCCCACGGCCGCAACCCGCACCAGCACAGCCCCAGCGCCCGGTACCGCTACTGCCCCCTCACCCCCGCTGCCGGCGCGGCTGCAGCTGCAGCTTCAGCAGCAGCAGCTGCTGCTGCTACAGCCTCCCCGCACTTCTTCACCAACCCGTTGCTGGGCCGCCACGTCCGCCCCCACCAAGACGACGACGCCACGCTGCCCACCAGCGCCGGCCGCGCCGCCGCCGGCCGCGCCGCCGCCGGCCGCGCCGCCGCCGGCCGCGCCGCCGCCTTCAACGCCACTGATGATGATGCTGACGGGGACGAGTTCGCGTCGCCGCTGCAGCGCAGTGCCCTGTCCTGCTCCGCCGCCAGCGGCCGCCGCCGCAGCCACCGCTACAGCCACGGCTTGGCTGACGGCGGCGGCGGCGCCGCCGCCGCCGCCGCGCAGCATTTTGGCACAGTCTACTTCCACCGCCGCGACGGCTTCAGTCTCGGCCTGACCACCGCAGTGTCGCCGCGCGCGCCCCGCAACAGTGGCGGCTCGTCGTCGGCTGACGCCCAGCACAGCAGTGGTGTGGCCGGCTGCAGCAGCACCGGCAGTAGCAACAGCAGCAACAGCCATTTGGTGCACAGGCGCGCTGCTGCTACTGCCGCTGGCAGCATCCCCCACTCGGCGTGGTCCTGCGCCGCCGCCACGCCTGCTACTGCCGGCCGGGTGCGGTTCGGCGGCAGTGGCGGCGGCGATGGCGGCGGCGGTGGTGGCGGCGGCGGCGGTGGCGCACACCCGGCGTTTGTGCTGCCAATTGTCCCTGACTCGCCCGTGGACGGACCGAGAGCGCGCGTGTTGTGGGGCTGAGCTGCTGCGTGTTGTGCGGTCCGCTCCGCTCCGGTGTGTGGGTGGCGTTGCCGTCAGTTGTGCAGGCATTCGATCGTGTACGCATGTGATGACGTGAAGACGCTCTAAGGTTTGCTGTGTTGCTCTTGGTTCTTGCGCAGATGATGCTGCGGTACCGCACTGCTGTGTTCGCTTTGTTTGATTTGTCTGCTGGGCGGTTCCCAGGGCAGCTATGATTGCGGGTTACAAGAAGAGGACAGTGTCACCTGCAGTTATGCTGCTGGTACCACTGCGCAGCGATGGCTCAGCAGCGCCAGGGTCTAGCCCTGAGCCAACCCTTGTTTGCAGGTGGTCTTGGCCATACGTAATAAATGGCTCTGCGATGAGCCATGCAGTGTATGAATGCGTCTAACGGCTGTAGCAATTTTTGGTAGTAGGCTGGCTCCTGCTGTGGTGCCGCGACTGTTGGGCACCTAGATTTGGCTCGGTGCCTATTCAAACCGACCCCGGCTATATCCGGGCGATGAGGTAGTTCGGCCTCAGATAGTGGAGGCGCTCAGCCCCTTTTCCCTGACACAGGGGAAAACTTGTTGGTAGATGGCTGCTGCTGCTGCTGCTGCTGCTGCTGCTGCTGCTGCTGCTGCTGCTGCTGCTGCTGCTGCTGCTGCTGCTGCTGCTGCTGCTGCTGCTGCTGCTGCTGCTGCTGCTGCTGCTGCTGCTGCTGCTGCTGCTGCTGCTGCTGCTGCTGCTGCTGCTGCTGCTGCTGCTGCTGCTGCTGCTGCTGCTGCTGCTGCTGCTGCTGCTGCTGCTGCTGCTGCTGCTGCTGCTGCTGCTGCTGCTGCTGCTGCTGCTGCTGCTGCTGCTGCTGCTGCTGCTGCTGCTGCTGCTGCTGCTGCTGCTGCTGCTGCTGCTGCTGCTGCTGCTGCTGCTGCTGCTGCTGCTGCTGCTGCTGCTGCTGCTGCTGCTGCTGCTGCTGCTGCTGCTGCAGTAACGCGTTCTGATGGATGCTGGCATGCTGCACGTCCGTTAGCTCACTAGGATCTCGAAAGCATTGCGGCGATGCATGCACGCCAAGTCTGCGGATGTTAAGATGTTCTCTGAGACACGCATGCATCGGGCCTCTGGCCTCAAACTCTCCACGGCAAGTGCGTGGGGGCAGCCGGCATTCCCGAACAACTCGCGGCGCCCCTGGCGCAGCTGCGTGCCAAACATCGTACGTATGTGGCTGCTGCTTTCGACCCCGATGTGACTGAGTCTGACTGTGTGCTGGCTGCGGGTGCGTTTGCTGCTGTGCTGTCACGGTTGTGGAACCTTAAGTGGGAGAATCGGCACAAAGAGGCCTTGTGGCGTGTCGCTGCCGATGCGTGTTGGGCGTTCCCCATGCGTGCCCGCGAACGTGCCGGTGGTGTCGTCCACGTGTGCCAGGCATGTGGTGCGGATATGACGTTTGGGGATCGGCGGCATTATTACTGGGACTGTGTGGTCGCCCGTGGCCTGCGTGAGTCCATGGGTATGGCGATGGGGGCGCTTCCCGAAGACTCGCTAGGCGTGTTTACTCGGGCTGCCTTGTGGCTGGTGCGGCCGCCGCCGGGTCTGGCGCCGCCGGTCTGGGATGTGGTGTGTCTGGCTGCGTTGTCTGCTATGGACATGGGGCGGCAGCGGGTTGTGATGGCCGGCCACGGGTTGCCTGCTGAGGCCCCGCTCCCTTCTCGCCGTGTTTTAGCTATTGGACTGGAGGTGGTGGCTGATTTCTGGGGACGGTTGCAGGCGTTTGCTAGCTTGGGTGTGCGCCCTAGTGGCTGGGATGCTGTCCCCTCCGGGCACGTGTTCCTGTCGCGGGGGGCTGGCGACCGCATTGACGTGGTTTTGCCGTATGACGCTGCTTCTCCGCCCCCTTCTCCTTGAGGGGCGTGCGGCGTGCAGCTGGCCTCGGGCCTACTGTGCTGGCTTGACGGTGTGCTGCCATGACGTTTGCGACTTGGTCTTCGCGTAGCGGTGCCTTATGAGCCGCGTGTCTTGTGATGCTGTGTCTGGTGTGGCTCTGGCGGGCGTTTAGCTTAGCTTCGACACGCCTACGCAGCTGTGAGTCGGGTGGGCAGCCAAGCAGGGTGGCGGTTGGCCACCTGTGCCCGAGGCAGTGTTCACACTGTCCCCTTCTTGTAACCAGCACTCATTCCCGGCAAGAAAGCCCTTCTCCGTCGCCTTTCTGGAAGCAAGCTAACCAAGCTTACAACGGACCTACGGTGCGGTGTGCACATGCTAGCCTCTCGGGCGAGCCACGTACAAAAGCGCCGCCAACGAGTTCTCAGCGGGTCTTGGACGCCAGGCAATAACACGCACGTCCAGGCCTGGGACTCCACTGACAAGCCCCTCAACATTTCATTTACTGCATTACTGCGTCAGGGAACTCCATCTCGGGAGCTGCCATGCCCCACAGCCCCACATTAACAATCAACGGCAGTCGACTTTGGGCCCCCCTTTGTCCACCCCTCAGCGCCAAACACCAATGCGGTATTAGCAAATCTCATGTACACAGCAGTCCCCATGCGGGGCTCTGCCATCCTTCGAAGCAGCAACTGGCCGCGCAGCGCCGCCTGCAATCAGGCCTCCATAACATCAGTACGTTCCCTGTTGCAGCATCAGGTTTTAATAGCGGAAGCGGCCAGGCTTCCAGGCTGCCAGCATCCGGGCCGTGCCGCGCTGTCTCCCCCGCGGCCGGGCGGTTGGGGTCAGGCAACCCCTGGTTGGGGTCTGTGGACCCCGACAATATATGCACCCATGCACAACGGTACATGCGATTTTCTTCTCGTACTATGGGTCTGAGCCCCTTTTCCCTGACACAGGGGAATACTTGTCTTCTCGTGCTATTTTGGCTCTTGCCGCAGCCACGACTGCCCACACCACTTGCGGGAGCTGCCACACCAAGCCAGCCTTAGCAGGGTGCAAGGTCTGTCGTGCCAAACATGAAATGCCGCAAATTCCCTGGAGCAACGTCCGTCGGTAGGTACAGATGCATGCTCAAGCCAATTCTCCAGTTAAATACGGGCTCCTGCAGGGGGGGAGGCAGGCTACTAGTCAATCGTCCGAGATGGTGGGAAACGCGGGCTCACTTCGCCAGATCCCATACCGACTCAGGTGAACGCAATCAACTAAGCAGCCCCGCATCCTCGTCTGCGGTATCAGACACCAGTGTCAAGGCCTGTTTCGAACCCACCTCAATCGAACATCGAGGTCACGTCGCCTTGACCAAGCGGGTGTCTACTTCTGAGCTTGTTGCATCTCAGATGGACCAGCAGCCGGCTTGTTTACGCCCAACGTTGCAGCGCACGAGCAACGGCTGAGGGCCCTTGGGCTTTCGCAGTCGAGCATCCGGCGGAGCCTCGAGCATGTAGTGAGGTGGCGGGAGGAGGTGGCCAGAGCTAGGCGGCTAGCGAGCAGTGGCGGTGCAGCGGCCAAGAAGAAACCCGCACCGATGTCTAGGGTTCGCGCTAGGGGCGAACGCGACGACGACACGCTCTGCATTTTTCTTAACAAGGTTATTTGATGTGGATTATTTGATGAAGTAATTTGCAAGACGGTCGGAGTCAAGATTGAAAAGGTCCCGGCCACGTCAACCTGCATCCCGATTCTCCTCATGGATCCTCCCCTTCCCGGCGGACAGCTTGGTGCCGCCATGCCCGCGGTGGTTCGACCCGTCCCTGGCCAAAGTGTTTCCATTTTAAGCCTTGCATGAACTGTCACTACCTGCACCCTGCCAGCCAGATAGCGCAGCCAGCCACGTGCGCAATCACGCACCAGGCAACTCAACCCTGCGCCGCACCTTTGCTTCGCGAGCCTCCTACCCCTCCCCCTTGGCCCGTTGCGGCCTCAACCTTGTCAAGCACGATCGCGACCCCCCAGTGCGCAATCTATAGAGAGAACACGTGCTTGCGTCACTTTCCATGCAAAAGAGGACCAACATCCCGACACTAGCAGATTGCCTGCGAGCAAAAGGTGTGTGGCCACACGGAGTCCGAATGTGCGGTGCACCGAAGTCCCCATGTCAGTGTATCACCACCAGCCCGGCGGTGTCGGGCCATGAGGCCCCGGCGGCTGCGGCGCCCAACCGCCAGGGCCGTGGGGCTGCGGCGGCGGTTGGCCAAAGTGCTGCTGGTACTGCTGTGGCGGCGGCGGGCCCCCGAACTGTTGCTGTGGGTGATACGGCGGCGGTACCTGGGGCGGCCCAAGTGGCGGCGGGCCGCCATACTGCTGCAAATGCGACGGGTAGGGCTGCGGGTGTTGTGGCTGCTGCGGTGGATGGTAAGGCGGCGGCGGTTGGCCGTGAAAGGGCGGCGGGTGGGGCTGGTAGCCGAAAGGCTGCTGCGGCTGCTGCTGTTGGTGCAGGTAGGGCGGCTGCTGTTGCGGCTGGAAGTGCGGCGACGGCTGCTGCTGCTGCTGCTGCTGTTGATGTTGGTATGCGTGTGTCGCGCCCTCGAACCGGCCTTGCTGCGGTGGCAGCTGCTGCAGGTGGTTTACCGGCGGTGGAACGCCGGCACCTGCGTGCGCGGGCGCGGGCAGCACCAGCCGGCCGCCGTACCCGCCCCGCACCGTGCCTCCCTGCGGCCCCAGCCCCAGCCCCGGCCCCTGACCACCTGTTCCGCTCACGCCGAGCCCTTCCGGCGCAGGCTGTCGTGCCGAAGGCATTGGCTGCTGCTGGTGCTGCTGCTGCTGCTGCTGTAACGGCGGTGGCTGTCGCGCGGGCGGCGGCGACCGGCCGCGGCGCAGCGGCGACGGCGGACCCCGCCGCGGCGGCGAAGGCGAGCGCCGGCCCCGCAGGGGCCCCGGCCCCGGCCCCGGCCCTCCGCCGCCGCCCGAGGTCATGCGGTGGAGGCCGCCGCCGCCGCTCATGGGGCGCGGCAAGTGCCCAGGGTGCGTGGGGTGCGGCGGCGGCGGGCCCCGCAGGTGCGGCGGCGGCGGCGGCGAGCGTGAGCGCGAGCGAGACCGGGGGAAGGGGCGCGGCGGGCCGCGACCGCCGTCGCCGTGGGGCCCCGGGCTGCCGCGGCGGTAGGGCGCGCCGCCGCCGCCGCCGCCGCCACGGCCGCCGCCACCGGGAGAGGCAGACCTCCGCATGGGCATGGGCATGGGCGGCGGGTGGGAGCGGCGGCGCGGAGAGGGCGGCGGCGAGCTGCGGCGCGGCAGCCTGTTTTGCAGGTGGGGCGGCGGCGGCGAGCGGGAGCGAGAGCGCGGGCCCCGCGGCCGCTCGACCGGCGGCGAGCGCCGTTGCCGGTGCGGGTCCGAGCGGGGGAGCGGGTGCAGCGGCCGTGAAGCCATCCGACCTGGGCTGGGCGAGCGCCGCGGGTGGTGGCGAACGGGGCTGGGCGACCGGCGGCCGTTGAAGCCGCCTGGCCGGGGGCCTGGTGACGGCGGCCGACGCCAGCCCGCGCGAGGGGGCGAGGGCGAGCGGCGGCGGGGATAAGCCGCGGGAGAGTACGGCCGGCCTCGCGGCCCGCGGCCGGGGGACCGTGATCGCGAGCGGGAGCGAGGGCGGGCTGCCGGGTAGCGCGCGGCCGCACGGGAGCGTGGCGGAGATGATGATGCCACGCGGCCAGGGCGCTGCGCGGCATGGTTGGCTGCTGCCGGCGCTGACGTGCCGACGGCTCTGCCGCCGCCGCCGCCGCCGCTGGCTCTGCCGCCGCCGCCGCCGCTGGCTCTGCCGCCGCCGCCGCCGCTGGCTCTGCCGCCGCCGCCGCCGCTGGCTCTGCCGCCGCCGCCGCCGCCGCTGGCTCTGACGCCGCCGCCGTTGCCGCTGGCTCTGCCGCCGCCGCTGCCGCCGCTGGCTCTGCCGCCGCCGCCGCCGCCGCCACCGCTTCCGCCACGGGCGGGCGCCGGCTGCTGGGCCCTGCCACCGGCAGCAGCCGAGGTCGGAGGCGACGTCTTGGACGCCGGGGCGGCGGGCGGCGCTCCACCTGCACCCTTGCCCTTGGCCGCGGCCGCAGCCGCTTGTGGCGCAGGCTTGTCTGCTGCTGCCGCTGCTGGTGCTGGTGCTGCCGCCGCTGTCTTAGCTGGCTCCGTGGCTGATCCGGGTTCCTTGGACTTAGCCGCCGAAGTGGATGCAGGTCCCGCAGCCGAGGTCGAGGTCTTGCCCCTATCTGCAGTAGCAGCAGCAGTAGCGGCAGCAGGAGCAGCAGCAGGAGCAGGTGCTGCGGCCGTTGTTGCCGGCGCTGCTGCCTTGGCGCCGCCAGCGGCGGCTGGCGGCGCGCGCGCTGCTGCCGCCTTCGCCCCTTGCGTCGCAGCGCTGGCTCCCGCCTTCGCTTGTGGTGCCTTTGGCGCCGCAGCCCCCGCCGCTGCTTTGGAAGCGGCGGCGGCGCCGCCGCTAACCCCCTGTGGCTTGGGTGCGGCGGCGGCGGCGGCGGCACCGCCGCCGGCCCCTCCCTTCCCGGCAGCCGGCCCCGCTGCTGCGGTGGCGCGGCCTCCTGCGCCGCCCTTGGCGCCGCCGCCGCCGGCACCTGTACCAGGCGTACCGCCGCCGCCGGGCGTTCCGCCTGTCACGGCGGCCCCAGCCTGCGCCTTTGCCTTCGCCTTTGCCTCCAACATAATGGCCTTGAGCTGCGCCTTGGCCTGGGCCTTCGCCCGCACCTCCGCCTCCCGCGCTGCCGCCAGCGCCTTCCCCTCGGCCTTCAACAGCTCCCGCTCAACCGCCTCAGCCCGCGCCTGCGCCGCCGCATCCTCCTGCGCCGCCGCCGCCGCGCCCTCCGGCTCTCGCAGCGTGTGCTGCTCCAGTGCCAGTACGGAGGTTGGCGCCGACTTGGCGGCAAACTGGGCGGCCGCCCGGATCTTGGGGGCGACCTGGCGGGGTGGGATGGGGTGATGAGGTTCCAGGGGCAGACGGGTGTGAACGGGTGTAGGTGTGAACGGCTGTTGCCGCTGGAGCACGTGCTGTGCTGTGCTGTGCTGTGCAGCAAAGCTGCGCATCTACCCGTATCCTAAGTCGCGTCTAAGTGGCTGCACGCAGGCCCCACCTGTCCACGTCTATGCACCACCTAGCACGTCAGCATCACGGTCGCCCTGCACAAGTCCCATCTCCCACGCCCCACCCACCCATACCTTCAGGTCCTGCTCGGGCCACACGCCCCTCAGCGCCGCCACGTCCAGCGCCCGCAGCACCACCCCCTGCAGCAGGCTGCGCGCGAGAGGGCTCATGCCCGGCTCGTAACGGACATTGGAGCGCCCATCCCCCGAGCCGCCGCCGCCGCCGCCACCCCAGCCGCCGCCGCCGCCGCCGTGGCGACCACCGCCGCCACCGCCGAAATAGCGACCGCCGCCGCCGCCACCGCCAAAGTAGCGTCCGCCGCCGTTGCCTCTACCGCCGCCGCGCCCACCTCCGCCACCGTTGCTATTGGTAGCGGCGGCGGTCGTGGGCTTGGGCTTGGCCGGGTCGTACGTGCCCTCGTACGACCTGTACACCTCATCAATCTCGCTCGCCGCATTCTCACTGCGCGCCGTACAAAAGTACGACCGCAGTACATCAGCAACTGCCGTCAGCCAGCCGGTGTGGCGACCTTGTACTGCAGGCAGCGGCTCCAGCTTGGCGGCGCGCTGAAGGCGGCGCTCGAACTCCCAGCGCTCCGGTTTTCCGGACCCGTCTGCGGTACGGTAGATATTGCGGCGGCGGCGCCGCCTGGACCTGCCGTAGCAGTCCTCGGCGTCATCGTAGTCATCCGAGCCGTACGCCACGGTTTCGTTGTACCAATCGTCGTCGTAAAAGTTTTCCTGGTCGAGGAGGTCGCTAGGGCCAGCCCCCGCTCCCGGGCCGCCGGCCGGGCTCCCGCCCCCACCCCCGCCTCCGCCGCCCCCGCCTCCGCCGCCCCCGCCTCCGCCGCCCCCGCCTCCGCCGCCCCCGCCTCCGCCGTCCATGTCATCCCCCGAGCCGCCCTCCGAGTCGGTGATGAGGATGGCGCCGCCGCGGCCAAAGCCGCCGCCATAACCGCCGCCGAGGCCGCGGACGCGGCCAAAGGGTCCGCCGCCGCCGCCGTAGCCGTCGTCAATGCCGTCATCGAACATGGCCAGCTCGTCATCGTAGTCATCATCGTAATCATCGAAATCATCCATAGCATCCATGTCGCCAAAGCCGTCCTCAAACGCATCCAGGTCATCGCTGCCGCCGCCGTACACCACAGCAGCGGGCGCGGCGCGAGCTGGCGCGCGCCGTTGCCGTTGCCGCCGCCGCTTGCCGGCGCGGCTGCTGCTGCCGCCGCCACCGCCGCCACCACCACCACCACCACTGCCCGGGCCGCCGCCGCCGCCGCCGCCGCCACCCGCTCCCCCAGGAACCGAGGCGGGGTTTGTTTCGCCGGGCCGCACCAAGGCATCATCCGCATTCCGGTAGCGGTACAGACCCTCGTACACCGAGACAGCCGTGATCCGCAGCCGCCAGTCGCCGGCGCCGCCACCGCCGCCGCCGCCGCCGCCCGCCCCTTCAGCCCCCTGCCCCGATGACTCTGGGTCCCCCGCTGCCGGCGCCGCCGGCGCCCTGCCGCCGGCCCGCAGCCAGTTGTGACGCTCACCGGCGCGCTGCCACTCCTCCGCCGCCTGGCGGATGACGCGCCCGCCCACGCGCGCCGCCGCCGCCAGCCATGGCAGCACCTCCGCCACGCCCGGCAGGACCTCCCCGGGCAACCGTGCGACCTGCGCGGGCGCTGCTGCTGCTGCTGCCTCCGCCGCTCCCTCCCCTGCTCCAGATGCGCCTGTTGCTACTGCTGCTGCCGCCGCCGCCGCCTGCTCAACTAGCTGCATGGGCAGAGCGTTGTCGTGCTGCGCCGCCAGCCCGCCCACCAGCGCCAGAGGCGAGGCCCACACGCGGCCCGTCAGCGTCCCCAGGGCGCCAACAGTGCTGGGGCTGTAGCTGTTGGCGACGCAGCCATCCACGTTGCCGCCGCCGCTGCTACGGCCGGCGGCGCCGCCCTTCCCGGAGCCTGGCTTGCCGCGCCCAGAAGCGGCTGCGGCTGCTGCTGCTGCTGCCTCGGCGGCAGTAGCTGCCTCGTTGTGCAGCTCGCGAATCGCCTCAAAGTCCTGGGCAGCTTCCGCCGCCTCCGCCGCACACTCCGCCTCGCCGAAGCCCGGGTAGGCATGGAGGTGGGGCGGGTCCCAATAGGCCTGTGTGCGAGAGTGCGAGGAAAGCGTTGGGGGTGTGGAGCAGCGTGGCGCACAGGTGGGCACCTGCTGGCCAGGTGTGTGTGCGGGGCATGCGGTAGCAACAGCTGGCCAGGTGTGTGGGGCATGCAGCAGCAACAGCTGGCACCAAGGGCCGTCGCGAACACGTACACACACGCCGAACGTACGCGAGCACACGAGCCCTGCAGTAGGCCCTGAGCGGCGCCGGGTCCCAGGGCCCTACCAGGTCCCGCGCCCTCCGCTGCATCCGCCCACACACAGACACACACGCACTGATGCACACACACACACACACACACACACACACACACACACACACACACAAATACATTGCGATTGCGGGAATTTCTCTCCGTTTCCGTTCACTAACACACAGATACACACACACACACACACACACACACACGTCTACCCACCTGGCTGCTGGTGCTGCCCCATGCATGGGGTGGTGATGACGGCGCCGGCGCGGCAGCAGACGTGGGCGCCAGCACCAGCCGCACCGGCCCGCGAGGGTGGGCAGCGAGGGAGGCTGCCAGGTGCAACGTGGGAAGCCGGCTGCTAACCTGCACGGTACACGGCAGACCGGTGTGTATGTGCCGCACGGGGTTGTTCGTGGGTGCGTGGTGCGTGGTGCGTGGTGCGTGGTGCGCGGTGCGTGGCCGGGGAGGGGCCAAGGTTTGCTGTACACGGGGGCGCTGCGGCGAGAGCGCAGAGAGCTGTGGCGGCGAGGGGACGGAGTGACTGGGCGGCGACTGGGATAGGGCGGCGCAAAGGTGGGCACAGGCACAGGCACGCAGCGCGGCGCACGGCCGAACCGCCAATGCACAGTGCAGACGGCGTCTAAGCCCTGACGAATGAATGTGCCCATGTGTGCCAGTGGCCCCCCACGTACCGGCAGCTTCCAGGCACACGACAGAACGACGCCATGCACGCACTCATGCACGCATGCACGCACGCATGTACGCATATGCATGCACATGCACACACGCACGCATGCACATGCACACATGCACGCATGCACATTCACGCATGTACGCATGCACACATGTATGCACGCACGCACGCATGCACGCATACACACGCTCAACCCCATCACTCATCAGGCCCGCCCAGACCCTCACCTCCAGCACCTGCAGCGCCGGCGGCAGCGGCACCGCAATCATTTCCGCCGCAAGCGCCGCCACCTCCTCCGCCTCCTCCGCCATCGCCTCCTCCATCTTCGCCTGCTCCGCCTCCGCCTCCGTATCAGCCCCGCTGCCGCCCTCCGTCCCGGCATCGCCAGCAGCAGCAGCAGCAGCAGCAGCCGCAGCAGCCCCTCTCCGCGCCGCCGCTGCCCTTGCCGCCGCCGCCCGCCGCGCCGCTCCTGAGGCGAAGCCGCCGCCGCCGCCGCGCAGACCGCGCCGCTCCCACCAGCGCGCGCAGTGCGCCACCCCCGGTGTGGCTAGGCCCAGGGTGCTTATGCGAGTGAGGCAGCCGAGGCTGGCTGCGAGGTGGGGGAGGTCGGCGGCACGCAGGTGTGCCTTGGGCAGGTCCAGGTGCACCAGCCGCGTGAGGTCGACTAGCATGGGTGCCATAACCCAGGACCTGTGAGGGAGAGTGCGTGATTGTTTGAGGAACAGGAGGCTTGAGCGTGAGTGTTAGTAAACGGAAACGGAGAGTGTGTGTGTGTGTGTGTGTGTGTGTGTGTGTGTGTGCGTGTTGGGAATTGTGTACATGTTTTAGTTCAACAAACGCTGTGTTAGAGATCACAAGGAGATAACAAGCAAATCAAAGACCGTGCATGCAATGCGATCAACGCTGTGTGTGGAAGGAGGCGTGTGGGGTTCGATGCATCGCATGAGCACCGCGCTAGCGCCAGCTCCTAGTAACAATACGGTAGCTCCCAAGAGCCCCCCCCTTTCCCCATCACCAGCCCTAACCCCCGCAGCGCGCTCACAGGAAATAGTGGTGTGTGGACCGGAAGCCCAAGCCGACCTCGTCGTCCTCGTCCACCGGACACACCACGTCCAGCCGCAGGCTGGTGAGGCCCGTGAGCGAGTACAGCTTCTCCAGCTCCTGCGGTTGTGGTGGGGGCAGGTGGGGCGCACACGCAAGCGAGGGCGTGCAGTCAAAACGCCGGCTGCACCAGTTGCAGCAGCGCGGTCGTGCGCGCTTGCGTGCAAGAGAAAAGGTATCAACAGTTGAGGTTCTGTGTGAAATCCTGATACAGTGAACCCCACCCCCACCAGCCCGTCCGACCCCGTACGCATGCCGTCGTGAACCCCGGCATTTGCACAGGATCACATCGCATCTGGCGCACAGCACGCCCCGCCGCGCAACCATGTAATGACACGCCTGCCGTGCAGCCCGGTCACCTGCACATGCGCTGCACATAGCAGCCCCCAACCCACTCACGGCCCCCGCCCTTCCACTCTCACCTCCTCCGGCCGGCGCACGCCGAAGCGGTACTGGTCGTTGGGTGCGCTCTGCAGCTCCAGCGCCGTGAGGGCCGTGAGCCGCGCCAGCACCTCCACGCTCTTCTCCGCTGCGTGCGGCGCGTCAGCAGCAAAGCACAACAACACACACAAAAACAGGAAACAGCCACGTCAGTGGAGCCCAGCAGCAGGAAGCGTGTGGATGCGGCGCCCACGGAGGAATGCACGGCGCACCCTGCTCGCCGCGAGCACATCACTTCTGGGAGTGTCCCGTGGCGCAGGCAGTGCTGGAGCAGATTAACGCGGCGATGGCGAACACCATCACTCGGCAGCAGCTATGGCTAGCAGAACCGCCTCACGGAGTGCAGCAAGCAGTGTGGGACGTGGTGGTACTAGCCGCCCTCTCGGCCATGGAACGCGCCCGGACGAGGTTGAGGGCAGTTACCAACGCAGGGCCCCCAGAGGGTATGGAGACTGAGCCGGTAGAAATCGCTAAAGCGGAAGCGGTGACAGGGTTTTGGAGGCGGCTGCAGGACTTCGCAAGATTAGGGGTGCCCAGGAAGGGGTGGAGGGAGGTAGGCACAGCGCATCCCCTGCTAGCCGTGCAGGGCGGGCGCATTAAGGTTCAGCAACCTGCTTAGTCAAGTCTTGTCAGCTCGCAACTGCTGCTTATAAGCGGTGCTAGATAGAGTGTAGATGAGACGCGGTTTGTGTGTGTACGTGTGTGTGTGGGTGGTACCGTTGACGGTGACGTATGTTCGCGACCCTTGTGGTGGCGGGTAGGCGCTCGGTTGCGTGCTTGTCCCCTCTGCGGTAGGTGACTCGATTGAGTTGGTGGTTTGGGCTGTAGCTTTGGCGGCTAGGTGCGGCGGCTTTGAGCGTTCTCGCCGGCCCTGTCCCTCTTGCTACGTGTGGCCTGCTGTTGAGTAGCAGAAGGGTGACACGTGTGTTCCCAGGCGTTGGTAGCCCCCAGGGGAGCGTGGGTCGCTCGTCTTCGGGTTGTCTCTTGTCGGGGTTTTGTTTGAGGCTTTCGATGCGCGAGCTGTCTCCACACCGCCTGGTCCTGTGGGCTCAGGAGAGCACAGGGAGGCGTTTCTCGTTTCGCGGCTAGGCTTGCTGTGCGCGGGTAGGGCAGGTCAGCCGTGGGCTTGGGTTTCTAGCGCTGTTTTTGTGAGCGCTCTCGCCAGTCCAGAGACTGGTAGGCTGCAGAGGCCGTGTGTCGGGCCCGGGTCGGAGGCAGGCCCACAGCTGTAACATTAAAACACACACACACACACACACACACACACACACACACACACACACATGCTGTATGGCATTTGCTCGGTAGGTTGGTCGGCGGTGGTAAAGTACGCAAGGTAATTCGCGACCGTCCGTCAACGCAACGCACGCATTGTCCTATGTCTGCTGTTCTCTCCCTTGTAATCTCCCTAACACGTGCTGCAGAAGGGCGGTGGCAAGGCAGAGGGCAGACGGGCAGGGAGACCTCCAGGGGGCTCGCCCGCCTCGGGGCTCTAAGCATGTACGGTATTGCCCAGAGTTGAAGGTTGTTGTTGGTGGTTCCCAAGCGCTCCGCTACCACCCGACCCCACATAGCCAAGCAGCGCGTGCAACGCCGCGCGTCCACTTCCCCACTGCCACATATGTCAAGTTGTACAGCTTTAACAACACGGCGCGCCCCCCTCCCCTGAGCTCAAACCAACAACGCATGCACACACGCCTGCCAAAATTGGCAACGCACCGGAGGGTGCGAACAGGTCCTGCCAGGGGCCCCACGTGGCGTCGTCCTCATCAGGCGTCACGCCGTTGATGAGCGCGCTCAGCCGCAGCCGCCGCAGCCTGCGTGGAGGAGGGAGCAGCGCGCGCGGAGCAGCACGAAAACCCGTCGTTGTGTACATTGACATACCGTGTGTGTGTGTGTGTGTGTGTGTGTGTGTGTGTGTGTGTGTGTGTGTGTGTGTGTGTGTGTGTGTGTGTGTGTGTGTGTGTGCGTGTGTGTGTATGCTGGCGTGCACGAGTGGCATATGCGTACAGCAAGCTGGCTAGGCCCTTGGCAGCGGATGGGGCTGTGACTGACACTATAGCGTGCGTGGCGCTCGATCGGCATTTGCCACGCACTCAGGGCGCCCCGTGCCGCATGCATCCGCACGCATGCGTCCGCACACACGCACACACATACACACACACACACACACACACACGCACGCTCCTCTCCTTGTGCTTTCCTAACACACGCACGCACGCACGCGGCACGCATCTCCTCGCTCGCTCGCTCGGCAGGCAGGCAGGCACGCACGCACCTGGCAAATGTGGTCGTGACGGCCTGCCCCTCCGCGAAGCAGGGCGGCAGCCGCCGGTTCCAGCCGCACGCGAGCTCCAGCTCAGTCAGTCGAGGGCCCAGCAGCCGCAGCAGCGGATCCGCGGCACGCTCCTGGGGGTGCAGGTACAGGTGCAGGTGCAGGTACAGGTGCAGGTGCAGGTGCAGGTGCAGGTGCAGGTGCAGGTGCAGGTGCAGGTGCAGGTGCAGGTGCAGGTGGGGGACAAGCAACGCGCTGGGCGCTTACTACCCTCTCTGTCGCGCTTCCCCCACCCCCGTCCCCCATGTATGTCCCTCCCTCCCCTGCCATCGTAAACACAGCTGCTGTCCAGCCCACACACGCTCATAGAAACGTGCCAACACACGCACAAACACACACACGCACACGTGCCACGCACCTCATCGCCATTTTCCAGCTGGAGGCTGAGAGAGGTGAGGTGCGGCAGCGCCGCTGCAGCCTGCGCCGCCCAATCACCGGTGCCTGCCGCGCTCCCAGCTGCCGCCGCGCCGTCCGCCGCCGCCGCGCCCTCGCCGCCTGCAGCTGGCCCCGCCGCCCCGCCTGCGGCGCCGCCGCCAGCGCCGCGGCCCCCACCAGCGGCGCCTCGCCCACCACGCCCACCGCGACCACCTCGGCCGCCGCGACCACCGCCGCCGCCGCCGCCCCGGCCGCCCGCCGGCCCTGCCGCTGCGCCCGCTGCAGCGGTGCCTTCAGCCGCGGGCGCCGGCAGCCCCAGTGTGGCGGCCATGCCCTCTGGCCGACTCGCCTGGCCCCAACACATTCGCCCACGTCCGAGGACGGCCCAAGGCCCCAGGACCTTCACGGGCGACAGGTGCAGGTACAGCCTCGTGATCCAGCTGCCGAAGCGCTGCGCCACCGGCAGCCTGCGCGAAGGCACAGGCACAGCACACACATGCACAGCGCACACATGCAAACACGCGCGGGACAGCAGGCAGCGAAGCGAAGGCAGCAATTTTTTATGTTGGCAGCGCAGGCGAGAGGCGCTGGGATGCGGGCCGTGGGGCTCGTGTCTGCACGCAGGCGGCGTGGCGAGGTAGGCCCAAGCTTGCATACGGTACGCTGTCTGGCGCCAGTCTTCCCTTTTCTTAGCCCCAAACCCTGCCCTTCCAGGAATCCCCGACACGGCTCAGATTACCCGCTGCATGCAAGGGAGCCACTGAATACTCACAGGATGGCAGACGCCGGCAGATTATGGTCACACAACAGCTCCACCACCGTGGGTTGGGCACCCCGCTCCGACAGCGCCGACACCTTCCCCAACGCCATCTCTATGGCTTGTCGCCTGCTTTTCTCCAGTGCCCGCTCAAATGCATCTCGTTCCTTCTTGGTCTGCGCGCGGTGCTGCAGCGCCGGCTGGCCCGAGCAAATCCGCACGCGTGTGCACGCGAATACTGAACGCGCTAGCTTGCATGTCCTCGCTAGCCTCAGAGCACTGACTGTATCTAAGTACGTATATAACTCTGGGAAGGCTGCAATCAGTTCCTCCAGGGATTTGTCGCCAGCCATTTTTTGGGCGTCTACTGCAACGTTTGACCGCCTACCAAAACTGTAAAGCAAGGCATTTCTTTTGATTTCTCATGTTACTGCTCGCATGTGACATTATGGTTGGCCGGGTATTCAGCTTTAGCTAGGTTTGTAACGTTCTCAAACGCCGGGACATGACTGCACCCAAGTAACAAAGTAATAGAAAGGCAAAATGCAGAACGCAAATGATATCAGCGGGGTAACGAGTTGGGACACACGATTGGGAGCGCCGGGTTTGGCACAGCGTGGCGGGGCATCACCCAGGACCCCCCCCCCCCCCGCCTTTCCTGCCCCCTTACCCCTTGCTGATACAGCGAGTGTTGGGCAGGGCTCGCACCTCACTGTGTGCGGTATGTTGCGCTGCATACCACGACGCGCACAGAGTGCAACAGATGCAAGGAGACAGGACGTCGCTATGTCGCCCCTTGCCATGTTCTGCCACACAGATGCAAGGAGGCTGCAGAGTCGTCATGGCAAGTGCCTGCCTGATCACTCCTCAGGGCCCGAGTATGCCCCTTGCTCGCTTGCGAGCTCGGCGTGTCCTTTCCTGTAAACACGCAATCTGATCACTCCTCAGTGACAGCTCAACATGAAATGCAAGTCGCTTTCAGTGGAAGAGGGTCGCAGGCCGGTCCACCCGGCCCAGGCAGTCAGGCACGATGGACACATCGAGACATCGACGCCCTCCTGTTGCGATGCTGGCTGCTGGCATGATGCCTCAGACTCTGCTGTCTCCCCACAGCACGTCGGTCTGCTCAGTTCTCGTGGCGGACTGAACGATGGCTATGCCCACGCAAGCTGCACGCCTGCGCAGCGAACCGGTGCGCGTACTTGGAATTGTCGGGAAACCTCCCATGTATTACAGCGTTTATGCAGGCATGCAGCATGACAGTTACTGCGAGCGATGGCCCGAGGTAAACCATGGTACCTTACGTCAACGTAAAAACATTGAATCTTCAGCAAGCGGACGTCTTTATCACAGGAGGGACCAGGAGTGAGCGGAACCGAGGTCGGGAAACGCCACCCATTTCTCCGTCCGATGACCTGCGACCGGCGCGTACTATGCACAGCATCGTGGCCAGCGGTTGGCGGCAAGAAGCGGCCATGAGGATCACGCCAAAAGTATTTATGAATACCACTCGTCGGCGTCACCCTCATTTCTTTGCTACACACACCTGGGTAGCGCCGTAGCAACGTCACACCGCACCGCGCCACGTTGTCCACGCAGTAACGCCACCGCCAACAAAAGTGTGCGGCTAATATGCTATTGGGTAATGCAGGCCGCAGGCCGTGCGCTGTCGTGCGCTGTCATGCGCGCCAGCCCGTCGAGTGCCCTTTGGGTTCACACAGCCCAACCCACCCAACACATACACACATACCAGGGGCCAACACAGTGCTCCCGGCTTGGTGGCGCAGCTCTTCCGTCGACAGACCAACACGCACACAGAAATCTCCTGCACATCAACGGTGCGTATATTAGACGTCGCAGCCAGCTAGGGCGCGGTAGGTTTGTGAACAGCGTTAGGCACTGTCCAAACATAACAGCACCGATATTGCGCCAATCGCTGCGTATCAGTCAACCCTGATTATCATAGCCCACTTGGCGTTCACTAAACACGGTTCTCAGCTTAGGGCCCGCATTAGAGCGCCGCGGCACGTGCCAGGTCGAGTTGTACTGTTCGGCAATGCCACCCACCACAAAGGGAAGGGTAGTTGGAAGGTAGATGATGCGTGTGCATGAATGGTGAGATGCATTTCGGCCTCAAATTCACACAATTGTCACGTAAATTGCTCTGCACATCCGCTACACGAGGCTAACCATAGGGTTTCCACTTAGCCCTCGCACGCACCCACGACGCCCTGTAACGAATAACCCGTAGCGAGTGAACACACGCGTATGAAACGACCCGCCCCAAGCGAGGTCGTTTGTGCCAACCTGCGGTCTACGCGCGCATGGCACGCGGGCTTCCCTGTTCAATCGGCAAGCCGGTGCTATCTGCCTGGGGTCAAACGGATGGCCTGACCAGCAGTAGCGCAAACCTGCTGACAACCACCAGCCAACAACGCTGCTTTTCATCGCGTTCCCCAACAGCAACATTCTTATTATTTCTTATCCTCACAGCAATGTAAAGTGGTGGAAACTGTTTCTCCCCACTGACACGTCCTCCTCAAACGTCGTCCGCGGCTGTTGCCGTGGTGTCGGTGGTTGTATTGCACGGCACGCACTTGTGCGGTCACACATCACATAAGCCAAAATCTTGCTTGGGCCTTAGACGCAATGGGTCCTCCGGCTCTCAGGTTGGCACGCAAACCCATTCACACAGACACACGCGCACGACGCGCGTCTGCCAAGAAGGCGCGCAATGCGCAAACTAATCGCTCGCTCAGGACGCGCGCGCACTGTGATAAAGCCAATCGCACGTGTAACCAACCACGGCGAGGCGAAAAAAGCCGCGACGTCGCTTAGATGACGTTGGCGGGGCAGCACTTGTTGTCGCTGCTAAAGGCGTTGGCCTGGCACACGCCGTTGTAGCAGAAGGCCGAGGTGGAGGCGCAGGCGCCCTGGCGCACCGCCCAGCACAGAGTGGAGCCGGCCACGGGGCTCAGCCTGAAGCGGCAGCAGCAGCAACAGCGGCAGCCGGGGCAGTAGAAGCGAGGTTAGTGTGAGTTAGCGGGCACAAGTAACAACGAACGAAACAAAGACTGTGTATGCGATGCAACAACAAACGCCGCGTTCATTTTTAGTGTATGGTGTGCAGGAGGCGGTTGGCTTTAGGGGAGGGCGCATCAGGCTTGCCGCCCGTACAGTGCACTTCATACGACGCCCCGTGAAACAGGCAGGCGGGCTCTGCGGCCAGGCCCCCCGGCAGCGCCTGGAGCACTTGCAGGTTTGGGCTGTGGAGCCGGCAAGGCATGCTGCCATTAACACTTCTCACTTGTTCAGGTTGGTGAACTTGAGCGAGGTGAACTCGGTGTAGAACTGCCAGCTGTAGGCGGTGCGCTCGCCGTTGACGGTGATGTAGCGCAGGTCGCTGCGGCAGGCGGTGTTGACGATCAGCTCCACCTGTTTGTTGCGTAAACAAAAAGCCACACGCAAACCAGTCAGGCTTGTTGCGTTTGCGGTGTCTGGGTAAGGCCACGAGGGTATGGACTCGGATTAGCGGCTGCGTTTTAGCTGGATCGCCACAAACTGAGTAAGTTAAGCAAAAAAAGAATTGAGTGTCGCGCACGCACCTTGGCGAAGTCCATCTTGCAGCAGGCCGAGCTCGCGGAGCAGCTCTGCGCCTTGACCTTGGTGCAGAAGACCTGCACCGGGCTGCCGTTGTTGTCGGTGCCGGAGCTCTGGGTGATGGCCTCCAGGACGTAAGGCACGTTGGCGGTGGACTGGGGGCACTGGTGGGTCTGCGGGGGGCAACGCACGGGGGAGGGGTGCGAATGCGGCAGCACTGTTTGGAAGAACGACCTCACGAGGGGACCGGGGGCGGAGGCCACGTGTTAGCTCACGAATTCAGCCCGACCAGAGCGACGCAATAGCCGTGCCTAGCCGCAGGCCGGGCCCGGCGGCCCCCGCAACCCCAGGCATGTTGCGCACGCACCTGCACCAGCTGCACGGGCGGCGGCGGCGCGGGGGTGAGCTCGGGCGCGCAGGCGGCGCTGCTGGTGCCGCTCAGGCAGTCGGGCGAGCCGTCCTCGGGCTGCACCACTGCCAGCAGCGTGTAGCCCCGCAGACGGGGCGGGCAGTCCTCGCCGCCCTGAGGGAGAGGCACACGAACAACACAGAGGAAGAGGTGGCGGCGGAAGCACAGTGAGATGAGGTGGGAGCAACGGAAAGCGTTTCGACCACACGGACCAGGCACACAGGCGTGGCACGGTTGTACGACCACGCATGTGCGCCAGCCTCCCCCAGAGACCCCGAGGGGCATGGCAACACCCGAACAAGCAGGCGCTGGATTCGTCTGCTAGTAGACTAGTCCTATTCAACACGGACGCACCTTCATCTCTGACAGGATGGAGTCCAGCAGGTCGTTGATCTCGTCCTGCAGCAGCGCGCCGTCGGCGGCGGAGAAGAAGGTGCCGCACACCTGTGTGGCGCGGCGGCGGAAAGCGGGGCAGGGCAGGGGAGGGCAGGGGAGGGCAGGGAATGGAGGGCGTCCAGTGGTGATCAGGAGCATTGGGGTCAAGTGCTGTTGCGGGCCGTGACAACATGAGTCTGGGTCCTCAAGGCGATATCGCCGCGCCGCCAACCATTCCCCCCCCCGTCGCTCGCTAGTTTGGTTTTGGTTTAGAACGGGCTGGTATTTACTCACACACCCCCTAGGCTGGCTGGCTGGCTGGCGTTCACAGGGCCGCCCCAGACTACACAGCCCTGCTGCCCCCACGTCTGGCGCAGATGCGGCTCGGAGGCTCAGTCCCGAGGCAGGCTCACCACGACAATGGGGTTCTGAGCGCCGTAGGCAGTGCTGCACTCGCGGTACCTGTGGTGGTGGCAGGTCGTGGGTGGGAGGACAGGAAGTGAGAGAGGTGTGTGAGGCGGAGGGCGAGCGGCGATGACACCACATGCGCTGTGAGCGCCCCACTGCCGCCCCAACGCCCCTGGCCCCGTCCCTCGTCATTTGACTCCAGGCCTGGAGCTGGGCGGCGGCCGGCGGCGGAAAAGCACTAGAGCGCGAGAGAAGATACGCACACAGCCGGTGGTGGGCGGCACGCGTGGCCGTCACAGGCCGGCAGGGGGACTACTCACTCGAAGGGGCTGATCATGCGCGCGTTGGCGTCCTCGGCCGCCACGTTGAGTGTGTCGGTCATGATGGCAGCGGCGTCCATGCAGCTGGGCAGGCCCCCGCCGCTGCCCCAGGTGGGCTTCTGGCCGGGGCGGGTGCTGGAGGGGGGGATGATCTCGACTGAAGGGGGCAGGGCAGGGGGATGGGGGCGAGGATGCAAGGGCGGGCGGGGTTCAGCCGGTTTTGGTGATGGGTGGCTAAATGAGCAGGGCAGGCTGCTTATCCATGCCGTGCAGCATGGGGTTGGGAGAACGTGCATGATCCGACCGCAGATGGCAGGCATGGGAAGGTGACAGCAGCCGCACACGGGGCGTGTCCATAGACTGGGGTTGGTCCGCAGGCACACTCGTGCGCTCCAAGATAGGAGGGAGATTGCTTACCCGAGGCGCACACCTCACACGGAGGCGGGGGCGAGGGCGGGGGAGGCCGGGGAGGAGGAGGCGGCGGCGGGCGGGGAGGAGGAGGGGGAGGGGGCGACGGGGGAGGAGGCGAGGGAGGGGGAGGGGGAGGGGGGCGGGGCGGCGGGGGGCGGGGGGGAGGGGGGCCAGGGGGAGGGGGTGAGGGGGGAGGGGGTGAGGGGGGAGGAGGAGGAGGGGGCAGGGGCGGCGGGGGCGGAGGAGGGGGCGGAGGCGGAGGCGGAGGAGGGGCAGGGGGCGGAGGTGGAGGAGGTGGCGGAGGAGGAGGAGGCGGGGGGCCAGGCGGCGGAGGAGGAGGCGGGGGCGGGGCGGGAGGAGGAGGAGGCGGGGGAGGAGGGGGAGGAGGAGGGGGAGGTGTTGGGGGAGGAGGAGGGGGAGGGGGCGGCGGGGGAGGAGGAGGAGGAGGGGGCATCGGCGGCGGGGGAGGCGGCGGGGGGGGAGGAGGAGGGGGAGGAGGTGTAGGGGGCGGGGGCGGAGGAGGAGGAGGGGTAGGGGGCGGAGGAGGAGGAGGAGGGGGCGGGGGAGGAGGAGGGGGCGAAGGCGGGGGAGGAGGCGGAGGAGGAGGGTGAGGGGGCGGAGGAGGCGGCGGGGGAGGGGGCGGAGGGGGAGGAGGCACGGGGGGAGGAGGAGGAGGAGGGGGCGGCGGGGGAGGAGGCGGGGGAGGAGGAACAGGGGGGCTGGGCGGGGGAGGGGGAGGCGGAGGCGGCGGGGGCGGGGGAGGAGGCGAGGGGAACGCCACGCACGCCTGGCTCTGGTAGGAGCCGCTGAGGCAGGTGGTCTGGCCGTTGGGGCCTAGCACGATGGCCTGTGACGCATGGGAGGCACCGGCCGGCAATACGTCAGGCAGGCAGCCGGGTATTCGTGATGGCGCTCGTTCTGCTGCTAACACGGTATTGCATTTGCGCGCAGCCGCCAAGTATGGGTTGACGAGGCCAGTTCTTTTGCTACAGCGCCGCCGCTGCAGCCCCTGACACTCCCCACGCACCCCCCCCACACACACACCGCACCCCCCCCCTGGACATCGGCACTTCACCACCATCTGATAAACACCATCCTATGGATGGCTACCCCCCCCCCACACACACACACCTAGGGGAGCGGGGGGCCAGCCCCCGCCAGCCCACGGCGTGCCTCACTCACACACAGCCGCGGTCAGCGGGGTCACTGCGGCTTATCGGGTTGGGCGACGCCACCCGGGATTACGGGGGTTTTGCGTGGGGTTTTGGCACGTTCCGCAGCTCTGCAACCGCGCCCGCCACTGCGCCCCATTCCGCCGAGTTGTCTTAAGCGCGCCGCCTGCCCTGCCTCGTCCTCTCCTCCACTAGGGAGGAGAGCCGTTTCCTGGGTTGGGATTGGGCGGGCTGCGTGTCTAGTTAGCTTGCTTGCTGCACGCCGTTAGCATTGCCGCCTCTTTTTCTTTGCCATGCCCGTGACACTTTCGCGCTGCCGCCCTTTGCCTATGCTTCCTCTGCCGCCTGTAGGTGAGACTACGGACAGCGGGCGGGAATCAGGGAATTAGGCGTGCTGGGTAAACGTTTTTAGGCGCATGTCACAAGCATATGGGTGCATGTCGGGGTCGGTTTGCTTCGCGAACGCCCGACGGGTTCCAGGCTATTTCTGCGGGTAAGTATGACTACCGGGGCTACGCGGTACCGTCCAAGAAGTATTCGGTGCGTATTCGTCAGTAACTGCGAGCGATTGCGGGGATTCCTCTCCGTTTCCGTTTACCAACACACACACCTGGAAGCTGTAGCCGGTGGGGCACGCGTCCACCACCAGCATGTTGACCAGCTTCTCCAGCTCCGTGTCAATCTCCGCCTGCGGGATGCGCTGCGCCGCCGCCGCCGACACGAACGTGCCGCACACCTTGAGCGTCAGGCCGCCGCAGCTGGCCACGGCGAAGGGCTTAGTCATGGCGGCGCCGTAGTCAGCCGCCAGGCCGTTCAGGTCGTACACAGCCTCGCCGCCAATGTCGGCGCAGCGGGCCGAGTCAAAGGTGACGAGGGAGGGGAGCGAGGCGGGCTTGATGTTGACGTAGACGCACACGTCGCAGACAGGCGGGGGCGGGGGAGGGGGGGAGGGCGAGGGCGGCTTGGGGGAGGGCGGGGGCGGGGGCGGCGGCGAGGGCGGGGGCGGGGGAGGCGGCGAGGGCGGCGGGGGTTTCTTGGCGGAGGGCACGGGGCAGATGGGGCAGTACTTGGTGTTGCTGGACTCAGTCAGCGAGTACCTGTGTGCGTGCGGGGTTGCGCGTGGGGTTTGTTTGTTGGTTGGGTGGGTGATCGAGGCCGACAGGCGGGCGCTCGTAGGCCTTGTCTGGGAGGAAGCCGCAACACAAGTCTGCCTGGCAGCCTGCGCGCCGTGCACTGCCCAAGCAATATAACGTGACCCTGGGTTTGGCCCTTGCACACGAATGATCAAACCCACTTGCAGTTGCCGCCGTCAATGTCGCACAGCTCGGCCAGCGTGTCGCAGTCGGCGCCGGTGGTGACGCAGATGCGGGTGCCGGGGAAGGTGTCGGAGGTCATGCCCTTCAGGTCGTAAATGCGCAGCTCGTAGCCAAAGTCTGTAGGTTTGATTACATGAAAGATTTCCGACAAACAAGAGCAGTTGCGGCGTGAGTAGAGGTGAGAACATCCATCTCCATTCTGCTGCGTGTGGCATGCGGGACGTCCGCAGCGGCAGGGCAGCTCCGCGGTAATTCCCATATTATCAGCGCCTTTCGTCCCACGCGCCGGCCACCACCAGCCCCGGACCCGTCCCGCCCCCACCCCTGCAACACCACCAATACCAACACCACACACTCCCCAAACAGCACCCTATGGCTAGCGCTTCGCCCTCTACCGCCTCCTGCCACCGCAATCGCCATGCACTCTCAACACCATCGCCGCTGCCCCTGTCGCCCGCCACACCCCACTCACCGCCGCCGCCCAGGGCCCACTCGCGGGTCTCCCAGCTGCGCCACATGTCGCCGCTGACCTCCACCTTGGTAATGCCGCCGTTCTTCTTCTGGCAGGCAGCCGCTGCAGGGGTTGGCATGCAGCAATGTTGCAGCATGGGTAAGCAAGACATGGAAGATGCGCTGCGCGTGCATGCGGCGTGCCTGCCCACCCATCCCGTCGTATTCAGCCGCGGCCATTGCGGCGCCTACCATTTCAACTACTACGGTACTACTGCACTGCGAGAACCGGCGATAAGCAAGGCACAACAAAAAGGTTAAGCACAGGAACCCCGTGCTCACAAGTGGTGAACGCGATCTTGTCCACGTTCTGCTGGAGCGCCAGGCAGCAGGGGCGGTTGGTGGGGCAGCCCACGTAGCCTATCTGGTAGCAGTAGCGCTTGCTGTTCGCGACCTGCATGTACACCAGTTGTGTCAATGCAACAAGTTACGTTTATGCTTTCGTCCATTGCATAAAGAACGTCTGTCGCTGTTAATGTGGGGCTGCTGTGAGAGCCCGGTTTCGCTCGCAGCTCAGAGCCGTGGATTGCCACGAGATGCACAGATGCCGCTTATGTGCCGCGTGACTGGTATGTGCCGCGTGACTGGGCCGCATCCCCAGCCCGAGTTGAGGTGTGCTGCGTGACCGCGTTTAAGCCGAGGCATGCCCTTACGTTGGCGGTGCTGGCCAGGGTCACGTTGTAGGGCGAGCAGGCGCAGTCATAGGTGTCGCAGGAGCAGTAGGGGAAGCGCACCGTGCCCGCCAGCAGCTCACGCGCAGAGCCGCGGGCCATGGACACGCCCAGCTCGCCGGCGAACGCGGAGCCTGTATAATACCAGGGCCGCAGGTCGCGGGGGGAGGGGAGCGGGCGTTGAGTGAATCAGTAACATCGGCGCCGGGTTGGGAGGGTGTCGAAACGTCCATGACCGCGTATGTTGCCCGGGTCGTCCTTTAGCGAGTAGCTAGGAAGCTGGATGCGAAGCACAAATGTTGTTTTTCAAGCGAAACGCCAAGTCCTGAAAACCGGAAAGGACCGTCACCTGGTTCGGAACCACAATTAGAGTGTCCTAGTAGATAAGCTGCCTTCGTGAGCTGAGTGTCTTCGTGAGCTGAGTGAGGTCACCTCTATGCAAGGCCCAATTTTAGCCGCAGCTGATGAAACGGCATGTGAGGGTGCCGCCAGTGGGCAGTGCGCCCTGGCTGGGGACGCGTCATAGTGTCTCCCCCCATATGGCATGATAAGCTGATGATATACATATCGCACCTGCAAGAAGCAGGACCGCGGCCGCGAGGAACACTCGTGAAGCCATCTTTCAGGGTCTTTCCGGCAACCTGCGACACCGAAAAACGCGCATCGTAACAGGGAAGCCTGAAGGAACACACAGGTGAGCACATGGATATCCCGGCGACTGCGCTAGCTGCAAGCGCAGCAAGCTAGGCCTGGCTGATGGGCGCGAACCTGAGCGGAGGCGCCTTTCCGTCATATGAGTCTTGCTTTGGATGTTGCTCACCCCAGAAAGCACTGAGGGCAAGCGATCGGGCGCCACTCGCGCTGCTGAGCCGAACCCAGGTTTTTTCGGGCTTGCGCCGCTGCCGCACGAACACCTAGTAGTTTGCCCCGAAAGCGTGGTAATATGCGTGTCCATCCCCACTTACCACGAAACTCAAAGCTGAGCTCTTAATCCCGCGGACCTGCGAGAAGAGATTGGCCGCGGCTATCTATGGTTCTGCCGCTCGTCGTGCAACGTTGACTTATCAAGCTGAAGGTTATCCTGCTTGTGCCTTACCACGAGAAAGGGACGCCGTCTGCTGCCGAGTCGCCACTGCAATCAACCGGCTCCAGAAGAGGCTTCTCACGGGCAACGTCTCAGCCCGCTGAGCTCCCTTAAGAGCTGACACCTATTGTTAGCAAGCGCGCGGCGCTGCTTAACTAACAACTCGACGATTGGGCGAGTTCGCGACTTTGGTCGGCCGATGGCAATCCCGTACGTTGTGTCGAATATCGATTTGCTGTCTGCGGCGATGCCCTTGATAACTATTTGAAGGTCCCCACCCAGGATCAGAACTTAAGCACGCGCGCGCGTTGCCAACGACGTCGCGCCCAACCGTGGGGTCTAGACTAGTTCCAAAGGCCAAGCGCCTGTGCCACCTTTTCCAGTGCAGATAAGTATAACAAAAAGCGACTCCTGGGTTTGCCTTATGAGCTCGGTCTAGCAGCCGGTCGCTTCCTTCTAGGGCTCCGCGCCGACGAAAAGGGCAGTCGGAAGCAGGCGGGCGCGGACGGCTGGGAACGTGGGCCAGCGCAAAAAGCAAACACTCGCACCAAACAGCCCTGGTGGCGGCGCCAATCGCAGTTATTTAAGTAACCGGCTGAGATAACCTTTCCAGGGCAAATTCGACCCTTGGCGATTGCCGTGGCAGGCAGCTCGCGCAGGCCCACCAAGGGGGCCAACGCAGAAACACACGCAACAATTCCATGATCATTCTTCATTGGGTTGAGCAGCGTCGGCTTGGCAGCAAAAGCAACCAAAAGCCGTCGCCCGCCACCTGGTCCTACCTGCCCGCCCCTACCTCTCCGCCTGCCACCACGTTCACGCAGCTGCTTGCTCCTGCCCCCAGCATGCTGCGCTCCAGTCCCACCAATGCCACCACCTGAAGCTCCCGCCACGTTTCAAACACAGCCGTATGGGCCTGGGCCTGAAACCACCACCGGACCAAGTGACCAACCATACCCAGCCTGCCAACTCGCCCCCAACCGACCCCAACCGACCGGGATGGGGCCTAAAACCCCCTTGCCAATTTTGCTGCATAGATGTCTTAGCTACACCTAATAGCGGTGCCATGGCGCGTCGGGCGACTAGAAGACCTGACCTTGACACAACTTGAACATTCACTGTGAAAATTCTTGCGGATCTTGCCCACCTTCCCTTTATGGAGCGCCCGGCGCACCAGGCGCTCTCTTCGTAAGCATTTTAAGTAGATGGAGCCATAAGCCATTATCTGGAGGTCTATGAATATTATTGTGGCCTCTGTATTGTGGCACCCCTGATTGCACCTGCTGCACGCGCCCGCATGCCACCCCCACCCCCACCACTTCCCCTCACCACCACGATGCGGCAATGCTGCCCTTGCGCTTGCTTGCATCTGAAGCAGGTGCCGGCGCCACCTAACACAACCACCTGCACAGCCCCGAACCGGCAGACCAACACAACATACGTGTATCCTCCTTACTTGCCGCAGGCCCGCAGCCTTCCTCAGCTGCAGCGCCGCGGTTCATTCCGCAGTCATATCCTTGGCGCTCAGGCGACACGAGCGTGCCCACTGCTTTCTACGCTTGGGCTTTCAGCCCCTCGCAAGTCGCAACAAACCGCAACAACGTGGGTGTTCGGCGCTGTTCGCTCTTTGCAGCCAGTCTCAGGTGGAGGCAAACTCCCGGTCCCACGCTTCAAAGCGAGCCGCCTGTTCCGGTGACACGGAAGGTCGCAGCGCCGCGCGCGCCGCCGCCAGGTCCGCTGCTCCTACCACTGAGCCGCGGGCTAGAGCTCCGCTGTCCGCCAGCCGCCTGATTTCGGCAACCGAGCGCAGCTGCAGCAGGGGCGCTGGCTGCTGCTGCTGCTGCTGCTGCTGCTGCTGCTGCTGCTGCTGCTGCTGCGGCGGCGGCGGCGGCGGCGGCGGCGGCGGTGGCGGTGGCGGCGGCGGCGGCGGCGGCGAAGCCGCCGCGGTATCAGCCGTGTCCTGCTGCTGCAGCGTGCATAGATCCGAGGTTGAAGCTGGGGCATCGGCATCGGCATGGGGGGCCGGAGGAGTGGTCGCGCCGCGGGCCTGCTGGCTGCAGCTCCCGTTGCCACTACTCCTGTCGCCGCTGCTATCCCTGGTGGTGGTGGCGGTGGTGGTGGCGGGTGCGGCCAGTTGCCGTCGCAGCGGCGCCATGGCTGCCTCCCTGTGTCCGTGCGTGCGTCAGTGCAGGAGGGCCACACGGCGGGAGCGGGCGGACAGCACACGCACACGTGAGCCCTGGACTGTCCAACACCCAGGCAGCCACATGGCGCAATGCGCGGCCTGCTTGTTGGCGCTGCCGCACCGCACGCACGCATCACACTCACGCATGCCCTGCCGCATAGTGCAGGTTCGTTGCACCCCCCGCCCTGAGGACCCAAGACGTCAACGACGACCATATGAACAAGAATGAAGATTATTGCCACGAACAACAGTATATCCCGCATCTCCGCGCTCTCTGGGTTTCGGGTTTCGCAATGGTTGGCTTGCTTTTGGGTTCTGGAGTAAACTACCCCGCCTCCTCTAGTGCCTATACGGCCTCGCCAGAGCTCATCCTTTGCCTCTTGTTGTGGCACGTCCCCTCGACCCCACCTGCACAGCAGCCGGATGTCGGCTCCGCTCAGGCCCTCGCACGCGGCCGCCACCGCCGGCAGGTCGACGTCCGGCGCCAGGGCCACGCCGCGCAGGTGCAGGCGCAGCAGCGCCAGGCGCGCCGCCGCGTCCGGTAGGCCGATGAGAATGCGCTTCTCCAGGCGCCTGGCAGTGTTGGGGATCCATGCATGTTAAATTGTGTTGGGGCAGCGGCCGCGGTGAGCAAGCGGAATTGGGAGAGAGGCGGGAGGTGTGGCCGGGCGGTCCACCGCACAATCATTCGAGACAACGGCGCAACTCTACCCGGCCCGCCCGGCCCGCGAGACATAGCGGCCTCTTTTGTATCCCATGCGAGTGTGCAATGCTCGGACCCAATCGCGCTTGTCGGTCAGTGCGAACAGCTAGTCACGCAGGATGCACATACGGTATGGCGGGATGCGCCGTACGTACCGTCTCAGCGCGGGATCGAGGTCCCAGGGGCAGTTGGTGGCGGCAAGAAGCATCACGCCGCGCCCGCTCGACACGCCGTCCAGCTGCGTAACATACGGTATAGCACCAACATAGCGCGCGACACGTAGGGCGTCAAGTGGACACGGGAGCCATGCCGCGGCTGCGGGCCTGTCCCGTGATGAATCAATGAGCCCGATAGATAGATATGCCGTGAGGACCTTCGCGCGACCGAGGAGGGGTCGCGTCGCCCAAGTGTTGGGGCGGTGCTGGATGGCGGCGCTGGATGGGGCGCACTACGTATCAGCCGTCAGCGGCAGCACAAGCTCTGCGCAGCCGGCGAGTCAGCCGATGTAACTGCTACGGTACTCAGCGAAGCGCAACCGGGCCGCGTGGCAGGATGCAAGGGACGGACCGGGCCAGATCGGACCTGACCGGTATGGCGGGCCCAGAATATACGGTACGATGCACGTAATAACCTGTCCACGCTCCGCACCTGCTGCAGGAGCTCGGCTTTGAAGCGGCGGCTCGCCTCGTGCTCTCCCTCAGAGCCACGCGCCGAGCCCACTGCGTCGATCTGTTGCGGTTTGCGGTTTGCGGTTGTGTGCGGCAGGCGTAGGAAGGGCAGCGCTCACCCCCCGCCGCACACACAGCGGCACTTGCACGCGGCACACTCGTACATTATTCTCCCTCGCCACGCATACGTGAGAAAGCGGCCTACCACCCCAGCTCCCAGCCCACACCTCCTCGCACACACCCTGACCCGCCTCATCAAAGAAGATGATGGAGGGCGCATGCGCCCGCGCCAGCTCGAACAGCGTCGCCAGGAGTTTCTCACTCTCGCCGCGCCACTTGCTGGTGAGCGAGGCGGGGCTCACCTGCAACCGGGTTTGCAGGCGGAGCACGCAAGTGACCCTCAAGCCGCGTGTCGTGCGTAACGCGGCCACGCGTCGAGCGCGTTTTACTGTGCGGCCCCCGACATACGCTGTGCCCCCATCGGCCGCCCGCCCGCCCCTGTTCCTGTTCCTGTTCCTGTTCCTGCTGCTAAGGGCTTGAGGCGCGCTCACCGAGAAGAAGGCCCCTCCCACCATGCCCGCCACCGCCTTGGCCAGCATGGTCTTGCCGGTGCCGGGCGGCCCGTGCAGCAGCACGCCGCGCCACGGCTCACGGATGCCTGCAGGTGTGGGGAGTCCAATGCGTGCACAGGCGCACAGGCTGCACCGTGTACGGCATGCGGTGCATGTGTGGTACTTGTGCATGACGGTGCATCATCGCCTTGGCGTGTACAAAGCAGGGATGGCCTGACCAACTTTATGTATAGCTATGGCCCAAAGCATGCAGACACACACAACACACCCGTAAAGAACTCCGGGATCACCAGCGGCAGCGCCACGGCCTCATGCAGCAGCTGCTTCGCGGTGTCGCAGCCGGCGATGTCGTCAAACGTGACGCCTGCGGGCCAGGCCAGGCGCGCTGCGAGCTCAGAACCGTCAGCAATACTAGTTCGCCACCGCAGCGCTCTGCGCGTCGTTTCGCTGCGCTGTGCTCCTGTTGGCGGTGTGATGCGTCTGCGCCACGCATCCCGTACGCGGCCGTGGCCCTGTTTCCGCCGCGTCGGGCACAACGCGCATCCAACAGGCCTTTGCTGGACATCAGCACTGACCCGGGCTGAAGGACGGCACCCAACAGGTCTCCGGGCACGCCGGCGCACCTGTGTCCCACGTGACCGCGTCTCGCAGCACTGCCTCCGCGAGCGCCGAGTCCACACCCGCCGGCACCATCACCACGCCGCCGCCCGCCGTGGGCAGAGGCACCAACTCCCGCGGCGGCGGCCCCTTGCCACCGACCGGCGGCGGCCCAGACCCGCCGCCGCCGCCACTGAGCGTGCCTGGCAATGCAACCGCTTCCGCTGCTGACAAGGCGCTGCTTGTCACCGCAGCGATGGCCTCCATCACGGGATTCCGCCCTCTGCTGGCACCGTGGGCAGCCCTTGGCGTGCCCGCTGCTGCTGCTCCAGCTGTGGCTGCCGCAGCCGTGCCTTTGTCGGTCGACCGAAGCCCGGCCCCGCGCTGGCGTGCGTTGGCATGCTGGGGGCCGTGTGGGCCCGGTGGCAACCCCGCAACCGCGGTGTTTCTCCCAGCGCGCGGGCTCTGGTGTTGCCGTTGCTGCTGTTGATGGGAAACATGGGATGCCAGCAACGAACGAGTTGTTGGTGAGGCGGCTTGCAGCGTGCGCTGCGGCGAAACTGGGCGGTAGGGCTGCCCCGGGGGCGACGGCTGCGGGGCCCTGTGAGGTGCGCGAACAGAATCGGAGCACGGGCCAGGTCAGCACACGGCACGATGCCGGCAGGTTGCCCGAGCACACACATCACCTATCACTCCCAGCGGCATCGCACACGGCCTCTATGCGTTTTTGAACCTTGTGATCTCTAACACCGCCCAGCGCTCACCCATGTGATGCCTCACACAGGCGATAACTGGCAGCTAATCGCCTGCTGCACACATGCACGCAGCAGCTGAAGTCTGGAGCATATCAAGCTTGCGTACCTGTTGCCACCGCCCAGGCTGGGAGCTGAGGCGGAGGGCATGAGGGAGCCGGCCCCACCCCTGAAGGTTGCAGTGGTCGCAGTAGTAGCAGGTCGGATGCCGTCGCGCCTCAGCGAGTCTACATGGCCATAGCTGGCCCGTAGATGGTAGGCACTGCCGCCCAGGCTGCCCGCGCCACCGCCACTGCCAGCGCCGCCTCTGCTGCCGACGCCGTAGGCCCGCGCGGCTGGGTTATAGCTGTTGGAGACATGTCTGTAGCCACCCACTGATCCTGAACCCCGGCTTGATTGGTTGGCGCTCGAGCGAAAGTCCTGGCGAGGCAAGCGGTTCGTTGGAGTGGTCGAGAGCCTGTATCCACCCCCTGCCCTTCTTTAGGAATTCCAGGCTATAAGGTAATAACTCTTTCCCCTCACCTGTGCAGCGCCGCCGCTGCGAGCGGCCCCAAAGGAGTGACCTTGGGCCCGGGCAGTCTGAATGGATGCGTAGATGGCCTGCGAGGGAGGTCAACGGGCGAGTGAGCCGTCACACAGCACTCGGTGTTGCGGGCCAGAGCCTGAACGCGTTGCGAGGGGCAGTCCGAAGAGATAGCAGCCAGGAGTTTAGCGGTTTATATATCTTTCGACAGCGCCACGAGGACGCGAGGGTGCGGCGCGGTCACACTGACCGATGGAATGGTCCGGAAGCGCGAGAAGCAGGCTACCAGAGGCGTGCTTCTTACCCGTTGTAGTTGAGGGTCGTCCATCATTTGAATCTCTTGGTATCCATAGCAAGTTCTTTTGGGTCGAGCCCTATGCCGAGCTGAACATTGTTATGGTTCGGCGGTTTTGTTTTTTCGTGTTTGCGAAGGATTACTCGTGACAATTGCCTAGCGTAGCTCACCACAGTATCTGCTTGTCTAAAAGGTGGTTTAGAAGGGCTCAGACGATGTGCAGATTGCCCCGTGGCGTGCGGTTCCCTTCCAGGCCCTTCTCTACTCCCGCCCTCTCCCTCCAGCCAATGATGGGTGACTACATATTTTGTCCAAGCCGACAGCAAACAAAAATGCCGCATTACAGCTGAAGGTCTGGCCAGCCACTGCCTGCAGACTCCTGCGAGCACAACCTCACCACCATCAGGAGATCCGCAGCTTTCCTCATCCTGCACTCGGCGAGCCAGCACCAACTCCGTTAGTCGTCACCCGCATGCATCCACTTCCTGGCTTAACTAGGCCTTAACCGCCCGTGCAACAAGCGCCGGAGCCCCTATACAGCACTTGACCCAAGCAACCACGACATTGTTTGACGCCCTAGTACCTGCACGGCACTTCTGGTTGCCGACGTCTGCGCGTCTGGCAACATAAAAGATCTGTGATCTCGCCTCACGCCCCGGCGCCACAAGCGCTCGGGGCTCACGAATCAGTAGCATCCTCGCACGGAATGCCCACCGTCTCTCATTCGTTTGGTTGGTCTCTTTGATCTGCCCTGTCCTCCCCACACGCAGCGCTTTTCTACTCTGGTGATCAGCACGCTCAGCTGTCTGCATCAACTGCATCCACACCACACACACAGGTTAAGCACACAGGTAGGTCATACACGCCGCCCGCCCACAACACGCGAGGCAGGCGAGTCGTCGGCCGGGAGACACGCCACACCGGCGCGCGCCCAAGCCCACACCAGTCCACCTGCTGCTCAAGCGCATTCACGCGGCAAGTCAGGAGCTTCCACTGCCGGCAGCGCCCTCATTGTTATTCGCCACTGGGCCCAGCGGCGCACTGCAACTCCCGACTGCAAGCCCAGAGCCAGCAGCAGGGCCACAGCGCGCCCGTGGTTGCACGGTCCAAACAGCCAGCAGACTGAACAGCGTGCCCGCGCCCGTGGCAACCGGCGCGCTGCACCCTCTCCTCCAGCTGCGGCGGTATGCCATAGCTCCTTGTGCTTTTGCAGCCCGACGCCGCTCGCGGCTGCTGCCATGTCCGGGGAAGACCCGGCCAGGCCGCCGCAGGCTCCAGTTCGACAACGGCTTTGGATGCCGCCGCCGGCGCCGCTGGCGTCCAGCTGCTGAAGCGTCGCGGGCAGCGGGCAAGCCACCCCGCCTTGCTGCTGGCTTCGCTGACGCGTCGCCTGCACACAAACCGCCGGACACGTCCGCCGACCGCAGGTCCTGCGGTGACGCTGCGCCGCAACGCCGAGCCCGTCGCCGATCCGCTCCATCAAACTCAGGTCAACAATTTATGCTCCTATACGCACCACACCCCATCCCAAGCCCCGCCAGCGCCACCAGTAAGCCAGCCCGCTCCAGGTCTAGATGCCACGTTCAGATGCATGCCGCCTCCGCTGCGCTGCTGTTCGGGGCTCCTTGACTCTCGCCAGCTAGCTGGTGGCTGCTCCGAAAACGCCCCTGCCGGCCTGGCCAGCTGGCTGGCTGCAAACATAGGTAGCTGCCGTCGGCGCCGCTTAGAGCTTGAACTTGGTCTTAATGGCGTCCATGACCGCGCCCAGGTCCTCGCGCACCTGCACCGGCGGGTTGGCGAACTGGCAGCTCATGCCCGGCACCTGCTTGGAGTGGTACGCCACCTTGCTCTGCGTGAACTTGAGGCCGTGCGCGGTGGAGACGACCACGGTGCGGTCGTTGGGGCCAATGACCTGGCGTTCCCGCAGCTTGGTGAGCGCCGCCAGCGCCACGCCGGTGTGTGGGCAGTTGAACATGCCGGTGCGGTCCGCGCGAGCGGCGGCGTCCATCAGCTCCTCCTCGCTCGCCTCCTCGACGATGCCGTTGGTGTCCTTCAGCGCCATGATGGCGCGGTCGATGGACACCGGGTCGCCGATCTGGATGGCGCTGGCGAAGGTGGTCTTGGCCTTCATGGGCTCATACGACTCCTTGATGGCGGCGTTGGAGCCGTGGGCCTTGGAAAAGGCCTGGTACAGCGGGTTGGCGTTCTGCGCCTGCGCACACACCAGGCGCGGCATCTTGTCCACCAGGCCCAGCTCCTTGCACATCTTGAAGCCCTTGTAGAAGGCGTAGATGTTGCCCAGGTTGCCGCCCGGGATGATGACCCAGTCGGGCACCTGCCAGTCGAACTGCTGCAGGATCTCGATGGCCGCCGTCTTCTGGCCCTCCAGGCGCAGCGAGTTCATCGAGTTTGCCAGGTAGATGGGCGTCTCGGCCGTGACCTGCTTGATCAGGCGCATGCAGCCGTCGAAGTCGGTGTCGATGGACAGCACCAGCGCGCCGTTGGCGATGGGCTGCACCAGCTGCGCCAGCGAGATCTTGTCGGCGGGCAGGAACACGATGGAGGGGATGCCGGCGGCCGCGCAGTAGGCGGACAGCGCGGCCGAGGTGTCGCCGGTGGAGGCGCAGCCCACGGCGGTCACGCTGCCGGGCTTCAGCTTGCGGATGCGGTTCACCTGCGAGCGGTTACACAGGCGAACAGGGCGCGCAAACAAGAGCGGAACAGTGAGATTAGGGTAGGGTAGTGAGATCGGGGGGCCTTACGGCACAGCACGCCCGCTCCGCTCGGCACTCCAGTGTCGAGCCCCGCGTGCCGACCACCGCCACCGAACACAGCCGGATGCGCTGTGTCCCCGCACCAGCCCCGCCCTCCCTCAAGCAGTCAGCGGCCGCACAGTCACCGCGGCAGCTGTCAACGCAGCAGCAGCAGCAGCCGCAGCCGTAAGCGCACCTGCGAGACCAGCACGGTCATGCCCAGGTCCTTAAAGGAGCCGGTGTGGCTGTTGCCGCACTGCTTCACCCACAGGTCCGTCATGCCCAGAGCCTCCCGGCCAAAGCGCTCCGCCCAGAACAGGTTGCTGTTGCCCTCAAACATGGACACAATATCGTCGTCCGACAGACCCTGCGTGTTGTACATCAAGCAGGAGAGGAGAAGGGAAGTGAGACAGGAAAGGACGGTGGCCGGTGGGCTTGAGAGGAGGAGAGGGACTCGCCGGCGCACGGCACCTAGCTGGGGCTCCGCCCTTTGCGGCAGCCAGCCCTGCCATACCCGCCCGACCCATGCCCGATGCCGCTACGACGGGGTGCTGTGGCGCCTGGCTATTCATGATGGGCGCGCAGCAGCAAGTATCCCCGGCATGGCGGCCCCGCCACCTCGCCTGCGCCGACCGCGCCAGGCCCGAGCCAGAGGGGCAGTTGGCACGACCGCGCCGGAACCCCGCCCGCCCTCGCAGCTATCCCCAGATCTGGCACAATCGAACATTTTGGAGCCTTGTGCACGCAGTACGCTAGCTGACTCGTCCAAGCGAGCACTGCGCGACTGCGTCGCGGTGTCCCTTAAGGTGCATGTGACCGCTACGGTCCGACCCAACTCGCCACGAGCAGCAAACCAACACCATTTTATCTTAATAGACAGCCCGGCTGATCCCGGGCGCGGGCGAGTGTCTCACCGGCAGAACCCACTCCTTCTTGCTCCAGACGCCCGAGCCAAAGGGCCAGGCAGTCGTGCCCACGCGAGCATCGAAAAGCGCACGCCAGTAATCAGGGCCATACTGCGCCAGGGCCTTCATGTCATGGTGCACGTCCAGCAGGCCGCCGTCCCGCGATCGGTAGACGATGTCGTCCAGGGAGTAAGTCTCCCCGGACATCTTCTGGCTTTGCACATCGGCAAAGGGGACAAACTTGGCGTTGAAGGTATGCGCCTTGTCCAGGGGCACTGCGTGCACGAGGGAAAAGGGCATGGCCTCAGCCTCGCGCCGACGTGACGGAGCCGGCCCGGTTCCGCGAAATCTGGTGCTGTCGCCAATTAAATTAGCACTATACAGGCTGTCTGGACAACGATTCCGTCGAAAGCTGCCCGTGAGCGTGCACGAAATGCCGGCGGAGCAACCCACCACGCAGGGCAGCCTCCTTGCGAATGTCCGAGTGCGCCGCGAAAACACGCTGCACGTTGCGGCTGGCCTTCATGGCCCGGGAGGCACCTAGCTTCTGCTGGACTTGCATGGTTGCGACTACAGGAAAATAGGCGCAGCGCGCAGTGCAGACGTCGCCACCGTCCTCTAATGCCTACGTCGCACGTTTGGAGTATGAATTTAATACTAAGCGCGACTGGCATGCGATCGAGTGCGCCAGGTAGTGAGCCTGCCCATGCACATTGATTCCTCGACATCGCGTTTGAGCACACGCCCGCTCCATCACCTTGAGCAGGCGTTGATATGTGAAGTTCAAGGGTGACAGGGGTTTTCAGACGCGGCTGTCAGGGAGGCCGGGGCGACGTGTTTGGCGTGCCCCCGTTTGGGCAGGGTCGCCCTCCGCGATCCAGGATTCCAGGGTAAAGCTGAGCTCAAGATGATCTGGGTCTGGACGCTTGCATCTCGCACACATACACAGCAGAAGTTACACAGGCGGAGGCATGTTATGTTTGCCCCAAGCGCCTTGTGGAAGCCGGTTGGTGTCAACCCAACCTGTGAGGCTACCACCCAGTCGTCTTTGTGCCGGCTCGCTGCGGGCGGAGGCAGCGCCCGCATTGCCCACTACCCAGCTCTTCATTCGCCCTGACTGCCTAGCCCAGCAACGACAACATGCTCCGAGTCAGCGAATGAACGTACGTACGGTACCCACATGTCAAACCGTGACCAAATGCGCGTACAAAGAACCCTTCAATTGTTCTTCTCTAGTTGTCTCGAGTCCTTGATCGTGGAAACAAAATGCGGATTCGGGTCTGAATGAACACTCACATGCACGGTGAAGCGGCGTGCTTGCCTGCGCATGCTTGCCACCAGCCTGCTTCGCAAAGCTCAACCTCTGCCCCCCCCCCCCTCACCGCGCCATGCAAAAAAAACCGGCGACATGGAGTGGGCCGAAGAGAAAACAACTGGGTTACCCCATGCTCTCAAACAAGCTCGCTTTCCGCTCTCTCACCAACCTACAAACACACGCACTACCGAACGCGGTACAGGCGAAGCCCACAACACGGATCGATCTTTACCCAGCCCAGCGCAACAGACACAAGCCGGTAAAGCGACCCTGCGCGGCCTTCCCTCCAGCCAGCAACGGCACGGCTGGAGGCACAGGGCCTTCCCGCCACACCACAGCAGAAGCAACAGCAGTGAAGAATGGGTAGCAACGCAACTGCAACCATATTCTTTCGCGCAACCTCACGCTGCAGCTTGCTTGCTCGCTGGCCCTCCATCCCGCTTAGCCCCATAAGCTGAGCAGCGCCGCCGGCCGCATGATACTGCCTCATGTACCGGCAGCGGCAGCCGGTCCGGCTGTTCTCGCCGCCCCTGGTGCTGATCCAGGTCCCTTTACGAGTACTGCTTCATGAAGTCCTGCGGGGTGTTGGGGGATACATGTGCAATGATGCTTAGGAAAGAGGCACGAATGCAATGGCAAACAACTGGACCAAACTGGGTCAAGCCAGCCAGCCCCCGCCTTACCTTGTGGAACTTGTCGAACTTCTCGACGAAGTGCGTCATCACCTCCTCGCGCGGCAGGATGGTAGTCCGCAGGTGGAAGGTGCCGTCCTCCTGCACGGCGCGCGCGCGAGAGAGAGGGAAGAGAGCAGCGGCGACACGGGGAGCGGGGGCGGGTCAGGGTCCAGCGGATCACGTGTACCGTATCCGCGCACCACCGAACGGTACATCCCTTACCACCAATGCTGAGCACGCATGAACAAATACCAACTGTACTCAGCACTTCATGACGTGCGCAGCCCTTAGCGTGTACGCGCCAAATCACGCAGGCATGGTCCCCACCCCACCATCCTCGCCCCATCCTCTTGGACGCACCTGGCCGAAGCCGCTGCCGGGCACGGTGGAGATGCCGGTGGCCTCCAGCAGCTTGAGGCAGTAGAACACGTCGCCCGCCTTGCCCGCGGCCTTGGCGGCCTCCAGCGCCTTGGGCGGCAGCTTGATCTGGGGGAAGCTGCGGCGGCGGGAAAGCAGGAGGGAGGCGGCGGCGCAGGGAGGAAAGCGGACGGGAGACAAAGCGGAAGGTCAGCAGTAAGAAGGGAAGCGCAAGCGCTGTAGGCCGTGCAGAGGCCCTTGCTATGGGGGCCAAACTCTTGCTCATTCAATGCCTGAAGAAGTACGTCGCGCGGGTGACGCCCCGTGTCGGTCCCTCCATGCGATTTCGCACCCGCCTCGCCCCCGCCTCCCCTCACTCCTCTCCTTCCTCGCGCCCCTGCTCCCTCCGCCCGGCTGCCGCGCCGGCGTCAAGCCACGTCAGCTCACCTGTACATGGCACCCTCGGTGAAGTTGCAGGTGACGCCCTCCAGCGCGTTGAAGCCGTCCGTCACCATGTGCGCGCGGCGGCGCAGCGAGGCCAGCTCGGAGGCCTTCTCCTTGGTGTACTGGTCGTACGAGGGGTCACCTGCGGGTCGGGAGGAGGGACATAGGGGCGCAAGGCGTGGGCACAAGGTGAAAACGTGCACATATGCACAAACACCAACCCGCGCAGCCTCCCAAGCCCCCTACTCGGCGTGCCCCCCATCCCAAAGAACTCGCATGCATGGAACGCCCAGCCACCCTCCAGCACCCACCCCCGCCTGTACCAACAACCCTCCCCCTCGCAGCGCCCCAGGCTCGCTCCTTACCGGGCTTGGGCGGGTTGACGAGCACCGACAGCGCGATCTGGCCCATGGTGTTGGGCGACAGGTTGATGGACGCGCACTTGTACACCTCCTCCAGCGCGCCGGGGTGGATGTTGGTCATCTCCACGTAGCCGCCGCGCAGGCCGCACTCGCCGGCCGTGCCCTGCGGTGGCGGCGGTGGCGAGGATGCCGCACAAGGTGGATTTGTGGGGTGCGTTCGGGACCATGTGGCCATTTCCACCTACGTGCTCGCCGCTCTTGCTCTCTGAGTGTACATGTCCGATACCAGCCCCTTCATGTCCGGTACTTCCACACACTGCCTCAAGAGCAGCCCCATCCCCATCCACGCCCGCCGTGCGCTACCCTGCTTCCCGCTCCCGCTTCCATCGTACGCTTCCAAACCCCCCCCCCCGACCCCCGATGCCGCCCAGTAACCAGCTCTCACGCCCGCGTCTGACCCTCTACACCCGCCATGACCAACGCGCACCTTGGACACGGTGTGGAAGGACAGCAGCTCCACGTGGCTGCGGTAGGGCTCGCCCATCTCCCACATCACCTTCTTGGCGCTCACGAACGGGCGCTCGTCCTGGTACACGTTCTCCTACGGAAGAGGGGAGGGGGGTTCCATGCATGGTAATTTAATGGGGGGGCGCACACGACGGGGGCGCACGGATGGGGAGGCAACCGGCATGCAGTTGTTTAGGGAAGGCTCTCTTCGCGCTGGCACCAGTTTCAAGACATGTTACAGGACATGCGGCCTGCCGGGCCTGTGAGCGTCCACGTGAATCTTGACCGAAGTCCGCCCCCGCAGGCCCCAGACCTGAAAAATTTGACCCATGCCCTGCTCAGCCCGCCCCACCCCACCCCGTGACCCCACCCTGCCCTGCCGCCCCACCTGGTACACCTCATCCGCCATGAGCACGATCTTCTCCTCGTACGCGAACTTGATCAGCTCCTGCAGGTTCTCCTTGGACAGGCACTGGCCTGCGCGCGCGGGCGGCGGCGGCGGCGGCGGCAGGGGGAGATAAGAGCCGGCGCTGAAGCAGGGGGTGGGCATGCGCCTGTGCTTGCCGTGTCCGTGCCGTGTGCTAGGCAGCCAAACATGCTGCATTCTGTCCTGCACCGCCATTCCATCCGCCTTGTACGAGGCGGCGTGCTTGAACACCGTCCTGACGCACCCCTCGGGCCTCCCCTGCCGTCGCCCAGCGATCAACAGTACCCAACGCCCAACCCATGCGCTTCAGAGTCCTTGCCCCCTGAAGCTGTTTCTAGCTTTTTCCGCTGTTCCTCTCCCGCCTTGTCAAATCTCCATCTCCCCGCCCCACAGATTAGTCATATCCAAGTGCACCTCCACCCACCACACCGCCCCCCCCCCGCCAACCCACCCTAATATGTTTTCATCCGCTCGTTCCCGCCCCCGCGCTCCCCGGCCCCCCCTTTTTCCCGCTCCCTTTGCCCGCCCCTTTCCCGGGCCCCTCTACCCCCGGCCCTCTCTCACCGGTGGGGTTGCCGGGGTTGATGAACACCAGGCCGCGCACCAGCTTGCCCTCCTCGCGCGCCTCCGTCAGCGCGCGGCGCAGCTCCTCCACCGACAGGCCCCAGCCGCGGCGCTCGTCCAGGTAGTAGCCCACCAGCGTGCCGCCTGTGGGCGTGTTAGAGATAACAAGGGAGAGTACTATGAAAGACTTGTGCGTGCGAAGAGACAGGAACGCCAAGCAGGGCGTGTGTGTGTGTGTGTGTGTTGGTCAACGGAAACGTGTGTGTGTGTGTGACGTCATGTGGAGCGAGGAGGAGGATGTGCAGTGCAGGAGTCGGTGCAGTTGGCGGCCGGTGGTCACGGAATTTGAATTCAGGGGGACGGGAGCACCCCCGGCCTTATGAGCGGCATATTGAACACCCTCGTATTCGTTGAAGCCGTAACAACGCGCTTGGAGTGTCAAAACCGCTTGCGCCCTCGAGCTGCGGTACTAACCGGGGTAGGATGCCGTTGAGCCCACATCCGAGCTGCGCCGAGGTGGGTGGCCTGGTGCCTTTGAGCGCGCTTTGGGCGCGCTAATGCCCAACCGCCCAAAACCGCTGGCCACCAGGACTCGATCCAGCCCGCTCGCAAAGAGCATTTGCCCAAACCAAATTGCATTCTAACACGTTGCGTTCGCACCGCACGGCTGTAAGCTGCCAGCACGTCAAAACACCGCCAACCCTCACGACCGGACTGCTGCTGAAGACGTTCTGCCACGCGGCTCCCCCAGCTCCCGGCAACCTCATCCCCGCTCCCAGGCCGACATCACCCCCGATCTCCACTCCGACCCTCTCCCCGAGTCGAGTGTCGAGTGTTGCCCGTTGTCAACACAAGTCACGCTCTACTCCTCGTCCTTTTGCATTGGTTATGGTTGGAACCTCCCCAGCCCAGGGTTCCCGGCCCGCCTAAAGACTTACCGTACAGGCGGATGGAGGCGCTGTACAGGGGGTACTGGGGGATGGGCACCAGCACGGCGTCCCGCTCGTGGCGGATCATGGCGTTCAGGCACAGGCGCACAGCCACACTGGCGCCGTCCGTCAGGAAGATGTGCTGCGGGGGAGGGGCCAGAGGCGCGGGCAGGTGGGGAGATGGGGAAGAAAAGCGTGAGCGAGGGCCGGCGGTGAGGGGAGCGGATGGAGAAAGGAATAATGCGTTGTTGCGTGGGGTTTCGTGGGGTTTCGTGGGCAATGCGAAGCGCGTGCGGCGCAGCCAAGCAGACCCAGCTAATCACTGCGCCCATGCTCTAACGGGCTCGGGGGCTCAACACTCACGTCGGGGTTGGAGCTGACGCCGTCGCGCTTCTCAATGAAGCGGGCCACCTCCTCACGCACCAGCGGGTTGCCGCGCGAGTCGGTGTAGGCACCCACGCCACCCTGTGAAGGAAGGCGAGGTGATAACATGAGTTTAGAGAGTTGGGGTGGAAATGAGCAGGGAGCGGAATGAAACGATGGGCCGGGCCTGTGTTGCAACGCGGCTGGGGACGTCCGGGTTGCGCTTGCATGCGTGCACGGACGTCGCCTGGTGCGAATGCTGTAACTGCTGTAATGAACCATAGCACACACACACACACACACACACACACACACATAGAGGCGCCTACACATATGCACAAACCCCGGGCACGCGCCCTCACCTTGAAGGAGGCCAGGATCTTCTTGGCGCGCGCGATGGCGTCGGCGGGGAACATGTCCTCCACCTTGGGATGGTCCAGCAGGAAGGGTGCGGCGCACAGGGCCAGCACCTGGGCACAGAGACAGACGGGAAAGCGGGTGTGTGGGGGAGAGAAGGGTGTATGGGTGTGAGTTGTATTGCGACGTGCACGTGCGGCATGGCACCTGGCGTGGCGGGATGCTGACCAGGAGGTTGCGAGGTTGTAGCTTGCGGAAAGCAACTGCGCGCATGCCGCTCTTCGGAATCCTGTGCGCCGCAGCGATGCTTGCGTGATAATGGCTGGACGAGTGTTGCACAATGTGGTCGCCATGAAGCAGGCAGAGGAGGCAGAAGCACGCGGCATCTGCGCGCTCACCTGGCGGGTGAAGGTCAGGGGCTTGGCGCCCAGGGCGTGCGGGTTTCCGACTGCGGAAGCAAGCATACGGGGCACCGGGAGACGGATTCAGTTATTCTGTCTGGCAACACAGGAGAGCTTTATTGCGCAAGCAGCAATGGCAAGCCAAGTTATGCGAGGTTTGTTGGTCAGCGCACCGTTTGTGAAAATGATCTCCTTGCCCTCCTTGCGCAGCTGCTCAGCGCGCAGGTAAAGCTCGCCACGCACGGCATACTGAGTCTTCACCACGTTCTCGTTCAGCAGGTGAGGATGCAGCACCTTGCCCTCCTTGGCATGCAGGTCCTCGTCCTTCTTATCGTCAGGCTGGGGCATCGCCGACTTGAGGCGGGAGCCACCAACAGCCCACGATGAAGCCACACCATTGTTGCCCGCCCGCAGAAGGGCGGACACGAGACGAGTCGCTTCCTTCCGCATTTCTAGGACACTCAGACTCTGCTGGTTTGAAACGCTTTTTCTGAGAAAGATGCGTCTCAAGCACACGAGCTGAGACTGAGTGATAAGGGTTCAGGAGCTGCGGCCATCGCTGAAATCGCTCAAACCTCCCACGCGTGCATGGCGCATTAGCAATCTGACCTGGACTTTGCACCTTGCCAAAACACAATTTGCATAGCGTTAAGTTCATGAAAATATCACCGCATTGTAAATTGGAGATGCGGGGTGGCTGAGGTGGCGCGCGAGCGGGGTTCAACGACATCTTGGTCATCTGCCGACATGTCCGCGCCAACGCTGAGGGCCGGCCCTGAGCCAGGGTGCACCGAGTCTAGCACGTGGATCTTCGGGTATGGCTCACTTGTGCACACGCCCAACTTCGACCACACGGCCAAGTAAGCTCGCGCGTCTGCTTGACGCACCTGCACAAATGTGCTTACCCCAAACACCTCCGCTTGAGACCATCAATCCCTCATACCTGTCCGCAAAGCTTTCACCCGTTCGCGCCACTGCCCTTACTCCCAGGTTTGTCGGCTATGTGAGGGGATGGCGACGTGTTTTCTGGCAGGTGCGTGGGAGGTAGTCAGCTGTGTTGAGGGGCACGGCAGCCTAGCGAGAGAAGGGCGGTTGGCGACCTCCCTTCGTTTCCTCCACACCTGCCTTCCGCTCAACCGCTGCCGTCGCCGTTCATAAGCGGCCCTCCTAATATTCACCTGCGTCCAACGCTCACAGGGCTCCACCGACCACCGTGGCACGCCGCAGCGGCCCGGTCGCACCGTGACCCTGACGGAGGCGCCGGGCGCGGTGACGTGGGGCGCGGCGTTCCGGCTGGCAGGCAGTGCCGAGGAGCAGGCCGCCGCGCTGGCGTACCTGGAGTGGCGGGAGAAGCAGTACGACGTACGACACTACGTGGACGTGTACGGCAGCGACGGTCAGGTGCGGGGTGCTGCGGCCGTGCTACGGTTGCGGGCTGGCGGGCGCGGGTTCAGAGGCGGGTTCAGAGGCGAGGACTGAGGTACCGTAGGCGGAGTCAAGGCCACACGGTTGAGACCAGCAACCCTGAACGGGTGGCACGACCGCCAAGCGCAACCACGGACGCAACCGTGCAGCCGTTTCAGCTAACGCCACACACCCCCGGCCCCCTTGGTCTTACAACCTTCTCTGGGTATGTTGCGTGTTGCTCTGTGTGTTGCGTTATGTGGTGCTGCCCCAGCTGCTGGTCCGGGGGGCGCTCGTATACATCGCCAGCCCTGCCAACTCCAACTACCTGGGCCCGGCGCCACTGCCCGCCATCGCGGCCCAGATCGCCACCAGCCGGGGGCCCTCCGGCCCCAACTGCGAGTACCTGTTCAGGTGCGCGGGCGGGCGAGCGAGCGTCAGCGTGTGAGGGGGGATAGTTCATTCCAGAAACCAAAAGCGCCGGGGGGGCGCCTGTCCATGTGGGCATGAGCGGTACAGTGGTGTGCATGGGCGCATGGCGGGGTGCAGGAGTGGGAGGAAACAGCGGCGGCAAGAGGAAGAAATGAAAGCGATGGGGGCTTTGCGGGAACGCGTATACGGGAGGCAGCTGGGGTTGAAGGTGCTGCAGTTACCCATTTTGTTGTGGGTGGGTGCCTCAGTGCGCAGCCAGAGGGGTGACTGGGCTCCGGAACCGTTGTCGCCCTTTTGACACGCCCTCGTGGCGCGCACGTGCAGGCTGGCTGACGCCATGCGTGCTGCGGGTGTGCATGACGACCCCGACCTGTACGAACTGGAGGCGCTGGTACGGCAGGAGCTCCTGGCAAATGTGGGGCTGCAGCAGGAGGGGCAGCAGCAGGAGGGGCAAGGGGAAGGGGTACAAACGCAGGAGGAGGCGCTGGCGCCCGCAGCAGGGGGCGTGCTGGCGCCAGGCGAGGAGTGGGTGGTGGGCGTGGAGGAGAAGGAGCATCACGTGGAGTTTCGCAGGTGGCACCAGCGCGCACAGCAGCAGCGACAGCGGGAGCAGCAGCAGCAGCAGCAGCAGCAGGAAGGGCTGCTTCTCGGTGCGGAGGGCCAGGGCGTGGCATTGCCGTCGCCAGAGCCGGCGCAGGTGCCCATGGCAGCAGGTGACGTGGAGGAGCAGGCCGGCGCTGAGATGGCGGCCGGAGGCTGGGACCAGGCTGCGGCGAGCGTGTGCGGTGCGGTGGAGGTTGCAGGAGCTGGCGCACCAGGAGTTGCAGTGCATGTGGTGGCGTCTAGCGGCGCAGCCGCGGCGGAGGCGTGGGAGCCGGAGCGGGAGCCGGGGTAGGGCAGGTGTGCGGCTGCCAGTCCGTGTGTGGGTGAGCGCGGTGGTGTCGGCCTGATATGGTATGGCAGGCTGCAAGCGTATGTCTTGGCATGAAGGGCAGATGTGTAGCTGTCCCGGACATAACTGACCAACGGCCTGCATGCGTCGGCGACGAGGTGATGGAATCGGATTGGTGGCTTCACAGTGCTGATGGCCTCGGGAAGACCTTGCTGCGCTCGACGGGTGCAGCGCCATGGCAAGAAGGGTCCTTGCAAGTTACGGACATGCACTGAGATGAGAATGCGAAGTGGGCGGGATGATGTTGTCGGAGCTAGCAGGCAGCAAGGAAAGCTGGTGAGCATCGAAGTTGCAGGGATGCATGTCCGGAAGAGAAGGTAGCAGCAGGTTGGCGCCGCAAGCTGTAAACCAAGTCCATGTAGTCCGTAGTACATTGTAGTTCTTACCGCTTTCTTCTTTTGCTGTCCCACGCTGCGCCACTGCCAGGATCAGGCCAGAGCAGCGGTGCCAGGATCAGGGGAGAGGGGGCCTTGCACACACATCCTCCCCAGAACAGGATTGTAGGTAGGACGCGAGAAAGTTCCCTTTCTTGAAGGATTACATGTCAAGAATGCTGTACAGCTCTCCAACCCATTCATGACATGCTCACATGCGTGTGATCACACCGCTACCACACCACACTCAAGTCGTCCTGCAGACCAGCAGGCGCCAGCGTCGCGGCCGGCCGCGTCCCCGCCTTTTTGCGCAGACGCTTCTCCTCTCGTACCAGCTCGCGCACCTATGCGCCTGCCTTTTGTGCGGCCCCAGGTTTCACCACTCTCGTCAACCACCAAAACACCATCAACACTAAACCGAAAAGTTGTCCACTCCAAAACTGCCAGAGCAGCGCGAGCGGCAGCAGCAACACGTCCATGCATCAGGCCAGCAACAGAGCCTGCGCACATGATGTGAACGCTAGCTATCCGCATCAACGCTGCACCGCGCGAAGTTAAAGCCGGCCGCCAGTCGTAGGATCAGGCACAGAGCCTCCCCCAGTCGGCCCTGGCGAACACGGCCCCCAGCGCAACCCGACGCGCGCCGGCACCGTGAAAAGGCGCCCCCGCGCCGGGCCGCCGCCAATGCTATTACAACACATTCGCGGCCTCCAGTGTACAGGTTTCAGCAGAGAGCTCGGGCCGCGCGCCACGAGACGGGGCTTTGCAGCATCCGCCTGAAGTCATAGCAACAGCGCCGTGCCCCTCCGCGGGGCCAGACTAGTAAACGGCGGCAAGGCCATTTACAGGCGGGCCAGGTCGTTCTGCCAGACGGTGGTCGACCAGGGGTCAGCCAGGTGGGTGGCCAGGTTCTTCAGGGGGGTGGTGCCGGTGGTGTAGGCCTGCACACATACACACGCAGCAAGGCGGGTCATACACAAGCTGCTGTTAGCCCGCTCAGGCATGGTGTGCGCTAACTGTGAAAAGCAACAGTGGAAGTACAAAGCCCCCACGCCAGTCCAGGTGCGCCCAGCCCACCGACAGGCGCGCTGCCCACCACCATATCACACCACGCACCTGGCCGATGAAGCCAGCGAACGCCAGCATGGCCAGGCGGCCGTTCTTGATCTCCTTCAGCTTCAGGGACTTCAGGTCACCCTTGCTCCAGCCGAAGGGGTCGAAGATCTGCAAGCAATGCAAACAATCCAACTCATCAGCTCAGGCACCTGCCGTTACAACACGCGGTTCCGCGGCGCCGCAGCAAGCCCCTCAGCACGTGATCTCGCGTCCTAAACCAAGAAAGAAGTCAGGTGCCAAAGACGTTTAAACTTACGCCGCCGGGGTAGCCGGGCTCGTTGCCGTCGGGCAGCTTGTTGTTGGTGAAGATGGGGTCCTGGTTGGCCGAGCCAGGCTTCACGAAGTCCTGGTAGCTGTGGGGTCACAACAAAGCAACCAAAATAAAGTATTGTCACAATAAGATCGTGGGTTCCGCGCAGAACCATGTATGACAGCGGCGACCGCCCGCCGCCCGCGTCTCCCCCATCTGGACCCATGCCATCCTATGGATGGCTACATCCCCCCATCCCCCCTGTCGTCAGCCCGCTTAATCATAATACTCCCGCGGCTGGTTGCCGTGAAAACCAGAATCTTACCGGCGGATCTCCACCCAAGCGAACAGCAGCATCTGGACGCCGAACAGCGACGAGGCCGGGGCGAAGTACTCGAACTTGCCGGCATCGTACCAGGCCACGCCGGCGCCGGGCCACGAGAGGCCGATGTTGGACAGCAGCTCGGGCACCAGGATACCGGCCACGGCAAGCTGCGGTGGTGGATAGGGGCGGCAAGGTGAGGACGAGTAATCCCCGCAGCTCACGTAGGGGGCGCAGCAATGAAGGCAGTGGACAGCGCGAGTCAGTGCTTATCGGCAACGCGGCCATCATTTAGGCTCACCATGGCGAAGCGAGCGTTCATCAGCTCAGCCTGCACGTACCTGCATCACAAAATTTACACGGCGCAGCAAGTCAGCATCCAGTCACGAAGCCCCCGCTCCGGTTCTGCTTCCCATCTCGCCATCTCCCCCACCCCGTCTCGTCCTCCGGGGGCCCTTTCCTCCGGCCCTGCACCTTCACAAGCAGAGCCAGTCCTTTGTCCAGCAATCTCGGTAGGGGGCCCGCCGTCCTCTGCACCGCCCCTGCGTTGCCTCCAGCAATCTCCGTTCCAACCCGCTCCATGAAAAGTCTCGCTGCCGCCCCTCACCCTGTTGTGGCCGCTAACAACGCCCCCGCCCCCGCCATAATTCATTGAACGCTGCTCACCACTTCAGCTTGACGGGGTCCTCACCCAGGCGCAGGGGGTCAAAGCCAAAGTCCTGCATGCAACAAAGGAGTGGCGGGAACATGATCAGAGCGAGCTCCAATACCAAGCCAGGCAGCTAGCACAGGCACGCTAGAAAAACCAACGCCACCCAACTTTTTAAACACACTACCCCGGTTGCTTTGTCCCTGCTTACACCGGGCAGGGCGCCGTTCAGGTAGCCAGGCAGGTCAGCGCCGGGGAACCAGCTGGGCAGGGAGGCATCGCGCACGCTGGCGCCCTGCAGACCGCGGAGGGAGCACGATTTGTTAGTGGAGCAGTGCGCAGTGCGTCCCTTGTCTGTGATACAGCAGGATTTACGCGTGTCTGTCGGGCCCAGCACGACGCAAGGCCCCTCCACTCCCAACCCCCGAAAGAAGCACCCCCGACTGGTGAAACTCCCCGACCTGCACCTTTATGATCCCCTGGACGCGCCCTGCTCACCGACTTGGCCTTCCAGGCATCGATCCACTCGCGGGCCTCCTTGACGTTCTCCGGCACGGCGGACGCCTGCAGAAGGCGATGCGTATCCAGAGTCAGGCCAGCGACAGATACTTCACAAGCTGCTCCGGCTGTCTTCAGCTTCCACCATCATGAAACGAAATAACAAACAATCTGCTACTGCTGCATATTAAGGTCGAGGTGCGTAATGCGAAGAGCGAGTCGCGGGCCATCACAGCTCGGGGTAAGGTGAAGCGCTGATTCCTCCAACACGCTCGCGCTAGATAAGTCGCGCCGATCTGAGCAATACACCGTCACTGGTGCCGGTCAAGAGAGCGGCAAGGTGGTCTGCCGCGCTGAAAGAAGCCAGGGCATCAGCAACTTTACTTGCTGGACGAGGCCCGTCAACTCCGCTTTTTGTGCTGCTCAATGCTGAGGAGGTCCGAGTTGCTGATATTATGCGCCTGAAACGTATTATCTAGCCCCGCCAGGCCCCGGCAAGGGCGCACCTTGACGGCGACGCTCGAGCGGCGGGAGACGGGCTTCGCGGCCACGCCGAAGGCGGAGGACTTAGCAAGCACGAACGCCATTTTTCCGGAGCAACGGGAGACGACCGGGCCACGCACGCGCTTCGCAACTTGGGCAAGCAGAGCGACGCGATCGAGCATGCCGTACAGATGGGCCGTACTTGATGGTGGAAATTTCCTCCGTTTGCCCAGCTGAGGCTTTCTTTGCTTATATACGGGCCAAGTCTACATCCACCTGTTAGTCTGTCGGGGGCTGGGGCAGCGCGGCGAGGCTGCGAGAGAAAAGCGACACAGCCGCGGAGGATGCGCATGCGCGCAATTCACCTTTTCAAAAGATCTGTCTTGCGTGCGATGTTCCTAAATGTAATGTGCACAATAGCTGTATGGCATGTTGCTGCGCTCCGCGCTTCAGCTTGGGTGAACCCTCGGCTGCCTGTTGAGGGGCCGGCCGGGCGGCCCTTCGGCTGGCGCGCTGGGGGATAGCACGCACATGCCCGCGCTGGCACGTCACACGAGGGCCTTTCGACACGGCGGCAGCTGACATTGGAACACGGCTTGCAGCCCCGGGTCCTGTGCGTATGAGTATTAGAGTGCCTGACGTGATGTGCCCAGGCAACCCAGCACGTAAAACATGGACGCGGGGCGGCGGGGGCAGCCGGGCAGGGCAAAGCGTGGGGAAGCGCTCAGTTCCTGGTGCTTCGCAGCCCTATGATGGGCATTTGAGGGGTTAGGACTTAGGAGCGGGCCTAATGATAAGCAAGCTAGCGAGCTAGCGCCAGCGCCTGGTGTGCCTTCCCCGCGCACCAGCGGGGCGGCGAACAGGAAGCGAAGGCAGCACAGGCTTGGCGCCGCAGGCACTGGAGCGCAGCGCCACGGAGGTGGGAGCGGACATGCGAAGAGCGGCCGTCGTGATAAGCTTGGGTAGGTGGGGAGCCCTCGCGGGCACGTGCACGCGGCTTGTGGGCATGGCCTGCAGCATTTCGCAATCGCATTCTAGCGCATGTAATGCATGTCGGTAACACGGCATGCATGTGCGTGTGTGTGTGTGTGTTAGAAAAGCACAAGGAGAGGAAGGGTCGTTCGCTGCGCGTGTTACCTCGTTACCGCGTCATCGGGCCGAAGCAGCTCCACATACTGTGTGTGGGGATGGGGGGCGCGTCGTCATTGACATCCAGCTAGACGTGGTGGGGCACCAGGCGAGCGAATGGAGTGAACCGGGTGTCCAAGCGGTTATCAGCCTACCAACAGTACCAAGTGCGATGGGGGAAGGCTTTGAAGGGCTCATTCGCCGGCGCTTCGCTGCTCAACGATAGACACTGGAGGCGAAGTCCACTTGCCCGCATGGCCCCACTCCCCGGGAGACATAAGACATTCCACACCACCCCCAACACGCGGCCAGCTTCAATCCTCAATGATCTTTGCCATGCGGTGTTTGGCGCCGCGGAGTCCCCAACGTAGACTCCATGCTGGGCAGCACAGGAAGTGGGCAAGCGACGCCTTCGGCTGCACTGACTGCAGCTGTCATGCGCATCCTCCGCGGCTGTGTCGCTTTTCACTCGCAGCCTCGCCGTGCTGCCCCAGCCCCCGACAGGCTGACAGGTGGATATAGACTCGGCCCGCATACAGGCAAACAAAGCCTGAGTCGCGCAAACGGAGGAATTTTTCCACCATCAAGTACGGCCCATCTGTACGGCGTGCTCGATCGCGTCGCACTGCTTGTCCAAATTGCGAAGCGCGTGCGTGGCCCGGTCGTCTCCCGTTGCTCCGGAAAAAAACTGGCGTTCGTGCTTGCTGAATCCTTCGCCTTCGGCGTGGCCGCGAAGCCCGTCTCCCGCCGCTCGAGCGTCGCCGTCAAGGTGCGCCCTTGGCAGCGATGAAGGATGTGGCTGGCGGCGGCTGGCGGCGGCTGGTGGTGCTTGTGTGGCGAATGGTGATCGCGGGTGATGCTGTGATGGGGCTGATGCCGTGCCGCGGATACAATCACGGACATGGGCGAAAACCGGGTTGGATGGCGCTAGCAGGAAGCAGCGAAAGGGAGTGAGCGGCAGGGAGGAGCAAGTGGAGAGCGCCGTTGATCGACGGCAAGTGTGGGCGTCCCAACACACGCTGACGTGTTGACTTAGGCTGTGCTGGGGTAAGGCGCTGGGCTGGTGTCCATGGCGGCTGCGGTGGCGAGGCTGCCAGCGCCATCAGAACAGTACTGCACAGCAGCAGCACGTGACCACGTGTTCAAAAACAGTACGGACATGCTCTAATCTGCGAAACGAAAGCGTAAGCACACCACCCGATGTTGATGTCGTGTCTCGCAAGCAGCATGAGAAGAGGGTAAGCGGTAAGGCGTAGTGCGCGGCCACATTACAGTACTGCACAGCAGCACGTGAACAGCACGTGACCATATGTTCGAAAGCACGCGGAAGGGAAGACGTAGACTTTGCATGCAATGCGATGCAAATAGGCCCGTCACGCGTGCGTGTGTGCGCTGCCGGTCCTTGCCGGCACGGCGTGGGGCACTTCTTTGGTTGCGGGTGACAGGGGGGCCGTGTCAAAACCTCCGGAGCCAGGGGAGGCTGTCCCCTGTCCGGAGCGTTTCCCGGTACGTAGGTGCCGCGAGGGAATCCCCGGGTGCCGCTGTAGCAATGCCGGGCTGGGTGCCCTGACTGCACACAGGTTGAAACTTAAAGCGGCCTGCTGTGTCAAGCACACGCGGCTCAGGCTCCCGCATCGTGGCCTACACAGGGAGCCCATGCAGCACCAAGGGTCCATCCCGGGCAATTGCCTGCCATTCGCAGCGTCCCTTTCTAGCAAGGTGTAGGCATCGGCCAGTATGCACGGCCAAGCGACTGAAATGTGCGCTCGACTTTAAGTAAGTAGTTGCGAATTCGTCTTGCGGGGCGGACGGCCGTTAAAGAGGCAGGCTCACGGTGGGGTGGCGACATGCACGTGTGCCTTCAACGGCAAAGGGCAAGGCGCTCGGAAGATGAGTCCCGATCGTGGATGGCAACCTCCCAATCCCCAAAGGAAACATATGTAACGAGGGACAGCAGGGGCGGCGGCAACTGCACAAGTGCCAGGTGCAAACGGCCGAAGGACTTGCGTGAGGCCCGCAGCGCTGCAGCTTTCGCGCCCATGGGGTCATGCCACCGCGGTGTTCATGACCAAGCAGCAACCCCTGCCTTCGTCCCATCCGCGGCTCGGCACGTCATTTACCCGCCGCGGGCCAGGCAAATGAGACGTATGTGCACGCAGAACACATGCCGCAGGCACCTTGCACTACGCGCCTACGACGGTACCCAGTGCGGCGCCCCACCACGTCATTTCGCATTTGCATTCTAGCGCATGTCGGCAGTATGACTGGACGCTCATGACGACGCGCACCCCACATGAACTCCGTGCTGCAGGCCATGTCCTGGAGCCGCGTGCATGTGCCCGACGACCGCAGGCACCACTGCGAGTGATATGAGTAAGTAACACAAGTGCCGGCACATTCGCCCACGCGCGCTTCCTCGACTGAACCTGTCGTTATTACCCCTCCGTCAGCCCGATCCGACCACACCGCATGCCTCCCAACCATGTAACCATAGCGCCCAATCTGCCCCGTTGGCAACTTGGGCCCCACTCCGCCCCAAGCCAGCATTGCGAAGTATCTGAGCGCGGCGCACCCCCTCGCATATTCCCCAGCTAGCGCCAACGGTCCGCCGCCTGCATCCAGCCGCGCCCGAGGTGGCCCTAGTCGGGAGCCATATACGGTACCACGGGGGCGCAAGCAGCCACACAAGACCAAGGCCTGGGTAGGTGCGTGCCCTTTGCACGCCCACGCAGCTGGACGAGTCCATGCCGGTGGCTCCCATCACCGCCCTAGGGGCACTGCCCGCGCCCGCTTCCTGCTTGTCACATTTTGCAGCGCTGCGTGGGGGACCGTCGCTGGCTCCGTGTCGGTTGCCTGAGAGTGAGCCGTGGGAGGCGCAGCGGCCGGCAGCGTCCATGTGGTGTGGCATCGCGATCCACGGCCAGCGCGTCAGCGGCGTGTCACCAGACGGCGCGCAGCTGGCGTGGCAGCTGTGCCGTCGAGTAACCCGTCCCAGACCGCTACAATTCACGCAACAGCTAGATAATATAAACTGCTGTTGCACTAAAGCTGCGCGTGCTTTTCCCCCTACATCAGTGTTTCCACGCCGGAATCGGTCCCGGAGTGAGCGTGCGGGGCGGCCGATGCGGGATTTGGCTGGTCAGGGTTAAAGCGGTGAAAGCTCAAACTCAGAAAGGCATAGTTTTGGGAGCGCACCGACTGCCGCGCGCTAGAAAATAGCCCATGGCCCCGCCGTACAGCCTCGAGATCGAGCTGCTTGCAAGGGCAAAGGGCGCTTGGGCTGCAGCTCAGGCAGCGTAGGAACGACGTGCATTTCCACCGCGAGTGTAGCAGTGTCTGTTTAGGGCTTTCCGCCTACCCAAACTTATCACGATGGCCGCTCTTCGCATGTCCGCTCCCACCTCCGTGGCGCTGCGCTCCAGCGTCCGCAGCGCCAAGCCTGTGCTGCCTGTTCGCCGCGCTGTGCGGTCTGTGGTCGTCCGCGCCCAGGCTAGCGAGGAGCAGCTGGGCTTCAAGGTGCGCGGGGGAGGTCGGACCGCAAACTTGGTTCCGGAGCGCCTCCGAGCGCCCCGATCAGCTGGAATAGAAAAATAACTGCGATCAAGGACGTCTAGACTGGAACCGGGAGTCTGGAAGGGCGCCCTATGCTTGCGCGGCCGAAGCTTCGCTGGAAAGGAAGGGGGCCGACCGGGGTTTGCAAGGGTGCGCGCGCTGGTGGCGACGAAATGGCATACAAATACAGGATGAAACGATCGCCTTTCTGCAATGGCCTTGGGCTTTTATCGCGGGAGTACACGGGATTCAGCGTGGCGGAGTTGTCGGAGCGCCCGTCAGCGGAGAGCAGAAGAAGACCGTGACAACAGCATACTTGTTGCAGATTTGGATGGCAACATACAGCGCGTGAATGACCGCATGCAGCAGCGACCGAGTCAGTCGTGCGTCGGATGCGCAACATCCTAACACCTCACTAACTGGCTCTGTCTTGCTTGCTGTCCGCAGGTCGGCACCGTTGCCACCATGTCGTCTGTCGCCGCCTCGTGGATGATGGCCGGCAACGCTCAGGCTGCTACTGAGCTGGCGTCTCTGGCCGCCAGCGACAACCGCGTGGCCATCCTGGCGACCCTGCTGGTGCCCGTCCTGGGCTGGGTGGGCTTCAACATCTTCGGCTCTCTGCAGGCCCAGCTGGCGCAGATGGACGCCAAGAACAAGAACGCTGTGCCCGCCGCTATCGGCATGGGCGCTGCTGCTTCCCTGCTGTTCGCTCAGTCGGCTGAGGCGTCCACCGAGATCGCCACCCTGGCCGCCAGCGACAACCGCGTGGCCATCCTGGCGACCCTGCTGGTGCCCGTCCTGGGCTGGGTGGGCTTCAACATCTTCGGCTCTCTGCAGGCCCAGCTGGCGCAGATGGACGCCAAGAACAAGAACGCTGTGCCCGCCGCTATCGGCATGGGCGCTGCCTCTTTGCTGTTCGCTCAGTCGGCTGAGGCGTCCACCGAGATCGCCACCCTGGCCGCTAGCGACAACCGCGTGGCCATCCTGGCGACCCTGCTGGTGCCCGTCCTGGGCTGGGTGGGCTTCAACATCTTCGGCTCTCTGCAGGCCCAGCTGGCGCAGATGGACGCCAAGAACAAGAAGGCCGTGCCCGCCGCTATCGGCATGGGCGCTGCTGCTTCCCTGCTGTTCGCTCAGTCGGCTGAGGCGTCCACCGAGATCGCCACCCTGGCCGCTAGCGACAACCGCGTGGCCATCCTGGCGACTCTGCTGGTGCCCGTCCTGGGCTGGGTGGGCTTCAACATCTTCGGCTCTCTGCAGGCCCAGCTGGCGCAGATGGACGCCAAGAACAAGAACGCTGTGCCCGCCGCTATCGGCATGGGCGCTGCTGCTTCCCTGCTGTTCGCTCAGTCGGCTGAGGCGTCCACCGAGATCGCCACCCTGGCCGCTAGCGACAACCGCGTGGCCATCCTGGCGACTCTGCTGGTGCCCGTCCTGGGCTGGGTGGGCTTCAACATCTTCGGCTCCCTGCAGGCCCAGCTGGCGCAGATGGACGCCAAGAACAAGTAATTTTGCAGCTTGCACGTGAGCGGGCAGCTTTCTCAGCAGCCGAGCGTAGCGGAGCCTATTGTGCCCTGCATTTTGTGCATCGTTAGCGGCTGCGTTGCGGGTGCCGAGTGTGCTTGCCGTGAAAGTCGTTCGCATACGGGACTTCGGACTACGAGTGCCGATGCTTAATGGAACGCCAGGTGGTTTGTGTCCAGGGTTTGCTGTTGCAATGCGCACGAAGAGGCGCGGCGCTTCTGGGGACGACGGACGCTAGGAACCTGGATATGTGGGATGGGGCGGCCGAAGGGCGACGCTCGGAAGATGCATATGCGGCAAGTCCTCTGTCTGTGGTCGGGGGAGGGTGCGTTGCGGTGCGTCGACTTGAGACCGGCCTGAGACTGCGGTGGTGATTGTACATGTCCCTTAAATGTTCGCCGGTTGTGTCGTTTGTCACGTTGGTTGGTGCGTGGCTGGCGGCCTGCCGTTGCAGCGGTCAGAACAGTTGTGCCAGAGGCGAGGGTCATTCGGCAATGAGCAGGACTAGCAATGTTGGCAGGTGCGGAAAAGTCCACTCTCAATGCGTCGTGCAATTTACGATGTGGCAAGCCGGGCCGGTGCAATATAGGATCAAGTAGGTGCCCACAATGATTTCAGTGTGTGATTCCCAAATAACCAACCACCAACCCGAGAAGATTAAGCTTATTCCGTGTGTCCTCCTTGTGGGGGTGGTGTTACAAAGGGGCGCGGGCGCAGCTGTGCGCGACCAGCAGTGCGCATGGGAATGTGCGGCGGGCGCACCTCTGCCAACAGCCTTTGAGCAACCCTCCAGTTTTGTCACTCCGTGTAACGGATTCCCGACCGAAGTCACCACGTTGCGGGAACGGGAAGAGGGGCTCAGCGCATGGGCAGTGGCTGACGGAGAGAAGCAGGGGACTCCGGGACTGGAACCATTCCCCGATTCCCGTCGAGTAAAGCAAAATGCGGTGCGAATGGAAGCGGCGGCAGCAAATGAGAAGGAGAAGCAGACGTGTGCAGCAGGGTTGCGGACGGATCCACAGACGGGAATGCTTCCCTAATAAGCTTCAAGCGTCTGACAAGCGAGACTGCACAGCTGCACTCATACACGCGTCAGTACCCTGCACGAAACGGCATCTAATCCTGCATACCGCATGCACAACAGCACCTCCAAGACACGCCGTGGCACATGCGGCCGCAGTCCGACAACTCGACGCCACACGCGGCGTGCCCCTTGGTAAATCAGCTCTGGCCATACTCATCATGCCGACTACGTACACCACGGTATGTTTCGACCGTCTCTACCCAACAAACAAGCTACGGCTCTCACCACGTCAGTCAACCAAAGCAATGGCCCGCTACATCACCGACGTTGTCAACTGGCCAGCACCAGACCGCTGATCCCGAACTGCCCCCACGCCGCCATCAGCGCCTCCCGCTCCGCCGCCCACCCGGACTTGAGCTTCACGGTGCGGCCGGGTCCAGTGCCCGCCGCTGCCGCCGCCGCGCCGCCCGCCCTACCTCCACCTCCTGCCCCGCGCCCGCCGCCTCGGCGCCGCCCTCCGCCCGGCACCTGCTGCCCCTCAAGCGGGAGCGCCTGCCCATCGCCATCGTCCTGTTGCAGCATCCAGCACAAGGGGCGGCACCGGTCGTTCAGAAGTGGTTTACAATTGCGGTGTGGTTGCAGCAGCGTGCAGGTCAGGCGGCTACCAGTGTCAGTGCCAGTGTCAGTGTCATACACTGCCAGTCCAATGAGTCCATGTCAAGCCGTGCGCTGGCACCGCAGGCCCGGACCCACCTGCACCAGCAGCGGCCCCGCCGCCCGGCACCCAGGCGGGCTGCGGCCGAAGGGTTCCTGCGGGCCGGCAGCGGCGGCGTCAGGTCCACTGGGTGGGAGGCGCTGAGAGAGAGGGCCAGGAATGCGGCATGGATACCATGGATATCAACACCACGTAGCACCGCGTAGGCCACGTGCCCATAATGGCTGTACCAAAGCAACGGTCACAAAGCCATCTCCACGTGCGCACGCGCGCAGTCGCGCGGTGTGTTGAGAGAGGTTTGTTAACAGCCTTTCCGCTCCACCGCTCAGGAGCCCACTCACCGCGGCGCCGCGGCCCGCCCGCCCGCCTCCACCACCGCCTCCACCACCGCCTCCGCCACCGCCTCCGCCACCGCCTCCGCCACCGCCCCGGCTCTTCCCTGCGGACACAGCGGGTCGCATGCAAGTGAATGTACATTGATCGTGTATGGCACACGTGCTTCAGCAGAACGCGGCTGCTCCCTAGCCCTGTCGTGGCTGCCACTGCTGCGGTTTCTAATCGTCCTGCCTGCAGCCGAGCACAGGCCCAGGGCCGTACCTGTGGGCGGCGAGCTGCCAGTCACGATCTTGCCGTATGACGGCCGCGGTGGCGCCGCCATAGGGGCGGTGGCCTTGCCCTGCCGCTTGGCTCGCTGCGCCTCCTTTGCCTGCCGTGTCATGTGAAGCATTTCAGGGGCGCAGGGTCAGAGGCAGAGGCAGTCTGAGAATACGCCTGGTACGCACGTACAGCATGCGCTTGTGCATGGGAGGTGCGGTATGGGCATCAAAGCAGGTCCGTGCCGTTGTCCCGCCGGAGCCCTATAGACACCTACCGCCTTCTTCGCCGCCTTGCGTTCTGCCTTCTCTGCCGCGCGCCGCTGCGCCGCGGCGTCGCCAGCGCCGCCGCCTTCCTCACCCTCTGCAGCCAGCCAGACACGGAGGGCTCTCTGAGCCGCAGCATGAGCGCCCTCCCCTCAACCCCCACCCCCCAATCGCCCAGCATCTCTGGGTGTCCAGGCTGCGTGGCCGGCCCTTCAGACCCCGACCGCCCATCAAAGCGTTCATGCGGAGACCCACGGCACCGCTACCTCGAGTCATGGCGCCGCCCAGGGCCCCCGGGCGCAGCCCAGCCCCCCCTTGATTGGTTTCTTGGTTTTGAATGCGCTGGTATTTACACCCCTCCCCCTTCCGCCTACTTGTCACCACCGTGCGCTAGTGGAGGTGGTGGCCGTGTCCACGACCAGCGGCAGTGACCGAGGATGCCCAATTAAAGGCCCACTCACCGCTGCTGTCATCGTCATCCCGCTGCTGCTGCTGCTGCTGCATCTGCATCTGCATCTGCCGCTCGCCCTCGCCCTCCTCTGCTTCAGGCCCGGTCGGCTCCTCTGCCATGCCGTGCCCGCGCGTGCCCTGCTGCTCCTGCTCTTCCGCTTCATCGTCTGGCTCCTCCTCGCTCTCCTCGCCAGCGGCTGCTCGGCGCCCGCCGCCCAGCGGCTTTGCCATCGCCTCGATGGTCGTACGCAGGTAGAATCTTGTACGGCACGCCTCGTGGTACGGCACGCCGCCCAGTGCCGCGTACGGCACGCCGTAGCGCTCAGCCGCCTCCAGCGCCGTCACCAAGCCGTAACGGGGGCTCTGCAGGTGGGGGTGTGGCGCCGGACACGCCCGCGTTCAAGCGGCTCAGGAAGAAGGCAGAACCACCGGAGGCGTGGGCAAGGCGCACACGGAAAGTACCACCGTGCGAAATCATCTCGCTCTGCCGGTCCTCGTCAGCATTATGCCGTTATGCGCCAGCCGTGTACGCTAGCATTCAACCTGCTAAAACCTAGCTAACTTGTTCCCATTGTGTCCATGGCCCCCCTGGCGTGCACGGACGCCTGCCCGCTGATTCGGGCTATGTAAGTATCAAATGTAAATGTAACTGTAGCTTCGCCTTGACGGCCGCTCAGCCGGCCCCAACCCTGGGGCAGCATTCTCACCGCGTGCTCGCACTTCTCACACAGCCGGCAGCTCAGCAGTGCGAAGACATAGCGGCTGGCCTGTCCGCACTCCACGCACAGCGTCCTGCGCCGTGCCGTGTAGCACTCCTGCCGTGTAGCACAAGTGGCGGCGCGGCAGACTCAGGGGCTGCCGTGTGTTTGCCCGTCTTCCCTGGCCCCCAAGCAGTACTGGGGCTAGTGTGCCCACCACCGAGAGCCAGCTTATCTGCCACCCAGGCCGCTGCCAGCGTTCTTTGCCCCTCCATGAACTACCGGTATCTCACGAGGCCTCAGCCGCACCTGCCAGCTCATCCCTCGGTATTGACGCGCCCAGCCGCGTGCCTCGCAGCGCGGCTGCCACACCTCGTCCGCAAACGCCACCTCCTTCAAGTGCCGGCAGCACGCGGCCAGACGCACAGCGTCCGGGGCGGACAGCAGGGGCAGCACCTACAGGTTGCAGCGCAGTGGGGTGCCGATGAATTGAAGACCGGGGTTTGGTAGGGGGGAAGCAGGGAGGAGGCAGGGAAGACGGGCATATGGCTGTCACAAGCTTCCGGGAGGCCCTAGTCCAGTAAACTCGGCAGTGCGGTCCAGAAGCAGCTCGTGATCGCTTACGCTGTTGAGCAGCAGCGGTGCGGGTAGCAGCGCCACAAAGTCGGGACCTTCGGTGAGGTCAGCAGGGCTTGCATGCGAACTCGCGTGCACTGCGGCCCCTTCTGCCATAGCTGCCTAGTTCTACAGTATGTTATGGATGCCGTTGTTGTGAAGGCAGTTACGTTTGCCCGAATACCCCAAGATTCGCGTCAAGGGTTCTGTCGATCGCAATTCAAGCTTTGCTAGCTTGCAAGCAACCTTTTTGAGTGTCCCCGGTAGCGAATCAGGTGCATAATTACAGCTTTCATCACCACGAGTTACAAGTTGGGATTGAACAAAGGCAATTGGCCGGTCCGTGCCACCGTTGTCGCCGCGGCACGAAACCCCAGCCTTGAGTTGTGCACAGCCCTTTCCCTTGCCATGCAACCACGACTTCCGCAACCGTGCCAAGACTGCAAGGCACCGCACGTGACGGCCTTAGGCTCTGCACTCATTACGAGGTCCTCACCGTCCACACCCCTGCCTCTACGGGCCTCTACGTCCGCAGCTTTAGGCCCACGTCACCATGCCGCTCCTTTCCCAACTGCAACCTCACTGATGAGTAATGGCACCACCCCTCGACAGCTGCAGCGCTACCGGTGCTGTTGCTGTTGTAGCAGCGGCGAGATCACTGCCGCCAGGGCTGGGTTGGAAGCCATCAGGGCGCGCAGCTTTGCAGGGTCGCTCAACAGGGCCTGCGGGCAACGAAGCCGGGGAAGCCGATTTAGTGGGTGGAGTGCAATTTACCGTATGAGGGCGGTGTGCTCAACTGCTGCATGGCAGGATGCGCATCTACACACCCTTTTTCGTCAAGCGGCGCAGCTGCACCGGCAACTGAAATTCCCAGATGCAACTTAGTGTCCTGATGCAATGCCCCACCTTGATCATGTCCGGGGACACGCCGCCGCCGCCGCCGCCGCCGCCGCCGCCACCTGAGGCTGGCTGCTGCTGCTGCTGCTGTTGCTGCATCTGCTGCGGCTGCTGCTGGTGCTGGTGCTGCATCTGGTGCTGCGGTGGTCCTGGGAACGCGGCTTGCTGCTGCATCGGCTGCTGCTGCTGCTGCATCGGCTGCTGCATGTGGTGCTGCGGAGGCGGCGGCTGCAGGTCTGCATACAGGGCATCGCCGTAGTCCCCACTCATCCGCTGCTGCTGCAGAGGCTGCTGCTGCGCCGCGGGCTGCGGCCGCCACTGCTGCTGCTGCTGCTGCGGTGCCCCGCCGGGTGTGCCGATGCTGCCTTGGGGTCCGGCGCCGCCCAGGCTCCGGGCGGAGGGGAGCCCACCCCCGCCCGTTGACGGTGCCCGGTTCATACCCCCACCGCCAGCCGAGCCCGGCGTCGGCGCAAACAAGTCATCATACAACGAGTCGGCGTCAGCGCTCGGCAGTGGCTGCAGTGCTGGCGGGCGGTACCCGCCCCCGCCGCCGCCCCCACCGAAGCCGCGGCCGCCGCCGCCACCAGCTCCGCCGCCCGGCGGCGGAGGGAGGCTGCTGCTGCCGCCAGGGCCGCCGGCAGGCGGCCGCGGCGGCGGCGGCCCCATCCCGCCGCCAGCGCCTGGAGCTTGAGCTGGCGCTGGCGCCACCGCCCCGACGTTTCCTGACATGCGTTGATAGTCATCGACGTGCTTTGAGGGAGCCCGGCTGCTGCTGCCGCGGCCGCGCATGTCGCCGCGCCGGCGCGTCCCCATCACCACAGGGATCTCATCTAACACATCACCGCCGCCCACAGCCGGCAGGCCCCCCGCCGCGCCGCTGGCGGCGGCTCCGCCGCCGCTAGTGTTGCCGCCGCCTCCGGCGCCGGCGCCGTCCTTGCGCAGCGCGGCGGCGGCGGCGGCGGGGCGCGGCACGTCGCGCGGCCGGCGGCGGCGCGAGAGTGGCTCCGCCGGCAGGAGGGACGCCGCAGACAGCTCCGCCGTGACGGCGGAGCAGTCCCACCTACATACACACACACACACACAGCAAACCATGTGTTTTGCGACTCGGTATTCGGTATGTGGGAGCTTTCAGATATGGCGGCAGGGGATTAGGTGCCATGCATGTTTAATTAATGAGGGGGGGGGTTCCTGGCATGACTAGTTAGGTTGCAATTGCCCCCGAGGCGGCCAGGCAAAATGATACGGAAAGCGTAGGGCAGCCACCGCAAGCCCACCAGCACGCACTGCAGCACTGCAGTCCCCACCTTGTGAGCTTCCGGCTGAGGCTGGCGCGGACCACCTTTGAGCGGCAGTAGCGCCAGAACGACAGAGTGGCGTTGTCGCACACCGACGGCCACGGCCACGCTGCCGCCGCCGCCTCCTCAGCCTCCGCCGCCTCCTCGGCCGCCGCGGCCGCTGCGGCGGCCGCGCCGCCGCCACCATCGCCGCCGCCTGCGGCCGCGGACGCCGCCGCCGCGGCGGCCTCATTTGCGGCGGCGACGGCGGCGACGTAGCGCTGGAAGGCCGGCGGCGGCGGCGGGAACTCGGCCGCCACGTCGGCCTCCTTGGTGTCGTCCGCAACCTCCTCCAGCTTGCGAGCCACCTGCTCGCAGGCCGCCGCCACGGCGGCTCCGTCGCTGCCAGCGGCGGAGGCGCGGGCGCTGGCGGCGCGCTGCTTGAGCTCCGAGGCGCACCAGCGCAGGGCCTCCACCTGCCGCCCCAGCTCGCTGCCGCTGATGGAGCCGCCGCCCTGGTGTCGTGTTGCGTGGGGACGGACACACGGCAATGGCAGACCGGATGGTTCCTTGGTTAGCGCATGGTGACATGAGTGCAGCGCGTGTACCGGTAACCAATGAGCGCACGTGGCCCAGCCGGAGGTGCGTGAGCTCCGGGTTCTCCCCAAATGACGCCCTGCTTCACCAAACCTAATGGAACCCCGCAAGCCTCCCAGCAGCCTCCTTCATCCCTCCTTCTACTCAAGGCCGCAATCTGCCCCCTCCACTCACAACCAGCTCCTCCCACCCAAGACCCAGGGTCGGGGGTCCGGCGCACCTGGGCCGAGTGCACCTTGGCAGCGCCCTGCCGCAGCGCCGCGCGCCCCAGCGGGTAGCCCGCCAGCCCGAACCGCTCGTTCAGCGCCAGCAGCTGCGCCGCCAGCGCGGCGTTCTGCGGCCCCAGGAATGGGAGCACCGCCAGCAGCGCCGTCACCAGCGCAGCGGACTCGGTCAGCGGCGGCACGTCCTCCTGTGTGGGTGGGTGCAGGCGTGGTGCGGCGGTATGAGGAGATTTCGGGGGTGCAGCTAGGATGGTGGGGCGTGCAGTTGGACAGTGCTTGGGTGGGATGGTGACTCGGTGGTGCGGCGCTGCGTGGCGTGGCGTGGCGTCGTATGAAGTGAAATGGATGGAACACACTCACCAGGCGTCTGACTGACCCCGCTAATAAGCACACCGACCACCGACCACACGCACCCACCCACGCAGGCACGCACCTACACCTCCCACACCTCCCACGCCGCGCGCGCCCACCCCCACCACACCGCACGCCCACAGCCGCTCTCTGCCCTCCACCCACCCGCAGCCGCTGGTCGCGCGGAGCGCTGGGCGCCAGGCTGAGGTCTGGGTCGAGCAGCATGCGCAGCGCGTCCAGCGCCTGCCCCGCAACCACCTGCGCCTCGGCCGCCTCGGCGGCGGCGGCGGCGGCGGCGGCGGCGCCGCCGGCGGCGGGGTTGAGAGCGGAGGTTGCGACCTTGTGAATGAAGCGGGCGATGACCGACACGACGCGCGCGTCCAGCAGCGCCGCCTGTGACATGTGTACCGACATGCAGTTACAGCGGGTGGGAAGCGAACATGAGGCGGGGGCGAGGAGCAGGGAATAAACGCAACTGACGCCACGTGGAAGCTCAGGGGGCAACCGCAATAACAACCCCAAGCGGCAAGCTGGCTCAACCAGAACGTGAAGCAGCATGCCTTCACCCCTACCTAGCTCTTACTACTCTTACACGCACCGCACCTTGAGCGTGGGTTTGTACGCCAGGGGCACCAACAAGTCGAACAGCCGCCGCGCGTCCGTCAGCGCAACAGCCGGCGACCCCGGAAGCGCCGGCGGCGCCGCCCCCGCCCCCGCCCCCGCCCCCGGCGGCGCTCCAGCACCGCGCACGACGGCCGCCAGCGCCTCCACCAGCGGGGCCGCCAGGAAGGCGGGCATGCCGCCGCCCAGCCCCGCGCCGCGCACCACGGCCCGCACGGCGGCGCAGCGCACCATGCGCGCCTCGCTGCCGTAGGCGAAGCCCAGCAGGCGCAGGAACTGGGGCGACACGGCCTCCAGCGCGCTGGTGCGGAGCGGGGGTTGCAAGGATATGTGGCCAAGTGGTAGAAGGGGAGAGGAGGAGGGGAGGTGAGGGGGAGGTGCGGTGGGAAAGGAAAGGAAGGGGGGGACTAGGAGTAAGGAGGAGAAGGAGAAGGCGGTGGGTCACCGTGGCTCATGCAGTCATGCCAGACCCCAGAAGGGTTAGGCGGGCACAGTGGAACTCGGGCGGATGGCTAATGGGAGGGGTCAGGCAGTGCAATCCAGCTGCGTGCATACAATCCAGCACGGCGCCCATATGGCTGGCTGGAAGTCCGGCTTTACCTCGCCAGCGCGGACCGCCGCGCCATGTTGGAGGGCGGCGGGAAGGCCGCCGGCGCCTGGCCCTGCTGCTGCTGCTGCGCCGCGCCGGGCGTCACCGGCGGCGGCCACTCGCGCGGGAACACGTCCCCCAGCAGCACCATCAGGCAGTAGGCCGCCTCCGGCGCCAGCGCGGTGCTGGACGGCTCGCGCCCCTCCGGCGGCGGCGGCGAGGCGGCGGCGGCGTCCTCCGCCGCCGCGGCGGCTGTGAGGATCACGCCCAGGCCCAAGTGCGCCCGGTCGGCGCAGGCCTCGGGGCGGTAGCTGTGCGCCAGGCCGAAGGCGGCGGGAAGCACCGCCGGCTCCCAGACGGCCTCCACCCAGGCGCCCAGCGCCGCCGCCGCAGCCAGCCGCGCCGGCAGCAGCTCCGGCCCGCACGCCGGCGGCGCGGCGCCGTGCACGTGCGTCGCGCCAACCGCCGCGGACGCCGCCAGGCTGTCGTATGAGTGCACGGCGGCGGCGGCGTGCGCCGCCAGCAGCGCGTCGACGGCGCCGCGGCTGCGCAGCCGCAGGCCGCCGCCGGCGGCGCCGCCAGGCGCCGCCAGCGGCCGCAGCGCGAGCAGCAACGCGGCGAGGGCGCCGACGGCGGCGGCGAGCAGGGCGACGGCGGCGCGGCGGTTGCGGGCGCGGTCGGTGGGGTCCACGGCGTCGCCACCGACAAAGGCCCAGGCGCCGTCAGAGGCGGTGGCGCGCAGGGCCGAGGTGCCGGTGCGGACAGCCCGCTCCAGGACCGGCAGCGCGCCCTGCGACACATACATCGCATGTGCGTGATACCGGTGTGGGGTGTTGCGGTAATGGGGTCTTGTGGATGGTGTTTGGGGATGTTGCCTTGCAACACCGCCAGGGACGGACGTGGACAATCACGTTCGCATTCACATGATGCGATGGTCCTAAGGAGCGCATGCAGCCACCCCACCTGCCCGTACAGCTGCGCCGCCGTCAGCCGGCCGCCGGGGCCGCGCAGCGCCGCCCCCAGCAGCTCCAGGGCTGACGTGGCGGCGGCGGCGGCGGTAGGCCGCTCCGCGGGGCCGGTGCTCGGGCCGCCGGCGCCGCGGATGAGGGCGGCGGCGGCTCGCGGCTCGACGTCCCGCGGCGCGGCGCGGGCGGCGTAGGGCGTGTTGGCCGCGGCGGAAGCGGCGGTGTTAGCGCTCGCAGTGGTCTGCACGATGGCGGCGGCGGCGCAGAAACCGCGACGCGCACTTGAGTACGTCCAGGCCAGCCACGCAAGAAGCAAGACAACCGCGCATGCATGTCTGCTTATTTTACACATCTACGATTCATGCACGTAGGCACACGTAGGCACACATAGGCACACATAGGCACAGACAGGCACACACAGGGTGCTGGAACCCACCAGCCGCGGCAGCCCCTCATCCAGCAGCCGTAGCAGGGCTGGTAGCCCGCCGCCGCCCGCCAGAGCCTGGCCCGCCTCCGCGCGGCCCTGTGTTGGTTTGCAAGATGTCAGGCAAGCATCCGGGCACAGTCCGTCGAGGTTGGGTGTGAACTCGACTCAAAAGCAGTATCTGCTTGGCGCTGAGGGCACAAGCGAAGCAAAGCGCTCATGGCCAGCTCTTGCTGTGCTCTTGCCCGTGTGCCCATGCGGCATGCACGTGTGCCCATGCGGCATGCACGCACCTGCAGCTCGCGCGCAGTGCGGCGCGCCTGGTCTACGTCCACCCCCAGAGCTGTCAGCAGCTTGGCGCCGCTGGCGCCGCTGGCGGCGCTAGTGCCGCTGGTGGCGCTGGGGCCGGCCGCCGCCAGCAGCTCGGCCTCGCCGCGGGCGGCGTCCGCGATGGCGCCTGCGGCGTGCATTGCGCCCATCGGTGTCAAGCCATTGCGGCTGGCCAGGTCAGGCAGATGGCGGCACGCTTGCGCGGCACGGAGGGCAACAGTCAAGAGGGAATGCCACAGCTCGGATCCTGTTTGCCGCACATGACACGCCACGCCACGCCACGCCTCACGCACCCGCGATGGGCAGCCAGCCCGCCAGTGCGCTCGGCCGCGTGTCCCGCACCACCGCCAGCAGCAGCGCGCTGCCGTACAGGCACTCGGGCTGGAAGGACTGCAGGCACACAAAAACAAGCACACAGGCACACAGCGGGGGTTGGCACGAGGGCATACGAGGAAATACACGGGAAGAGAGAGGATCAGCGGAGAAGGTATGGATGCAGCATGATGCCGTACTGGGCGGGGTGTGACATGCCACTGACACACGCACCGTGTCGTCCTCCTCGTCGTACAGCATCGCCCCCCGGTGCGCCGCGTCGCCGCCGCCGCCCGCCGCAGCCGCCGCCAGCGCACGAGCCGCGCGCCCGCGCAGCTTGACGGCGCGCAGCAGCGTGGCCAGCGCCGGCCGCGACGCCGCCAGCGCCGCCACCGCCGCCTGGCGGCCGGCGTCGCCGCCGGCGCACATCTGCAGCAGCGTCTGGATGGCGGGGCCGCAGGTGCCGTACACGGAGCCCATGTCGCGAGGCACGCTGACGGCGCCGCCGGTGGCGGCGGCGCCGCCGCCCGCCAGCATCTTGACGGCGGCGTCCGCCGCCAGCGCGTCGCAAAGCATGGCGGCGATCTCGGCGGCGGGCCCGGCGCTGCCGGCGCCGGCGCCGCCGCTGGCGGCAGCCGCCGCCGCCATGGCGGCGGCACCAATGGCGCGGCGCGCCGCCGGCGCGCCGCAGCCGGTAGCGACGGCAACGGCGTCCTCCGCCGCCGGGTCCAGCGCCCGGATCAGCGCCGCCAGGCCGGTCCGCGCCGCCGGCGCCGTCACCACCGCCAGGCCCGCAGGCGTGGACAGCAGCGGCACCAGCAGCATGCGCAGTCCCGCCAGCAGCGACATGAGGTTGGCGCTGAGGTGCGAGGAGGTGTAGGCCGCGGCCTGCTGCTGCGAGGCGGCGGCGTGCGCGGCCGCTGCGTCCTCGGCGCCGCGCGCGGCGGCGGCGGCCGCCGCCGCCGCCGCCGCATCCAGCGCCTGCCGCAGTACCGCCAGGTGCGCGTGCGCCGCGTCCACCGCCATGGCCAGAGATGCAAACAGCGGTCGGCAGGCGAGGATCTGCAGTGTCGGCTCGTCTGGCGTCGGCGGCTCCGGCAGCGGCGGCCGGCCGTCGGCGCCGGGGCCGCCGCCCAGCGCCGCCGCCAGCTCCGCGCCCAGCAGCGGCACGGTGCTGGCGGCGACGGCGCCGCCGGCGGCGACCGCCTCCGCCAGGTCAGGCAGCGCGGCGGCGATGGCGGAGAGCTGCTTGACGGCGTGGATGGCGCTGGCGGCGGCGCCGGTGGTGCGGCTGGCGGCGTCGGGCAGCGGGTTGTCGCCGACGCCGGGCGCCGCCGCCGCCAGCTTGCCCGCCTCCACCGCAACCGTGCCCACCAGGTCGGCCACGGCCAGCCGCCGCATGACGCGCGCGGCGGCGGCCGCCACGGCGGGCGCGCGCCGCCGGTGCACCATTGCCAGCAGCAGCGGGCCCATGGCGGCGGTGCGCGGTGCCTCCGCCCGCCGCGTCGAATCGGGGGCTGAGCCCGCGGCGGTGGCGGCGGCGCCGCCACGCGCGGGGCTGCGGGAGTGGCGGCGCCCGCCGCGGGGGCTGCGAGAGCGCGACCTGGACTTGGAACGCGAGCGGCGGCGCGCGTCGCGCCGCCGCCCGCGCGAGCGAGACCGGCTGCGAGAGCGGGAGCGCGAGCGGTCTCGGGCGCGCGACCGGGAGCGAGACCGCGACCGGGAGCGGGAGCCCCGCCGCCGGCTGCCGCTTTTCCGGGAGCTGCGGCCGCCGCGGTCGTCGGCTCCGCGGTCCGAACGCTTTTTGTCCTTGTCCTTTGTCCCGTCTTTGCTGCCGTCCCGCTTGTCTGCTTGGTCCCGGCCCCGCTCCTTGTCGTCTTTGGCTTTGCCGTCCGCGGCAGCGGCGTCCTTGGCGTCTGCGTCGGGCTTCGCCACCTCCATTGCATCACCGCCGCCGCCGCCGCCGCCTGCGCCGCCGCCCTTGGAGCCCTCCGAGTCGCTACTGCTGCTGCTGTCATCGCTGCTGCTACTGCCGCTGCTGCTGCTACTGCTGGAGCCGCCGCTCCGGGCGCTGCGCTCCGCACCTTCGCCGGCCGCATCGGCGGCGCCACCGCCGTCGTCTTCGCCCGGCCCCGCCTCCGCCGCCGCTTCGGCGTCCGCGGCCGCGTCGACGCCTGCCGCGGCGGCGGCGGTGCCGCCGCCGCCACCAGCCTCGCCGTCGGCGCCGCCCTCGAAGCCCTCAGCGCCGCCGTAGTAGTCCTCAAAGTCATCATAGAATGCGTCGTACTGCTCATCTGTTTGTGGTTGACGAGCACACATGAAACGAAACGAAGCAACATGAAAATGTTAGGGAATCGAGCACTGTCGTGGCGTCAGCAACCGGATCCCCTAGGCCTGCCGCCCGCTGCCCCAAACAAGCGCCGTGTCCACTCACCGCCCTCGCCGCCCTCCGCGCCGGCGCCGCCCCCGCTGCTGGCCCGCCGCATCCGTGCCGCCGCGCTACCACCGCCGCCGGCGGCGCCAGGCGCGCCGTCTCCCGCCGCTGCATCATCGTCATCGTCACCGTCGCCGCCGGCCGCCGCCGCCGCCGCCCCGGCCATGTCGACATCCTCGTCATCCCCGCCGCGCGCCTGCGCATCTCCGTAAGTGGCGGTGCTGTCGCCGGCTGCTGCTGCCGGGGCCGCGCCGCTGCCGCCGCCGCCGCCGCCGCCGCCGTGCTCCTCCTTGACCTCCTCCGCCTTGCCGACCGGCTCCTCCTTCACCTGCAGCATCCCAACACGAAGTCGCGCACACTTCATCTGACCGTATTGGATCGTTCAGCAAGCCACACCGTGCCGCGTTTCTCGTCCTCAGCAGCGCCACGCGGCACGCTCCCGAAGCCCCCCCCCCCAGGGCCCAGCCCTTCTCCCTTCGCCCACCTCCTTGGCCTGCTCCGCCTTCACGTCCGCTGCCTCGCCGCCCGCCTCCTTCGCCTGCTGCTGCTGCTGCGGCTGCCCCTCCTCCTCCGCGGGCGGCGGCGGCGGCGGCGGCGGCGGGCGGTACTTGCCCAGCAGGGCCTCCGCCGCGGGGCAGGGGCAGGTGAGCGTGAGGCCGTCCGCCACCGCCACCGCCAGCCGCACCAGGTCGGCGGGCGGGTTGGGCAGCCGCAGCGCGGAGGTGACCTGTGTTAGAAGCCACGAGGAGATAACAAACAAATTAAAGACCGTGCATGCAATGACCTGTGTACGTTTGTGAGTGATGGTGAAGCGCCGTGTTGTGGATGAGTGGTAAAATGAGCAGGCATAATGAGAAGGAGCTTGGGGCATTCCGGCCGAGGGCGCAGGGCGCGGAGTGAAGGCGGCGAGCACAAACATAGGTTTACACGACACACGAAAGAACAACTCGAGAGACTCGAGAGGGTCGGTCGGCTGGGGTGGCAGCGGCACCCAGCGGCGCCCAGCGGCGCCCAGCGGCACCCAGCCTGGCGGTTCCACACCCACACCCACAACAGGGCGCCCCGCCACTCACGTGCGCGGCGGCGCCCGTGGCGAGCAGCAGCGGCGCGGCGGGCGCGCACACGGCCAGCAGCACCGCCGCCGCCACGCCCGCCAGACCCACGTCCACCTCCTCCAGCCGGTTGCACCTGCGGCGGCGGGGCGGTTGGGTTGGGTGGGTTGGTTGGGTGATGGCGTGTGGTGTGTGGGTGAGGGCGTGGGTGAGGGCGTGGTGTGTGGTCAGTCGATGTGCGGCATCCAGACCGGTGTCGTCACCAGCAACCCAAGCCGCCGTCAGCAACACGCACACACGCCCTCTGGATGCAGGAGCAGCAGCGGCAGCAGCGGCGGCAGCAGCAGCCATGCCGCAAGCACAAGCCGCGCACGCACGGAAACACACCCTCTCCTCCACCCTAACACACCCACCTGCCGCCCGCCAGCAGCTGCGTCCAGTCGCTGGCCATCTCAACCAGTCCGTGCAGCTCCGCCCGCCCCACGCCGCCTCCTGCTGCTCCTCCTGCCCCTGCCCCTGCCCCAGCTCCAGCTCCGCCACCGCTCGGCCGGCCTCCGGCAGCGCCGCCGCCGCCACTGGCGCCCCCGGCGGGCGCCGCCGCCGCCGCCGCCAGCGCCAGCTCCAGGTCTGCGGCGGCGCCGCCCAGCGCGCGGCACACGGCCTTTGCGGCTGCCATGAGCGGCGCCAGGCGGCCGGCGGGCGGTGAGCTGGATATGCGGCTGTGGCTGCGCCCCACCTGCGCGCGGGAGGGTGCGGGTGGGTTGGCGTGTGTGTGCATTTGTGCAAGGATGCGGGTGCGGGTGCGGGTGACTTTGGTCGCCAGCGGTAGAAGGAACCCCGGTGCGGGTGCGGGCATGGGTATTATGCGTTGCTCAAATCCTCATCTACACATCCACAGCACCTACCCCGCCCCCGCGCGCCCCCGCCTGCCGGCGCCGTGTGCTCACCTGCTTGTAGTAGGCGGCGGCCTGCCGCAGCGCGGACAGCAGCGCCGGCGGCACGACCTCCAGCGGCAGCAGCGAGGAGCCTGCGTTTGGTGGTACGGGGGGGGGGTGCTTTTGGGTTGGAGGTGTGTGTGAGGGGGTGCCATGCATTTAAATTAATGACGAGGTAGACGTAGACAGACGTTGCAACACACGTTGGCATACCGATGACCGGGGGGGAGTGGGGTGGGTGGGCGGGCCGGCGGGGTCATGAGTGGGTGGGGCCCCACTCAGCTCTCTTGCCATCGCCTGCCACAGCCCTCCTACCCCACAGTGACACTCCTCCTCCGCCCTCAACCATCCTCACCCGGCGGCATGAGCTCAGGGGCCGGCGCCATGGATCCCTCCGGCCACGTGCCCTTGCCACCGCCCGCGTCCTTGCCGGCACCCGCCTCCTCCTTGCCCGCCGCTGCCTCGGCAGGCTGCGGCGCCCGCAGCGGCAGGCTCATCACCGGCAGGCTCAGCCGCGGTCGCTTGCCCCCCCGCCCCTGCTGCTGCTGCTGCTGCTGCCGTTGCAGCAGCGCCTGCTGCTGCGCCTCCAGCGCTGCCTGGTCCTCGGCCGGCAGGGGGTGGTGCCCGTGCCCGCCCGCCGCCGCGCCGCCCGCCTCCGGTGCCGCCAGGGCGCCGCGCACGGCGGCCAGCGGGTCCTGGTCCGTACGGCCGTACAGCTGTACAGACACGGACGTGTACCGCCCGCGCAGTATGACGTGGTCCGTGACCACGGGCTGTGGCACGGGGGGTGGGGGGAGAGGTGTACGGAAAGGCGTGGCGTCGGGATGTGGGGCACGTGATTCGGGCCTGAAGCCTGAGGAGTGCAGCACGCGCACACGACAACCGTGTCCCCTCCCAGCCTCCAAACCCATCGCACAACCACCGTGGCAGTATCTAGATCCAACATGAGCCTCCGGGCCCGGCCCTGGCGCACACCCCTGCCGCCCAAGCCAGCACACGCGCCCCACCCACCTCCGTGGCGAAGCTGCTGCTGCTGCCGCCGCCGCCGTTCGCGCCTTCACCGCCGCCGCCGCCGCCCTGCTGCTCGCCGCCCACCGACATGTTGGACGCAACCAGCGCCGCAAAGCGGCAGCTGCTGGGGTGCGCCAGGTCGCGAGCAAAGGCACGCAGCAGCGGCGGCTGCGGCGGCTTGGCGGCTTCGCCGCCCGCAGCTGCTGCCGCTGCCGCCGCTGCTGCCCCATCTGGGTCGGACAGCACGATCCGCGTGACCGTGACCGGGAAGTCAAAGATGACCTGCGCAGGTGGGTGGAGGGTGGAACGGTCCACGTTTCATGTGGCCGCAGGTCAGCGGGAAAGCGCGGCAAGGTCGCCGCAGCGGCATGGTATGGCGTGAAGGTGTGGCTTCTCTGCACCAGGGGCGCAGAGCTCACGCTCCGCGCTGCAGGCCCCCACGCGTGGCTGGCCTCAGGAGGACCATCGCCTGTTGCATCACGTAGTGACGTGAGACCTGCCAACTGGATGGAGCTGGTTGATAAGGCCTAGCTCCCATGGGTTCCCCCGCTGTAGGCCGCGCAGGTGGCGGGGTGTGCGTGCCTGGGCTGCGTGCCTGCTCTGGCTTTTCCGCCTGCATGGCTTGACTCCCGTTTCCCGCCGCGCCGAGCAGTTTCATGCATCTCTGTATAGCAGGATTTAGATATCCCAGCGCAAAACGAGTGCGCGGGCGCAGCGCAAGACGGCCGATCGTCGCGCCGAAGACCCAACCTGATATATATCGCTAGAAACTAACCTCATTCACATGGTCTCCTGCTCGCTCCTTTGTGAATTTGCGCGAAAACAGCAGGACCTCCTGGCCCAGCAAGGCATCCGCGATGTCCGCCGCTGAATCGCCCGCTGGAGCGCTTGTCATTGTGAATGTTCGTGGCTAATGTAAGTTACCTGCAGAACGATACAGGTCCAGTGTGCGCCATGGCGCGAAAGAACGAAAACTGCAAATTCTTTTCAAGCGCTGCTGTCAACTAATGTCTGGTGCTACTTGTCTGCAGGGTTTGACTGGCGCCTGTTGCTACCCGACTCCGGCATGCGGGCTTGTCAGCGCGATGCATGGGCAAACCGTGCCGACCCGACCAAGACCCAGGTCTTGGGTCCCTGCCGTCCCTCGGCCGTCGCCCATGCCCACGCTAGGCGGCGCTTGTTCTGGCAGCTACCCAAGATGTCGTCGCGTCCAAGTCTGGTGTGGACGCCGCATCCTTGTGCAGCTCTACAAGGTCTACAAGTCCTCTTACATGGTGCATCTACCGTATGACAGGTAGCTAGTAGCTAGCTGGTCAACAGATGTGGCCGACACTCATCACCACGCCGGCCCCCATACATCACCCAAACCAGTCCCAGTCCTCCTGCTCAGCGCCTACAGCTGCCATGCATGCGCCGCTCATGGCAAAGCCAGCCGCCAGCCCATCTAGTGTCTCAGCAGTAACTCAGCACGCCTCACAAGACAACCTCGGTAACCTCAACCTGCTTCTCTGCTCCCAGAGCCCCCGCACCGTTTTGCAGCATATGTCCTCCTGACGACGGTGTTTACTTCCGCGATCATTTGTCCTCCTGCAATTGCATTTTCCGCCCTGGACTGAAGTCATCGGCGATGCGGCCTCCATGCCCCGCGCTCGCCATGCCTCTGCCTCTGGCGGGCCCTCAGCAACTCAGTGCACCTCCGCGATGTGGTCCCAGCCGGGCCTGTCCGGGCGTTGAAGCAGGGGGGGGGGTTGTGGTTACCAGCCCAAACTAAACCAAGCGTTGAAGCAGGGGTGGGGGGCGGCGGGCGGAATCAACAGCGGGGGGCCGGCATCACCAGGGCCGCCGCCGCGTTAACAGGAAACCCAATTTCAACCCCCTGGTGTCTTACGCTCACACTGCCACCTTTTCCCCTACCCGCCGCCCTCCTCCCTCACCTGCGCACGCCGCGCTGCGCCCACAGCTCCAGGAAGGACCCCTTGGCCGCGGGCAGCAGCGTCTCCACACTGGTTAGCACCTCGGCGGGCGCGTCCCAGCCGCCGCCCTCTGTGGTACCGCCGGTATGTTGCACCACGCAGGGGCGGCGTGCAACGGGGTTTGAGGTTTCGTGGGTTGTAAAGGGGTTGCATGGTCCGTCTCCGGCGCGGGGGGGGGAGGGTTTGATAGCCGGCCCAGGGCGGCAGCCTTTGCGCCATGCTCATAAAAGGCCTGCTGGGTTGGAGTGAACAGCATGTCGCCTCCTCCCTGATTCACCCCCACTGACAGCCCCCTCCCGACCCCTACCGACGCACCCGGCAGGCAGCGCACGCAGTCGAACACCACATCCGGGTTGCGCTGGTGCCGCAGCTCGATGTCGCGGCCCTCGCCTGCCGGGGGTTGGGGGCAGGTGGATTGGGTGCGGTGGGGCGGGGTGGGGTGGGCGATGGGGCAAGAGACGAGAGGTGGGAATGACAGGTGAGGCGTCGCACATGCCCTTCCCCCCACGCACCCCAACCGGGGCCGGTGCCAAGCACGCCCGCTTCCGGTCGCACACCCCTGCCTCGCCCCCCTCTCCCCTTCCCTCCCCGCCTTCTCCCTCCGCCCCCTTATCCCCCATGGTCCCCGGTGGCCCCATGGCCGCGCCCGCTCACCCTCGCGTCGGAACATGAGCAGCGTGGAGTGGCTGCGGCGGAAGTGGCGGCCGGGCAGCCCCGCGATGGCGTTGGCGGGCGTCATGTGCACCCAGGTCAGGTTCTCCACGTACACGTAGCCCCAGCCCGCCAGCGCGCGGCACACCGCCTGGGTTTTGGGGTTGGAGGTGTGTGTGAGGGGGTGCCATGCATCTAAGTTAATGACGCGGTAGACGTAGAACAGACGTTGCAACACACGTTGGCATACCGATGACCAGAAGGCATAGGCGGGGGGGGGCCGGGTGGTGTTGGTGTTGGTGGTTGAGATGATGATGGGTGGGGGGTGGATTGGAGTTTGAGGAAAGCGGCGGTGGAATGAGTGGTGGGAGAGGGTGAGTAGCATTGCTGGGGGAGGTGGTGGTGGTGCGCGGGTGAGGGAGGTGCCGGTGAGGGCGGTGAAGGTGGCCGAGGACAAAAGGTTGGAGGCCATGGTGGTGGTGGTTGCGGGAGGCAGTAGCGGGCCGAGAGAGTGCGGGCGGGCGGGCTGACTCCCATGTGGCCGAACTCCCATGCCTCCTTTTCTCAAGCCATCTCCCTTCCCCCAAAGCACCCCATGTGGTAACAGCAACAGTAACAGTAACAGGTGGGTATCGCGTGTGATTTAATCAATGGGCTGGGTTGGGCTGGGCCTCTGTGCGCGGCGAGCCTGGGTGACGCGAGAACGCCGAACAGAGTTACTACTTCGGGGCCGACGACCCACGATGCCAACGACGACCAGATCAACAAGACCAAAGATTACCGCCAAGGACACGAGTATATCCCTCTCCTCCGCGCATTCTGGCTCTGGGTTTTGGTTCTTCGGGTTGCACTGGTCGCTTTGGTTTCTGGAATGAACTACCCCAACACCACCAACCTCCCACCCCAGCCCCCGGCAATTTCTTGCACCACAACCCCCAGCTCCCCTCAGCCCCGCACCTGCAGCAGGCCCTTGTGCGCCCACACCATGATGAAGCCCTTGGGGCACAGCCGCGGAATGGGCAGCGCCCGCAGCCTGCGGGACAGGCGGGGACGGAGGCAGCGGCAGCAAGCGCCAGGGCGAGCGAGCGAGCGTGTGCGCGGCAGTGTGTGTTGCAGCATGATGCTGGATCCCTGCACTTGCACATTGGCGAAGACGCCAGCACCCTCGGCTTGTGCGGTGGTTCCCCACAGCCCAGGCCTGCGCACTCCGCCGGCGGCTCCGGCACACTAGTAGCCGCTGCCGCAACCCTGCCCTCCACCCCGATCCGTCCTGCACCTACAATTCCACATCGACACGCCCCTTACCCTTATCCCCACAAGCCCTGTAACCCACCGCTCCAGCACCGCCGCCTCCTCGCCGCGCTCAAAGGCGTCCGCCGCGTCCGCCGGCTGCCAGCCCGCGTTGACCATGATGCACTGGTAGGTCTTGCCTGCGGCGGCGGTAGCGGTAGCATGGGGGAGGGCAACAGCAGGGAGTGCGTTGTACGTTGAAGGGCAGCAGCCGGGGAGGGAAGAGGTAAGAAGGGCAAGCGAAGTGGGCAGAGCGTGGCGTCGTACCGTGGCATTGAACGAGGTGGTAGAGTGAGCGTCAAAGCTCGCAACGTCACTCGTACCCTACGCACTCCCAAGTTGAAACTGCTGGCCGCTCAAAACCACCCCCTGGTTGCTTCGTTACGTCTGCTCCTCTCCCAGACCCATCCCACGCTTACCGCCTAGCGCCTTGTCGAAGGGGAAGCGCGTCAGGTCTGCCGCCTCGTACCCCCGGCTCGCCGCCGCCGCCGCCTCAGCCGCTGCTGCTGCCGCCGCCGCCGCTGCAGCCGCCGCCGCAGTCGTCGCATCTGCGTCTGTCCCCTCCGGCCCGGCCGCCTTCGGCGCCGTAGGCACCGCTGCCGCCGGCGCCGCCTGCGGCTGCGGCTCGAGCGGCTCCGGCGGCGGCATGGGCTCCGGCGGCACGTACGGCCGCACAGTGCGGCCCCACGACAGCGGCAGCGGCGCTGGCGGGATGCGCAGCTGCACCAGCCCGCCGCCGCCCGCCAGGGCGGCAGCGGCGGCGGCGGCGGCGCCGGCTCCGACTCGGATGCGGCGGCGGATGAGCGCGTTGGTGTCCCGATTGTACTGCGTGACGACCTGGTGGAGCATGTGGCGCGACTGGCCGCCGGCGCCTGTTGTTTCGTTGGTTGTTCAAGGGAGTTGCGATGTGAGGGTTAGAAGGAGGAACGTTAGAGCACGTTCCGCGTAATGATGCGGCTACGGCGCTTGGCAAGCGTGTGCCGTGAAGCAATGATGACACGGCATTGCACCCAAGGTGATGCACTGGCATTACGTAAGCATGTCAGGCATGGGCGGCGGCGCGACTCACCCGGCACACGGGGCTGTCGGGGGCCCGCCGCGCCGCCGCCGCTGCGCTGGCCGCCCGCGCTGCCTGCCCGCCGCCGCCGGCCGCCCGCGGCGCCGTCGCGGCCGCCGGCGCCGCCCTTGCCGCCGCCGCCGACCTCGTAGTCCTCATCGCTCCAGAAGCCCTGCAGGCAAGCGCGTAGCGGCATCGGTTGTTCGAAACGAGTGCGCATATGCCCAACATGACGCCTGCAATACCAGCTGCACGCCCCCAAGCCCCAAACCTGGACCCCGCCAATCCCTCCCTCCCTCCACCCCCGGGGAGCTTAATTCGGGACGGGCGATTGTCGAGTGTTCTCCGTTGTCAGCATAGGCCACGCTCTCCTCCTCGCTCTTTTGCATGGGTATGGTTCAAATTATACACACACACACACACACATACGCACACACACACCTTGAGGTACTGCAGCTCGTCATCCTCCAGGTCGCTGTCGCCGCCGGCGCCGTACAGCAGGTCCTCCATGCCGTACGCCACGTCGCCGCCGTACCCGGCCTGGTCGCGCATGTGCATGGGGTTGTGCTCGCCCTCCATCAGCAGGTCGTTGTTGGCCAGCGCTGACCGCACGTTGAACACTGACGTCTGCTTGAAGACCTCGAGCAGCGCCTCGTCGTCCAGCGCGCCCTGGCCTTCGTCGGCGGCTGCGGGGGCGGGGGCGGAGGCTGCAGACGGGCCTGCGGCCGCGGCTGCGCCGGCTGGCGTTGAAGCGCTGGCGCCGGCCGTGGCGTTGTGTGATGTTGAGGGCGCGGTGTCGGTCCCCGCGCCTGCTGGGGCAGGCGCCGCGGCATCTGCAGGCGCCGGTGGCGCGCAGCTGGCGCCGGCGCCTGCGTTCTCGCCTGCAGTGGCGCACTGTGGGGCGCCGGGCGCCGGATTCGGGTCGGCCGTCCCCGCTGCCCCCGCCTGCTGTCGCCGCTCCTGCGCCGCTTTCTTGATGCGCTCCAGCTCCTCGAACTTCTTCATAATCATCTCCGGCGTCTCATCGTCCTCCACGTAGCCCACGTAGTGAATCGCGGATGGCACCTGGGACTTCACGGTGACACAACGCCGCTTGGACCTTCGGTCGGACATTTTCGTTATTTGTTTCACGCAAAAGCAGCTGATGCTCCTGCTGAGGGCTTCAAGGCGGCTTTCGCCCGGGCGCGAAAGCCCGCGCCTTCTTGCGCGAACGGTGGGCTTCTACTGAAGCAAGCTAATATCTTAGTTATATGCATAAACTATATATAGATAGATGCATACAGTCAAGGCCAGCGACGAAACAGAGTTTGAGCTCGGGTGTTCTGTCCCCAGCTGTTGGGGCCCGTCGATGTGCAAGTGCGATACAGACCAAAAATATTATACATTAGACAGTGAAAACAGTTCGCTAAGCCGAGCGCTTGGTGAACCGATGGGACGCCTGGGATCGCAAAAACCTGCCGCTCAAAGGGCAAGACGGCCCCCGGCCCCGGGCTTCCACTTGGTACGACAAGGTGGCGTTGACCGCTGGGTGCTTCTAAACGAGCAGCGCAAAATTCCTTTGCTATTTAGAGCATCATAGAATGCTTTCATTCTGGTCCCTGCTCGCAAATACACGTCGCGCGGTCAGAACTCGCTTACCATCGGCACGCCCCAGCTCGCTCCGGCACCCTTACCCCCCGCAGACTTTGTGTCGCCGACATATAAAGTGTAAAAATGCTTACGGCATCTCGGCTTCGGTGTAAGCTGTTGTAAATGAGCTGCGGGTATCAGCTTGCTTGTCATCCTACCCCTCCTCCCGGCAACTCAATACATGGCATGCATACAACATAAAAGCACTGTGTGGAAAGTCTGCGGGGGGTAAGGGTGCCGGAGCGAGCTGGGGCGTGCCGATGGTAAGCGAGTTCTGACCGCGCGACGTGTATTTGCGAGCAGGGACCAGAATGAAAGCATTCTATGATGCTCTAAATAGCAAAGGAATTTTGCGCTGCTCGTTTAGAAGCACCCAGCGGTCAACGCCACCTTGTCGTACCAAGTGGAAGCCCGGGGCCGGGGGCCGTCTTGCGCTCAAAGGTGCACCTTTCTATTCCCGCAGTTGCACGGTTACAATACAAATGTGTTCGAAATGATATTTCCATCCTTTGCGCGCCCAGGGCCCGGCCATGTGGCAACCAGTCGCAAATTCCACTCACCTCGCCTCCTTCAACCTCCTTCCACGCCTCGATGCTGCTCCCCCCCCCCCCAAACGGCTCCCCGGGGCTTCATGCAGTCCCCTTGCTTCTTCAGATGCTACTCGGCCCTGACATGCAAGAGAAGGTGTAAGATGTGGCGGTCCGTGGCTCATAAAGCCCCGGAGCTTGACAGGTCTAACACAAACGGCGGTCCCCCACCATGAAGAATGCATGGTTACAAGAAGGACCTGGTGACCCGGGTCGCGAGCGAACTGCTCTGGACTTCAGGGGCGTGCCACCTGCACGCCGACGTCTCCACCGTGACCATGAAGCACAGCTGGGCAATTGCATTGCGAAATCCGCACTGATGCGGCGACACTGCAGAAGAGGCCCGCGCCGCGGCATGAGAAGGGAGTCAGTTTCGGCCGATTTGGCTTCCTAGCCGATTGGCTTCCCGGCCGTGTCAGCATGGACAGCAGGGATGGCACAAAGCGATCCCAAGATGCAGCGGCGGCGTCGGCCCACATACCTAAGATGCGTGTGCAGGGGGCCCGAGATGCAGCGGCGGGGTCGGCCCACATATCCAAGATGCGTGGGCGGCGCAACTCAGATACGACGATGGGGTCGGCCCAGACAGTCGAGATGCGTGTGCGTGGGGCACAAGATGCGCCGGCGGACTTGATTCCGGACCAGACCCGGTCCCCAAGATGCGGTGCCCACGCATCTTTCCCACCCTCCGCCGTGTCCCGGCTTGCCCGGGCTTGCCAGGGCTTGCCAAGTTGCTTCGGATCCTCTCAGATAGACAGCAAATTCAAGGTCTCGGACCTCTGCGGCGAAGAGGGGGCGACAGCACGAGAGAAAACGGGAGGAGGGGGAGCGCCAGCGTGTCACAACTCGCTACTCGCTGACGCGTGCCGAAAAGCGCGCTGGCCGCGCGCCGAGTCGCACTAGTGTCGCATGCTTGGCCAATGCGTAAACAAAGCAATTGCCGGTTACAAGAGCTGGTGTCGGGAGCAGAATTGACATCTCGGAAAAGCGTCGCCAGCTCATCGGAATGGGCTGTGCTGAGCGATAAAAGCACGCAACACCCGCGAAATTGCTGTCAACTTATTCACAAGTATACAGCTAAGCACACTCACTCGCTCACATTCGTGAAGCCAAGACAAAGCGCGAGCCGCTTTCAACCAAAAGACAACATGCAGACCCTTTCGCTCAAGTCGACTCGCGCAACGGTCGTGCCCCGCCGCGGTCGCACGACCACGGTTGCCGTCAAGGCACTGTCGCTTCAGGAGGCGACAAACTGTGAGTCGCTCGCGTGTCGGAGCTGGGTTCAGGGGATCCGCTGCTCGCCGACCGTCTGCAGACCGTGTCGACATACCAATTATGCTCCCTATGTTATGTTCTTAAGCTGTGGAACCCACTGTGGCTATTGCGTGGGCGTGGCTCGATGGCTTCCGGAACCGACCCTGGCCACTCTTGCTGACGGGACTCGTTCTGCTTTCGCCTGGCCTAACGCTGCGCAGGGTTTGGCCAGGCCTTCGTTCGCATCTTCAGCCCAGATGACACCAAGGTCAAGAATTACCCGGTGAGCTATCCGCGGGCGTTTGCCGACAGCGTTACATGCGCTCGTCGACGTGACCAGAGCTCGAGTTTGCGGCCTTTCGGCATCGCACTGCAACCCGTTTCGGGACCGTAATGAATTGCTGCAGCCAATTGCGCCCAGACGCACTTCCACGATAGGACACAGAGCAACAGCTGCCCTGGGCACGCCTTGCTGGCACCCGCGTCCTCAGCGTCTTGTTCCAGTCCTCTTCCACCCAGCCACGCGCGCTAAGCATCATCACCCACCACAACCGGCCTCGCTCCTCGCACACACTGCAACACAGCCGGCCGCGCCCGCGTGCCTCTCTGACCTGCCAGCCCTTTCCCTCAACACACCATTGATATGCCGTTCGCCTCCTCCCTCCCCTTTTGTCGCAACCCCGCCCCCTTCCCTTCCTTCCGACGCCACCACCACCACCATCACACGCAGGTGAACAACTTCTCCGGCCGCATCAGCCACCACGAGGGCGGCGCCCGCCCCTTCAAGGACGGCTTCCAGTCCAACGCGCCGCTGCCGCCTAGCAGCTCCCTCGAGGCCACCAACCAGGAGGACGCCGCGGGTGAGTCGAGCGACCCCGAGCTGTTCATGGGTTGCCAGGGACGCAATCGCAGTGGTCCCTGCTGTCGGCAGGCAGTTCCCGCGCCCCTTGAGAACTTGCGCTGGCAGCAACAATGTGTGTAGCTGTGTGCAAAAGCGCGAGCCTGCTAGGTGGCCAATGCCCACGGGCCACGCACTCCTCCGTGCCTCCATTGGCGCACTCGTTCACCGCCTCACACGCCACCTCCCCTCGCCCTTCCCTTCCCCCTCCCCACCGCCCACACATCTCAGGCTATGTTGAGGACGCCGTCAAGGGTGTGGTGTCCGGCCTCATGTCCGAGCCATCCGGCACCGAGCCCGGCGCCTGGACCGGCGCCGCGGTGAGTTGGTAGTAGGCCGTACCGCATGCAGAACGGCCTCATTGTCCGCCGGCAGCAGAGCTTGGGTGCATCTTGTCAGTCTGTCTGTTGCTGCGTGCAGCCGGCAGCGTGCCCGCGTGTGTGTTGGGCGTTGGGTGCGGTGGTAGTAGTGCTTGGTCGTGGTGTGGATGTTCCGTGCGGCACCTCGACACACGTTTGGTTGTTTACCCACAGTCCTAGGTACACATGAACCGAAGTGACCGTGCCTCTGCGCTGCTGACCCTACGGTATCTTCCGCCTCCTGTTCCCCCCCTCTAATTACCATCAGGGCTGGAAGGGCGGCGTGCACAGCTCAGACAACAAGCGCGACGCCCGCGACGGGTGAGTTTCGTTTTTTACTGCCGGGAACGGTTTTTCATTTTTTTTGCCCGGCAAAAGCCCAGCCACTACCTGGGGATTTGAAGCCATTCGTCCTGGAGGGCGATGCATGGTGCCAAACGACGAGCGAAGCGCTAACCGCAGCTTTGTCGCGACCGGCTGTCTGTATCACGGGATGATCTCATGGACTCGTGCACGCCGCTGAACGCTCCCTATTTTCCCATCCCGCACCACAGGTTCCACGTGAAGAAGTACTAATTGATTGATTGCTTGGTACCAACTGGAGGAGAACCAAGAGCGTAGCAGCCGGTTTGTTTTCAAGGCGCGGACGTTGCAGACAATAGCAGGGTTATGATGATGACGATGATGCAGCACGACGGCGGCCCCCAGCACGTGCACGGTTTGCTGAGGTACGCTGTTGTCCCCTGGGGCGACAGCGCGCACGCAGCCGTGCGGCTGGCGGCCCCAAGCAACACCTCGGTGCGTACAGAGCAGCAGTCCTTGGATGTCTTATAACACAGCACACTTTGCGGTAGCTTGCAACTACAACAGCACGCAACGTAACAGTATTTTTGCTGCCCGGCAAGAGATGACATTCGTTTTTCAGGGCAGCATGGTGTAGGATGATTTTGGAACAATGACGCATGACGACCGGCTGATGGCCCCCGCGGCAGCTTGGCTTGAGCTGCTGTGCAGAGCTGAGGCAGGCGAATGCAGGAAGACACGCGTGCATGGGCGTGTTGTTTTGTTGTTGTGTGTACGTGATTAATTTAATAACGCCAGCATTCAAGAAGAGCGTCGGGTCGGAGCACGAAGCCAGTGATTGGGCAGTTGCACGCACGGCCGTTGTTTTGGCCTTTACAGACACAAGCGAATCCACCGCTGGTTTTGTATTTTGCTGGACGTGGACGCAGACACCTGTTGCAATTCTCTTGCGAACCAAACAGCAGTGCGGCAACGGAAGGAAGTAGGAAGGTTGTCAGCACCGGCGCAGTATCGTGGCGCGTGCAGGTGGCCAAGAGTCGGTTTAAGACGAAGACCAGTTGTTTGAGCCCGAAGGCTTGCAACCTGGCCCATGTAATAATCACACGCAAGCTACGAGCCGGTGCATCAGCCTGCTTGTGCACAGCTATTGGCAAGGACGGGGACAAATGGTCCCAACAACGCGGGTGCTGGGGCACATCGGGCACATGTTGCATGCACGACGCCTGCCCCATGCAGTCCACATGCTATCGCTAGATGCGTTGCATTTAGCATAGTCCTTTTGCCGTGCGCCTATCATCAACGACCGCAAAGAAACTAAGAACTGGAACGACCTAGCGTGCTAGGAGCCCTACAGAAATTATATGGCAGCGAGCAGCTCGCCGACTGCACGATACGATGCCTCGCGCCTGCAGTGTCCAGCAGCGGCCAGCCCGAGTCGGTGCTCCACACGCTGCCCGCGCATTTGCTTATTGTGACAGCGGGCTCAGAGCTTTTCCGGGCCCAGGCGGAGCGCTGGTCGCAGCGGGAGGAAACAGTAGCCGGGCCGGCCGCAGCGGTGGCGCCCGGGGCGAGCGACACTGCCCTCGGCAAGCGCAAGCGGGAGGACTGTGAACGAGGCGCCGCCGATGACGCCGAATCAGACGGTAGTGATAGCGACGCCGAGGCCGCCGTGCCAACGGCTGCTGGCACCGCCGTGGGGAGCCGGGCAACCGCAGCGGGGACGGCGCAGCAGCAGGGTGCAGCTCACCGCGCCGCGGCCGCTGGCGCGGTCGCAGCGGCATCACCGCCGCCGCAGCCTACAGCCCGTGGCCCTGCCCCGCCGCCGCCGCCGCCGCGCGAGGTGCTGCGTGTGGTTCTGGATTCCGCCGCCAACCTGCCTTTCGCGCTCAACGCCATCCGCTACCTCTACAGCGGCAACCTACAGCACGTCCAGCCCGCGGCGCCACCCAGCGCCGAAAGAGGGTGCGGGTGCGGCGGCAGCGGCGGCAGCGGCAGCCTGGCGGTGACGCTGCTCCACACGCGGCGCCTGGCGCTGTACCTGCAGATGCCGGACTGCGTGGCGGCGTGCGAGCAGGCGCTGGTGGAGCGGGTGGCGAGGCCGCATGGGAGCCAGGCGGCGGGGGCCGCAGCCGCGGGCAAGCCGAGCGCAGCAGGTGGGGCCGCACCACTATCAGCACTTGACCGCACGGCCCTGGCCGTGGTCTGTGACGTCTACGCGGCCCGGGCCCTGCTAGTGCCGCCGCTGGAGGCTGAGCCGCCGGCAACTGCGGGTGATGGGGCGGGCGACATAGAAGGCGCCGACCCCGGCGCCGCCGCGCTGACCTACCGGCTGCACACGGCGTGCCTGGAGCAGCTGGCGGCGTGGGCGAAGAACAACGACGCCGCGATTGTGAAGGAGAACCAGCAGCACCACAGCAAGTGGCAGGAGTTGCGGGAGCAGCAGATGCAAGAGATGCTGCCGCACTGGGGAGCCGCATCCGCGGATGCCACACCACAAGCGCGGCCCGAGCTGCCCGCGTTCGGTGAGCTACTGGCGTGGGCGGCGGTCAGCGCGCCGCACGCGCTCACCAACCCGGAGGCGAAGAAGGCGGTGCTGCAGCTGCCGGCGGCTGCGCTGGAGGCGCTGCTGCTGGCTGACAACTTCGCCACCGATGACGAGTCGTCCGTGCTGCTGCTGCTGGCCGAATGGCTATACAAGGCCCCCGCGCAGAACACAACCTCGGAGCAGCTGCGGGCGCTGCAGCGGCTGTTGCGGTTGGGGCCATATGTGCGACGTCTATCTGTGCTGCTACCTGCGGTCGCTTGGGCCCTGGCTTGGACTGTCCAGGACAGAGGCGCAGCTGCTGGCGCAGTGCAACGGTGGCAGCGATGGCAAGCGGCGGCGCATCGCTAGGTCTGCCCGGCGCCTTCCCAGCGTCCAGCAGGGAGCCCGGTGGTTCCGACCCGTGCCGCGGCCGCAGCCACCGCCGCGTGTGCTGGACTGGAGCATCGCGGGCGACGAGTTGTCTGAACCTTCGACCAACGCCGACGCCCCGCAGCACATGGTCGCGCGAGGCTTCGCTTGGTACGTTTTTTTTGCACACGTGGTCAATGGACCGCACCGCCGAACGCGGTGCGGCGGTGTCCCTCGTCTGCAAAGTGCCTACCGTGCTGTCCTTTGTGGTCAAACCGTTGGCCGAGTGCAAGGGCCTGGCCAGCCCTGGCTGCATGGACCTGGTCATCCTGAAGCGGCCGGGGCAGGTGGCTTTCTCGCTCCAAGCATTTCGGGGGCGACGATCAGCTCATTCGGTGCGGCGCGTCGTGAAGCCCGCGGATTTCGGCCCCGCGCCCGCAGCAGCAGCAGCAGCAGCCGTTGTATGCGGCATGGGAGCAGTTCCTAGACCAGGGGCAGGTATGGGGGCTGCTGAGGTGGCAGCCAGATTGAGGTGGAGCAGCTGGAGCTGGGCAAGCACGAGTCGTGTTGGCGGTGGCCTGGTGGGTGTTTGTGCTGCTGTAGAACCGGCAATCCTTGTGTGCGGGTTATTGGTGCGCGTGAGCCCTATCATACGCATGCATCTTTTGTATGGTTAAGCACCAGGGGACAGATGCATCGTGGCGGGTGAGGACAGTGTGGTGAACACGGGTGAACCCAATGTGACATGGCTACCTGTGTTCGTGCCGCGTGTCGTCGCAGCGTGAGATCAGAGGGCGTGTGAGAGCCGGTATCGGTGGGATGAAGATACCCGGTGTGGATTGTGAACGTAGTTATGAGGACCGAAGTAAGGGCCAATGGAACGTGTCAGACCAGATGACCGTTACACATGCGCACCAGCAAAGCGCTCCAGCAACGTCGGCCAGCTACCTCAGCCGATACAGTCACAGCGCGCATTTTGCCTCTGTCCCGACTGCTTATGATTTGCTGGTATTGCGGGGGGTTGGGATCTTCAGACACTTCCGGGACGCCGAACATGGGTTCCCTGCTTGCATCATCGACAGAGGGCCGTTACACGGGGGTCAGAGGAGTGAACTCCGGGATATTACAGTCACGATAACGTATGCACGTAACAGGGCGCCCGTACCACAACTGTCTGAAGCCTGGGTAACTTGTGTGTTCACATCAAGGAAAGCGGCGAATCCCCCGCGGCCCCGCCCTGCGCGCGTTTCTTACTGGGTAACTTACGTGTGTGGGGCAAGGTGTGTGTGGGGGGTAGTTCATTCCAGATACCAATTACCAAAGCAAACCGACTGAGGGAACCCGAACCAGGGGGGAGGGGTAACTGTCAGACTGCGAACAGCCTGAGTCGCGGCTGTCGCGCCATCACGGGGCTTGGCCCCAGGACAAGTGCTACCAGCTGTCCGCTACAATCACGCAGTGAAGGATACCAGGGAGCTACACGATACACGGAGCTACTCCCGTTGGGGTGCGACCGGTCGGGGCACGGCAATGGCCCAAGAATATGAATGCGACATTACATAAAGGGACAACCCGACCAAGCAAGGGTGCCCTGCACCCAGGTCAAGAGGGACCATCTCCGGCAGACGAATGGAGGCATCAGTCGGAGGACGAAGAAGGGCGACGAGGGGCACGACCAAGGGCGATGACGGTAGCCTAAGACTGGGGTTGGCACGGGTAAACCCAAGGTGACATGGCGACCTGTGTTTGTGCCGCATTTCATGAGAGGGGTAGATACATACCGCTGACTGCGTGCGCGGACTGTCTGAATGAGGACAGCCTGGGTCGCGCCATATCGGGGCTCGGCCTCAAGACAAGTGCTACACCTTGTAACTGAAACTGCGCAGCAACGGATACAAGAGCAGGGACACGGCGGTTGCATTTGAGGCCGAGAAGGCGGGAGACATCGACGTGCAAGGCGTGAAATCGCCACGACCTGTGTTTGTGGCGCGTGTCCCGGAAGTTAGCCCCTTCCATCCTCTAATAGCGATTCAACGGACACACCTGCGCGTTGCTGATAGCTTACTTCCACAGCTCAAGTCTTCGTCACAAGTAGGCAAGCGCGCGCTCGCAAGCAACGAATCATGGCAGCGTCAGTGCTCGCCGCGCTCGAGAAATTATACGCTAGCTCCGAGTACGCAGACTGTGTTATAAGTGTATACGCGGCATCAGGGACGGCCAGCGACGAGCCAGTCGCGACGCTGCCGGGGCACCTGCACGTGCTTTTGGCGGGCTCGGAGCTCTTTCAGGCGCAGGCGGAGCGATGGCCGCAGCAATGTGACATTGCTCGCAGCTGCAAAGTATGCGGTGAGGCGCGCGGCGCCAGCGGCGGTTCCGGGAGCTCGGGCGAGAGCATCGACAGGGGCGCCGCGGTGCTGCGCGTTTCGCTTGACCACCGCTCCGACCTGCCCTACGCGCTCAGCGCCCTGCGCTTCCTATACAGCGGTAAGCTAGATCACGTTACGGCGGAGTCAGCGCAAACCCACACCGACGGGACAACCGCTACCGGTGGCGGGGTCGCTGCCGGCGGCAGCATCGATGCCGCGGCACCCGGCACGCCCGGCGCGTCGAGGAGCGGCAGTCCCGTTCGTGGCGACGGTGGCGATGGAGCTACAAGCACCAGCGGCGCCACGGGTGACGGCGGGCAGGGGTCCGTCAGCACCTGCAGCGGGACTGCGAGCGGCGGCAGCGGCAGCCTGGCGGCGGCGCTGCTCCACACGCGGCGCCTGGCGCTGTACCTGCAGATGCCGGACTGCGTGGCGGCGTGCGAGCAGGCGCTGGTGGAGCGGGTGCTGAGGCGGGATGGGCAGGCGCCGCCAGCAAAGGGCAAGCTGGCGGGTGTCGTGGCAACATCGGACCCTCGGTTTGCTGCAGTTGCCGACGTGCACGGCGTGCGGGAGCTCCTTGCGCCGCCGCTGCTACTGCCGCCAGAGGACGAGCCGCCGCTGCCGACGCATCTGCCGTGCGTGGGGCGGGAGGCAAGTGCAGCGGACCCGCGTGCAGCGGAGCTGGGGTATCGCGTGCGGCTGGCGTGCCTGGAGCAGCTGGTGTCGTGGGCCATGGATAATATCAGCGCGGTTGCGGAGGAGAACCTGCAGCAGCACGCTAAGTGGAGGACCCAGCAGCAGCAGCAGCAGAAGGGCGTGGGGGAGGCACCGCCGTCGGCTGCATCCGAACCCGCCGTACCGCAGCCGCCCGCGTTCGGCGAGCTGCTGGCGTGGGCGGCGGTCAGCGCGCCGCACGCGCTCACCAACCCGGAGGCGAAGAAGGCGGTGCTGCAGCTGCCGGCGGCTGCGCTGGAGGCGCTGCTGCTGGCTGACAACTTCGCCACCGATGACGAGTCGTCCGTGCTGCTGCTGCTCATTGAGTGGCGGCATGTAAACACGCGCGAATCTGACAGCACAAACCAGCTCCTGCAGCGGCTGGTGCGGCTGGGCCACATGAACGCGGCCTATTGCGGCGTCCTGCTGCCGCTGCTAGTGGAGGCTCGCTGGATCTCGCTGGAACGCATGGAGGTAGGCCTCATCGCGCAATGCGCCGGCGCCGGGTTGGCGGCGCGGTGGCGCATCTGCCAGAGCGCCGGCAACTGGCGTTGCGTGCGGGACGGCGCCAGGTGGTTCCATCCCTCTCCTCGGCCACAGGCGCCATCGAGGCTGGTGGACTATAGCGTCGACCCTGCGGCGCTCACTGCCGCTTCGCGCGGCGAGGTCGGGTGCGCTAGCCGGTTCGCACAAAAGAAGCTCGTTGCCAGCGGCTTCGAGTGGTCCGCCGGCGTGCGGTGTGACCCCAGAGCGCCTGCGAGCGAGGCCGCCGCGGCGGGCGTGTACCTGTGGTGTCACGTGCCCCACTCCCTGGCGTGTGTCGCGCGCAAGCAAGAGAGCAGCTACTCTTACATCCAGCCCAGCAGCTATGTGCTCCTGGCGCACCCTGGGGCGATGACCGTGACCGTGTTTGGAAAGGCGGGGGCCAAAGCGTGCAACGGCACGGCCGCGAGCACCGGCGCAGGCACCAGCCCGAAGTGGGCGCCGGCGTTCAGGATGGCGTGCGGCGAGGGCGATTTTGCGCAATGCGGTCAGGGCTGGGGCGAGGCGCGGGTGCTGCCGCTGGTTGCGGGGGAGGCGGGGCCCGGGCCGGTGCAGGGCCAGCAGGGGCAGAGTGCTGGGGAGCTTGCGGCTTGGGAGCGGTACATGCTCGATGGGAAGCTACGAGGGCAGCTGAGGTGGGAGGCGTGAGGCGGGGCAGCCTACAGGGGCAGGTGCTGGATGCGAGCCCTACAGGGGCAGGTGCTCGATGCGGGCTGTGCATCACCCAACAAACCACGGCGTGCACTGCGCATGAGGGCCTCTGCACAGATACCGGTAATGGGTAAGGTTGGATGGGCCTCTGTTTTGACCGTACGGTGTAAATGTGATACGCGTGTGAACCACGGCGTGCCATTTGCTTGCATTGTGCATGCGGGGTGTCTTCACATGTGAGTTGGTTGAGGTTGGTTGAGCAAGTGTGAGCAGGTGTCTGCGTTTCACGGAGGTCAAGCGTCGTGTGCGTTTCGACCGCCGTAGGCTGAATTTGTAAGCGCCGTTCAGGTTGTCGGCGCTCTCGCCAGTCCAAAGAGGCTGGTAGGCTGCAGGGGCCGTGTTTCGGGCCCGGGTTAGAAGTCTCCCCACAGCTGTAACATATGGGGCAAGTGTGCGTGCATCCTGTACGCGTGGCATGGGGATGCAAGATGGGCCTCACGCACAGCGCAAGGCCGTCGTATGAATTGATTTCTGAGTAGCAGTGGGCAGTCCAGCTGGCTAGCCTGCGCACACATGCAGGATGTGCGTCGAACGAGGACGGACAATAGTTGCCAAAGCAGGTGGACGCACGTTGACGCAGGTTGGCTTGCCCCTTCCCCCGAAGGGGGAGGGGCGGAAGCCCTTGCGGTCACCCCGATCGACTCCGGGCGGGTCCTCTCGGTATGCCAGTAACCGGGGAGTAACCGAGCGGTTACGCCCATGTGGAGCACTACGTTGAAGCCCAATGGCTTGTCGATATCAGGATGTAAAGCGAACGTATCCGTGTTATGTATGTGTTGCTCCGTTGAGCGAAATTGCAGAATGTGATATGCATGGAGTGTTCGGCGGAAACATCGCGATGTGCATGTCTATACGATTACGGCATGTGTTTCTGGGGCACTGCTACCATTACACATACAAATGGAAGTGTACATCGTCTGGCCAAGACTACACCGGCCGACCAAAGGATCGGCGAAGCCAGAGTGCGTGATTCACCGTTCGTTTAGGAGCCGAGAGACATATTCACGAGTCGCCAGTGATTACTCTCCTCGCTACTTCATCAGCCAGCAAGCGCGCAGCGGACTGGAGACAGTCTGATCGCGTGGCTTATGGCACCGCTATTGATCGCTGTATCGCTTTATCGTTGTATCGCTATGTCGTTGTATCGCCGTAGCGTTTTTGCGCTGCTGAAAGGGGGTGCTTGCTGCAAGCAACTCCTAAGCATACATATCGCGTTTACTGAACCTGCGTATTGAACGAAGGACACTGATACGAAGACCGCAACAAAAGCAATGAACGGATTAGACGCTCGCCTCCGTGCAAGCGGTCTTCGTCGCGAACCGCGGCACCGAATTCGTGCCTATTCGTCTTTGTCCGCTTCGCTCCTATGATCCAATCCTGTGTGGCCTCGCGCACCCCAAACACAATCAAACCCACAAGGGGCAAGCCGTGGTACTGCGTAGCGGTAGGTGAATAAACTGCGGTTGCTCTAGATGACTCGGGAGCCAAGGTGAAACCGACTTGAGTGGAGCACCTGGGAACGACGGTTAGCAACTGAAAGTGAGAAGAGCCACGGCGTCATCCTCTGTGAAACCATGTGGAGCTCCGACTGATAAAGTGTCAATCACAGGAAAGCACCGTGTATGCACTGATGCGCAAGGGGGGGGACATGGGGGTTCCGTGGGTGGACGTGACGCAACGTGCACAGGTCAGACGCTGACAGGCGGTGTGCCTAGTTCCTGCCAGCTGCGCACTGCCGTGGTGCATCTGGTGATGTGGGGATTCAATGCATTGCGAGCGCTTCGCGCCACCCACCAATCCGCCACCCACCAGCCCCGGGCTCTGTGATCGCCCTACCTGGCTACCCCGAGCGCGCACGCACCGCACGCAGCGCACGCACCCGAAGACGCTACATGCAGAACATGCAGAAGAACGGATATTGGCCGCCCCAGCTTTAGCAGCAATGGCACCAAATGCGCGGCGGCTGACCTGTCCTCAGTTACTGTACTATCCATTTCCGCCTGGTAGTACCGTTACCGACATGCGCTAGAATGCGAATGCGAAATGCGAGAGCGAGGCAGCCGGGACGAGGATGTCGCATCTAGTAGGCAGCAGCGAAAAAGGTGAGCAGCAAGCAGAGGCCAGTGGGCATGTTACCTCACACGTGACGGTAAACCGCTGGTAAACCGGGCGTCCCGACATACGCTGTCGCTCCATAAAATCTATTCTTTATTTGAATGTTGTACGTAGCGCAGCGACAATTTTACCACATCCGCCGGTCGCTCATGGCGCATACTCGATGGCGCGATTTATTTCATGAGTTTAATTTGCAACATATGCTGTCGTACTCCCATCAGCTAATTGCCAGCAACGAAAAGGAGGCTGGACGCAGAAACGAAATTCATTAATGCGCACATCTCCGTCCACTCGGGTCTAGAGGGTCTAGTACTTTAAGAAAAGCGTTCAAAAAGTGCTTCAAGCATTTTCGCGGCATTTTAGCTTGGGTGTTGCTCGCCGTCTGTGGTGACTCGGGTTGGGATGTTGCACATGCGGTACTGAAATCTGCAACCGGAGTTAAATTCCGTCTGGGTGATCATAGAACGACCCAGGGTCGTTTTTGCTTAGCGGTGCGTTCGTGAGCCGCGCGTATCGTGATGCTGTGTTAGGAGTGGCTTTGGCCGGCTTTTCCATGTGTGTGCAAGCGGGTACCACTCGGGAAAAAACCGTGTCCAAAAACAGGCCCCCCTTCCAGGCGCTGGGGCTCCCCTCCTGCTCACTCTGTCTAGCCCGCCCCCGCGGCTACCCCCCACAATGTGTGTGCAAGGAAGCCACAGCCGCGGGGGCAAACTAGACAGAGTTGACATTAAATGGTCTTTCGTCGTTTCCGCGCGGGGGGTCTGTTTTTGGGCTGAGCCCCCCCAGCGAAGCGTTCCAGCGTCCCACAGGCAGGCCCACAGCTGTAACATTAACGTCCCAAAACACCCCGGTCCGTGCGTGCGTGCGTACGTGCGTGCGTGCGTTCGTTCGTTCGTGGCTGCGTCGGCAAAAAGTATCATACTGGCACAAACCGCGACTGCCACGTATTAGTATTTGCTATTGTCTATTGCATGTAAATAGGGAAAACTCGGGTGGAGCAAGAAATGCCTTCGCGCGTTCATGGATAATTGACTTTAGCGAGGTCGCGAGGATAGTCACCTACGCCCGCGTTTATAGGGTCTATCAAGCAAACAATATTGACGGCAAGCAATGCAGGGAACTAACGCGCCAGTTTGTGGCAACTTGCGGAGCCATGTCTGTCGCATGCTTGCCGAGAAGCCCCGAGGTCGCTCCCACCCCGCGCCTAGCCCGAGGAATGTCGGGCATCGGGGACGTATGCAGTGCGGTAGAGGGCTACAAAATGCTTGGACTTGGTGGCAAGGGGGCCCTTGACTCGCGTGGATGTGGCTGGGCGTGCGGGATTCAGGCACGCGTGCCTTGCTGACCGAGTCCTAAGCCCCGAGCTCGCGCATTGTCAGCATGGGCCCAACGCTCATTCCCTTGAAGCAGCCACCCACCCCGTGACTGTATTGGGGCTCAGCCCATTTTCCAGCTGTACAAAGCACACCTCTTGTCCCTGCCACCCAGGCACGCGGACGGGGTCCCGAGGTCGCCGAGGACAAATCCGACCTACGCAGTTGGATGCTGTAATTTTGCATGTACAGGGGCTTGCAAAGTGATTGGCCCCTTCGGGAATTGGTGGCAAATCCAGCCTCGCGACTGGCCCAATTGTGCCTCCTCCCCGACCCCCCGAGCCTCATCCCGAATTGTGCCTCCTTCGTGACCCGCTACCCCGCTTCTCCCCCTGCGCCCCCACCAACGACCTTGCCAAGCACGCTGTTAGGGCTGCTGGTTGCACTTGGAAGCACGCGAGACGGTGCAGGCGCGAGGGAAAACGGGCGGGAGGCAGGATTGGGGCAGAATTGCAGGTGCTCGCCGAGCGACCGAGCAAGACCCGGACTCTTTCACGAATCGAGCTTCCAAAAGGGGCCAATCACTTTCCAAGCCCCTGTATACTATTACAGGGACTTGCAAAGTGAATGGCGGCTTTTGGTGATGTGGTTCGTCGCCGGGGCTGATAGGATTGGCGCGCCCGGCGACCGAATGACCAAACTTGCACCAAAAGTACACGAAAACTATTAGGGGCTACACAGCCCCTACCGGCTGCCTCCTCAACTGATCCTTAGTTCTGCTATTTGCCTAAGCCATACAGGCAAGGCAGGGAGCATGGGCGCAGGCGCAGGCAGGGCGATTGGCGCGATGCCCGAAAAAAGTTGCAAGTTGCGCGTGGCAACATGAACCCGAAATGCAATCGTTGAACCCGTACAATAATTGAGCGATACAGGGAGTTGCAAAGTGAATGGCGGGTTCTTGAGCGCGAGGAATCGGGAAAAATACGCGGTACACGGCCCAATCGTAACATTTTGACCAGTTTTCGCAAACTCTACACGCAATCCTACACGCAATCATACACAGCTCCTCCGCCTTCTGAAGCTGCATGTACCTGACTGACGCACGTCTTCCTTCCTACAGAAATGGCTTTGGAGGCAGACTGTCGGCTTTGGCGTCCGATCTCTCCAGCGCAGCCTTGCCAAGCAGTGCAACCTCGCTCTAACACATTAAAAATGCAACTTTTGGCTACTAAAAATTTGGCCCATCTAGATTTCGCGACGGAATCGCCCAATAAACGAACTCTCGACGACCCTTACGTTTAGTGTCCTTTCACCGATTCCTAGTGTCCTTTCAACGATTGCATTTCGGGTTCATGTTACCACGCGCAACTTGCAACTTTTTTCGGGCATCGCGCCAATCGCCCAGCCTGCGCCTGCGCCCATGCTCCCTGCCTTGCCTGTATGGCTTAGGCAAATAGCAGAACTAAGGAGCAGTTGAGGAGGCAGCCGGTAGGGGCTGTGTAGCCCCTAATAGTTTTCGTGTACTTTTGGTGCAAGTTTGGTCATTCGGTCGCCGGGCGCGCCAATCCTATCAGCCCCGGCGACGAACCACATCACCAAAAGCCGCCATTCACTTTGCAAGTCCCTGTATGAGCAGTGAAAGCGCCAAAATGCCCTCGTCGGTGCCCAGGTCGGGAAATTGACCGGAGCCAACATCCCAGGAAAGGCATCGCTTGCCACCAGCGTAATCGCCGTCGACTTAATTTACAAGAAGACTATAGAAAGTGTGCAACAGGCTGAAAGGACCCGGTCGGCCAAACTGACATTTGGAATGTCGTCCCGGGCACCTCGCCGCGTTTGAGCCCCGGATACTGACAGACATTGATTAACGTGATTAATGACTAGTTTAGAATGATATGGGAGCCTGGACACGGACCTGCCCTTGGCACTCGAGTGGTACCCGCTTGTGTGTGTGTGTGGTTACAAGGTGGTATACTACGGTCCAGCTGTAACCTTTCTTTCTTTCGTGTGACAGCTTCTCCTGGGAAACGCTCAGCGCGTTACTGAGCACCCGGACCTTGTTCAGCTGCGATGTAGGCATCGATTGCCGCGGGGCCTAGAGACGCGCCCTATTCGGCAAATGTTTTTCGTCCTGAGGCGTTTTGCTGGAGCTGCATGCGGCAGTGAATGCCGGAAAGACTGACAAATATTATTCAAGGCTGACGGCCGGACTGCGGAGGAGGTTTCGGGACGAGCGGGGTAGCTGTTACTGACAGGGGAGAGTGGAGAGACAGAGGCACATGTTGAGCACGTAGCAGCGGGGTAGCTCCATCCCTTGTTTTTGCTGTGTTTGCTTGCGCTCTGAAGCCGGGGAAACGTTGCTGCCCGGCACAGTCTGAAACCTCTACCGCTACGCAGTACCAGGGCTTGCCCCTATCGGGGTGGATTGTGTTTTGGCCGGACAGGCCCCGGGACAGGTATTGGATAAAGGATGGAGTGGCAAGTTACAGCAAGGGCTGCAAGGCACGCGTAAGTGTTCGTGTCGCATTACGGACATGCGCTAAAATGTGAACGCAAAGTGGGCGAGATGACGTTGTCGGATCTAGCAGGCAGCAAGGAGAGCATGTCGCATGTGCAGGAAAGGGAGTCCTCCCTTGGTTCACAGTGTGCGTGCGTAACAGATGGAACACGCGAATGTACAGCATTTAACCAAGGTGCCACAGACCATTAATGACCACTAATGAACTTCCAACCTTCTAGTAGCCTCACGGCCACAGCAATGGGTCCTGTAGCACGGTTCGGGTCTCCACAATGTTGCCGGGGTCCTCTCTGAAACTGCGGGTCCTGATTTCAGCGGCACGTTGCGATATAGCGATACAGCGATATGGCGATACCACGATACAACGATACATTGACAAGACGAAGCAGCAAACAAGCGAAACAGGCGACTGGAAAGTTGCAATGCAAGTGGTGAGTGCCACAAGCCATGACTGAACTTCCAAGCTTCTAGTAGCCTCGCGGCCACAGCAATGGGTTGTGGTGATCATCGCTAGGGGACACACGCGGGGTGTCTGGACACGTTTGCTTTGGGGTTCGTGCGGTGTGTCAGGACACGTGTCGAGTATGTGCTTACACGAAGCGACTTAAACGCAGTAATATATTTGAGAAGCAAAGGTTTAATTAATAATTTGTGAGGAAGACCGGCGTTGATTAGAGCGTGGATGAGGGCGAATTTGAGTACGCCGGATTGCGTGCGTCGTGGCTCGCCCCGCGGCCCCCGCAACGCGGCACGCTACGCGGCCCCGCAACGCGGCACGCTACGCGGCCCGGAATGCGTCAGCGTCTGAGTGAGAAGCGTACGGCGTACGGTGCTGTCGTATGGATCCAGGGCCGTACGGGGCCCCGCCCCAGAGTATATAAGGCGGTCTTTTTGTGTATTTTAGGCATACCAGGCCGTAAGACCTCAAGAAATAGGCAGTAAGCCCTGTGCCCCAGTTCCGATACCAGGCCATAAGACCTCAACTGATAGGCCGTAAGACCTGCGTGACCTTTCTGCGTTAATCAACTGTAATCGAGAGTGCGACTTGCCTTGTCCCTCTTGAGTCCCCTGCGCCGAGCGCGCCGCCTCCTGAGCGCCTAAGACCGTCAACGGCAGCGCGAGGCCCCCTGAACGTGTGCAGGCACTAACCCTGCGTGTCCCGAGCCTAACCCCTCCGCCTCCTCCGCTTCCCCCGGGCTCCCCAAGGCTAGGACCTAGGTGGCCGTGTCAGCGGTTGGCACGCCCAAGTGGACCCCACGCTAGGACCTTCCCCGTTACAGCTTTCCAGCTGACGCTTCCGCATCTCGATAAACCTTCCGCATCTCGATAAACCTTCCGCATCTCGATAAACCTTCCGCATCTCGATTCTTACTTCAGTTCATACGCTTCCGCGCCCTATCTCGTGAGCAGCGCTCTCTCACAGCAGGCCCTCTTACACACAACGGTATCTTGAGACCAGTCAGTGGCAGCCGTGCTTGGTTAACTTCCAGTGTCCGGTCCTCACACCAGCATTGGAAAGGGCTATCCTTCGATCCTTGGGCACCCTCAGGCTTGCGCAAAAGCGAAAAATTTTATACGTCTGTATGTGCTTTGCGCCCTGACGGTCGTGTGGTATCGAGACACGGGCACGCCCTGTCTCACCAGGTCCGAGTCGGCTCTCCACTGACTCGCACGCACTCCTATACTCTCGTTGGGCTACTTGGACCAGCGCTTCCGCTACCCCAATCGCAGCTTACCTCAGCGCTTAAACACCGGCTTCGGACTTACCATCGGTATCTCTCCTGGTTTATCCTACCTCTCCCTCTCCTCCAATCAACATGGCAGACGTCGCCATTGGTGTTACCCCTTCCAGCTTAAGCATCATACCCGTCTTCGACCCCTGGGAGGACGATCCTCGCCAGTGGCTCAATAAGATTGAGCGCCATGCTAATATATTCCACTGGACTCAAGCTGAGCGGCTCCTTGTTGCCCGTTGTCGCCTGAGTCATGATGCACAAACCTGGGAAGCAGGTTTAGGTGATGAAGTGCAGGATTGGCGTGAATTCAAGGCGGCCTTCCTGGACCGCTTTGCCCCGCGCCAAGAGGAGCTGTTCAACCGGCTATCTAACTGCCGACAAGGCAGGGCTGAAAGTGTGCGGCGGTATGCTGACCGCTACCGCAGCCTGATGGCCCAACTTAACATTAACCCGGCACGTGATCCCACGTACATGTACAACTTCCTTCGCGGTCTGCACCCAGATATCCATAAGCAAGTTTACCTGATGCGGCCCATTGACCTGGATGGTGCTATCCGTGACGCCATCTACGTCAGTGAAAGCACTAACCGGCCTGTGCGGGGGGAATGCAGTAACATGGCAGATGATGATGGCCACGACCGCACGCCACACGCTGACCGTTACCCCTCCACCTCCACCACTACGGTTGACCCCCGAGTGCGCTTTGACGCACCTCCACGTCCTTCACGCGACCAGCCGCGTGCGGACGAGCGTCGCTATGAGCCACGCCGAGGTGATCGGTCATGTGTCGTCGACAGTCGACGCGAAGGGTGTTGGATGGACCGCCCAGGTCCACATCCCGCGCCGAATCCCCCTGCTGGCCCGCTGGCTTCCCGTGTTGAGGATCTGCAGAAGCAGGTGGCGCATTTAAGCGCTTACTTGCACGAACTGAAAGCTAGCTTTTCCCCTCCTCCGGTCCAAGTAAACATGGTTGAGCTGCAGCCATGCATGCCTCGTGGGACCAGGACCCGTCAGATCTTCTATGAACGAGACACCTCTTCGTTTCATACCGACGTGAGCTTCCCCTGTCCCAAGAGTACGCTCCAAGGTCAAGAACAAAACCGCGCACCTGATTCCATGATCTCCAGTGCTGCTGTCTCCACGCCAGCCGCTGGCAACCATAATGCGCCTTCCTACGGCGAAGTATATGCGATGGAAGTAATTCCTTTGGCAACAGTCCAAGCAACAACCACTATCAGCTATCCAGATCCAACGAACATTCCTTCCAAAACGGCTGACGACCCTGACATTGAGCCCATGGACGACAGGACAAGCAACCAAGCACGTGGCGCGCGGGAGATCTCACCTGCTGTGCCCGAACCGCAAAGACCGGGCCAGACCCTGCATTTGGATGCTAGCGGCGCCTCGCAGCACCAAGTCACCAGCTTAGCAGGGGAAGGGCGTGTCCGTCGGAAGCTTTGCCTTTCGCCGGCCTTTCGCCATACTATAGCCCAGGGCTACTTGTCAGAAAATGGTTTGAGCTCCGTGCCCCTTCCCGTGCATTGTGGCCCCAGCCGTGGCGCACGCGTGTCAGGACACGAGGTAGTGCTGGTACCGGGTGCACTGCATGAAGCCGCAGACCCCGGGGCAGATGCGGCACTCGTTGGCAATCTGCAGGCAGAGAAGGGCGCAGTCGCTTCCGGTGAAGAACAACCCGCGCTTTACGAATGGCATCATGGGGTCCTCTTCAGAAGGGCTAGAGCCCCGCCCAACACCACACACGAATGCTCAACCCGCGGATTTACACGCCGTCCCATCCAAGGCAACATCCCCTGGGCCATCCGGTAGCCAACGGCCCCGGCTTGCCTGCGCGCTCCAAGAAGGCTTGTCCGGGTTGCAACCCAGAGCGAAGAAGAGCGTCCGCGTGTCATACACTAAGTACGCCGATCCAGCGCAGCCCACGCGCAGCCCTGGCTCCTAGAACCGGCGTATGGAGACGCCGCTGAGCACGTTTCCCAGTCCAAGCGAGCAAGTTGAGATGGCCATCAAGCCATGAATGAGCAAGTGAGCAGTCCTGCCCCGCGATTCCTGGAAGAATTGTGGTTTATTCTGGGCCGGCATCCTAGCTCCAAGCTTCAAGGTGCAAGGTGGAGGCCCTTTCACCTAATGAATAAAGTCGTGGGCGAGACAGAGCGAGGTGCTTCGCAAGGCATTGGCTGCTAATTACATACCAGTATTGCTATGCTGAACGAGCTGCAAGCGAATTCGGGGCCGAAGGACATGTGACACTGGTTCCGGGACGCTGTGTCCGCTAAAGTCACGACAGCCGAAGGCCACCGCCTCAAATGCTAGCACAAATTAAACGCGACTCGAAGCGCGGCCAGCGGAGGCCGGACAGCGAAGGGCCGCAAGATTGCAAGCATGTGGGCCAGACCCGGGCGCCCTGAGCGCTAAGCCCGCATCCCAAGTCCTAGCGCGTATTACCATGAAACAAGCCACGACGGCGACACTGGGCAACGCCATGCGGCGTTACTTCCCGAAGGTCACACGTTGAGGAGTGAGCCAAAGGTTCTTCGAATATCAGCCTTCCTCTGCACGGCATTGCACGACCGAGTTATCAGCGTGGGATTAAGGATAGCCAAACTTCGCCGGAGGATGGGCGCCCTGCAACGCTCTCGGCCTGCGATCGCGCGGCCTTTGACCGCAGCAACTAAATTATAAACATTATTCAGGCTTAAAAGCAGTCAAATTTGTCAAGCAAACAGTAAGCGGTGAATACTTGGAATCCCGCTCCCGACCGTGCCGACCGCCCCGACACACCGCGCTGCGAACCTGCTGCGGAGCTGTGGTCGCCGGCACCCTTTCCTGCCTACTGGAGGTTGTTACCGGCAAAGCTTACCCTATTAACCTGTACACAAGCAACAACATTCAGAAGTACCTACCGAGAAGTCGTTCATACGCCGCGCCCGCTGCCACTGCGCCCAACACCGTGCCTGCCGCTGCCGCGACCAACGCCGTGCCGCCTGGCGCGATCCCTAACGGCGGCGGCCCCCTTCAGCCTTCGTTTCGTGCCACCGAGAGTGCGGTTGCTGGCGCCGCAGACCAGGCCGCGCCCATGGACACCGCGCCCGCGGCCGCCGTCGACCTGGCCTAAGGTTGTGCTGTGTGAAGCCGAGTGACGGGAGGGATTGATAAAAGTGCTGTCGGGGGACTATGATATTAGCAGTTGACATTGACAGAATTGATTGACGGCATGCGTGTAGGGAGAACAAATGGCATGAACACGCACTTGAAAGCATTTAGCATGAGAGACACAAGGACGCATACTTGCTTTGATTGACTTTCATATTGCGTGTGAAGTCCCCTAGGGCCCGCGAGGTCACGGGCTTTAGCAGGGGAACGCGCTACAGCTGTGGCGATCATCGCTAGGGGACACACGCGGGGTGTCTGGACACGTTTGCTTTGGGGTTCGTGCGGTGTGTCAGGACACGTGTCGAGTATGTGCTTACACGAAGCGACTTAAACGCAGTAATATATTTGAGAAGCAAAGGTTTAATTAATAATTTGTGAGGAAGACCGGCGTTGATTAGAGCGTGGATGAGGGCGAATTTGAGTACGCCGGATTGCGTGCGTCGTGGCTCGCCCCGCGGCCCCCGCAACGCGGCACGCTACGCGGCCCCGCAACGCGGCACGCTACGCGGCCCGGAATGCGTCAGCGTCTGAGTGAGAAGCGTACGGCGTACGGCGCTGTCGTATGGATCCAGGGCCGTACGGGGCCCCGCCCCAGAGTATATAAGGCGGTCTTTTTGTGTATTTTAGGCATACCAGGCCGTAAGACCTCAAGAAATAGGCAGTAAGCCCTGTGCCCCAGTTCCGATACCAGGCCATAAGACCTCAACTGATAGGCCGTAAGACCTGCGTGACCTTTCTGCGTTAATCAACTGTAATCGAGAGTGCGACTTGCCTTGTCCCTCTTGAGTCCCCTGCGCCGAGCGCGCCGCCTCCTGAGCGCCTAAGACCGTCAACGGCAGCGCGAGGCCCCCTGAACGTGTGCAGGCACTAACCCTGCGTGTCCCGAGCCTAACCCCTCCGCCTCCTCCGCTTCCCCCGGGCTCCCCAAGGCTAGGACCTAGGTGGCCGTGTCAGCGGTTGGCACGCCCAAGTGGACCCCACGCTAGGACCTTCCCCGTTACAGCTTTCCAGCTGACGCTTCCGCATCTCGATAAACCTTCCGCATCTCGATAAACCTTCCGCATCTCGATAAACCTTCCGCATCTCGATTCTTACTTCAGTTCATACGCTTCCGCGCCCTATCTCGTGAGCAGCGCTCTCTCACAGCAGGCCCTCTTACACACAACGGTATCTTGAGACCAGTCAGTGGCAGCCGTGCTTGGTTAACTTCCAGTGTCCGGTCCTCACACCAGCATTGGAAAGGGCTATCCTTCGATCCTTGGGCACCCTCAGGCTTGCGCAAAAGCGAAAAATTTTATACGTCTGTATGTGCTTTGCGCCCTGACGGTCGTGCGCGCTACAGGGTCCTGTAGGACGGTTCGGGTCTCCACAGTGTTGGGGGGGGGGGGGTTCCTCTCTGGAAACGATCCTGTCGCCCTATGGCGAACGGATCGCAGCATCCTATTGCACCAGTCCAATGATTTGTTCCCCTACATGTAAAAGCTTAACCATTGCTATCTCGCTTGAACCTTCAGTGCTCAGAGGCCGCGTCGTTCCCGTTCGCAACAATCCCATTTTCGTCGTCGTCCTCATCCTACATCTACACGTGTAACTCCGCAGTGCATGCAACATCACTTTGCTTCCTCTTTTCTACAAATGCTTTGGGCCATGGGGACGACAGGAACGTAACGTTACTGCACTGAAACTGCGTAACCGAGGGACCCGCCCTGGCACCGATCGAGGTGACCGCAATGGCTTCCGCCCCTCCCCCTTCGGGGGAAGGGGCAAGCCAACAGCCGGGCAGACCTAGTTTGGAGAAGGCGGCGCGTCTGAAGCACGGCCACGCTGGGGGGTCGAGGCGTGCGGCAGGTTGAGCACGCCGCCCGGTTGGCACGGCCATCACGGCCCGTCGGTGATGCAAGCAAGGGAACAGGTGTGCGACGTCCCTCGAGTGTCAGAAGAACCCACCCCCCAAATACCGTAAATACATGAGCAGTCGGGACAGAGGCAAAATTGCGCGCTGTGACTGTACCGACTGAGGTAGCTGGCCGATGTTGCTGGAGCGTTTTGCTGTTGCGCATTCCTCACGCTCCGGGCGCCCGGCCAGGCGATGCCACCACACACAATGCGACGCCACGCAGCGCGAGACAGATGGAAGCGCCGCACCTGCAGGCAGGAGTCCAGCGTCCACCGATGAGCGCTAGGCCGAGGGACGGTCAAGTTAATGCGAGCGGCGTGCAGCAAGACAGTGGCCGGGCGACAGTGTGCAAAGCAAGGGCAAACACAGGGCGCGGCAAGGCAGAAGAAGGGGCCCGATGTGTACTGTATGGCGGGCGAACGAATGCAGTGCAACACGCCAACATCACAACCGGAGAATGCATGGTTACAAGAAGGACCTGGTGACCCGGGTCGCGAGCGAACTGCTCTGGACTTCAGGGGCGTGCCACCTGCACGCCAACGTCTCCACCGTGACTTCTGCCGCCTAACCGTTCACCCGATCGATCGATACTTCTTACTTTATAGGAGCTCGCGGCCGCCCTAGTGGACCGAATCCGGGCTCATCGACTAAGTCCTAAACTCGTCCGGCCGACCACTTATCCCTAGGCATTTCATCCCGACCGAAATCGGGGGAGTGTATGGGAATCGAACCCACGACCTCGAGCAAACTCGTCCCATGACGCTATTCACTCGCGGTTGAACCATCCACCCCGGAGGTGAGGACGCGTAGTTGAACCATCCAACCGGAGGTGAGGAAGCGTAGCTGATAAAGAGGAGAAAAGCTGCAACTTCGGCCATCACGGCCCACATTGGCACCCTGACACAGGCTCCTCGGCACGGCCCCACACATCGGGCAATGGCCCTGCACGCTCATGGAGTTGGCAAGGGGCAAGAAGGCAAATTCCCGGCGGTGTCCGAAGCCCCCCATATATCTAAAAATACGAGCAGGCAAGGCATAGGGATCAGAAACAAGAGAAACGCGCTGCTGTTACTGTACCGACGTCGGTAGCTGGTTGGAGGTTGCTGGAGCGTTTTGCTGGCGCGCATTCCTCACTCTCCGGGCGCCCGGCCAGGCGACAGCACGACCACACAGACAATGAGACGCCACGCAGCGGGAGAGCCGGAGTCTCAGCGCACCTGCGGGCAGGCGTCATGGCCCTGCACGGTGTTAATTACAGCATTCATGGAGTTGGCAGGGTGTTAATTACAGCATTATTGCTTACTGTCCATCGTGCCCGTCCTTGCACGGCTCCGCATTCGCATGGCCCATGCCGCATGACGTACGACCGGGATTGCGTCGTGCAACGCGCGCGTTGCTCTTTTTCTGTTGGCCGCCCCGCGTCAGTACTTTAATCCTTCCTTGCATGACTTCATTCTCAGTGCCTTTCCTTAGTTTTAGGTCAGCACCCGCCGCCCCGCAGCGCAGCCTCAGCCCAGCACCGCACAGCCTCGCTAATTCCTCGCCTGTTCTTTGAGCGCTTTGTTGCCTTGCCTGCTGCTTCGTGGCTTCCGTGGTTTTTCCTTTACGCTTCTTTCTCTCTTCCCTCGCGCTTCCCTCGCATGTCGTGCTGGGCACCGGTGGCGCTGGCGATTTTCAGGTTGGTCACACCTCGAGCCAGGCTGCGCCAGCCCAGCGCGCCCTCAGCCCAGCAGTCCGAACCGTACAGCTTACAGCCTCCTGGCGGTATTCGGCCGGCTCATGTAAGCGGTTACCGTCTCTCGGAGGTAATGTGGCCGCGCACTACGCCTTACCGCTCACCCTCGTCTCATGCTGCTTGCGAGACACGACATCAACATCGTGTGGCGTGCTTTCGCTTTCGTTTCGCAATTTAGCGCATGTCTTTAAAGCATACTTTACAGCACCAAACACACCGTAAGGCAGGTGTCAGACTACAGCACCCGGCCACGCCCAGGCAAGCCGGGGAGCAAGCCAGTTAGCCAGACCTCGCTCCCGCGGGAGCGTCCGGCCCTGACTGGGGGACATCTGTGGCCCTGAGGCCATTACCGCCGCAATCCCGCACGTGTACAACAATGTGTTTTGTTTACGCCTGGAACGAGCAATAACCGGATTGGCGTAAAGGGCTAGCGCCGAGAAGTCAGCAATCCTACATCACGGACCTAGACCGGACGGCAGTAATCGGGCATCTCTCCATCAGGCTACACATCCCTGGCTCATCACCCGCAGCCGCCTCAGTCACCGCCAGCGCCAGCACGCCGAGGTTGGTGTCAAGCTACAAAGTTCCGTTCCTAGAGCCTCATACTTTGCTCATGAGATACCCGAGAGGCCTGCAGCCTCAGCAGCCATACGCCATGTAGCCAACTCGGCGCCTAGACCAAACGGCTCATTCGAACCATGATCTTCAGGCATTCCCCTTCGGCATCATCACCACCGCCACCGCCAAAGCATACAACATGGCGCCGAGGAGCACAAGGCACATGGCCGCAACCGCGTCGCCGCGCAGAACGCAAACGCCGCGCGCAAAGAAGGCGTGCTTGAAGCCCCAGGCACCGCGCAGGAGGATCCCCACGCTGATGCTGAAGACCAGTACGTTGCAGGCCTCCTGCATCAGGTTGCCCTGCAGTGTTCCACCCAGCCGCCGCAGCACCAGCCACAGCAGCAGAACCGCCAGCGCCAGGCCGATGTCGTAGAAGCGAGCCGCTGCAACCAGGGCATAGGTATGCAATTCTGAGGAGGTCAAAATGATAGCAGTGTTGTTGACGTGCGCATGTCTGTTAAGAGCAACAGCGTGATTGCGTGGATGTCCGAGTGAAAGAACTGCTTCAGGCCGCGACAGATCGTGGTTGCTCAGGCTCCCTATGGTTGCTCAGGCTATTCATACTACCTTGTGCATGGCGCTTAGTCAGGCTGCAAGGCTGCGATGTGGGCCAGGCCTATGGGTGATACTCACTGACAGGAGGCCTATAACGTGTATGCCAATGCTCTCACCCTGCTGCAAGATGCCATCGGGAGCGGCGGGAGGCGGTCCATCTGGACTCTGGAGGGATAGAGGGTAAGGTGGAGCAGGCGACGTAATGGTGGACGTGCAGTCGGTCAACCCCCACGATCAGACCCCCAGCACGACACTGGCACCCCCCCCATGACTCCTCTATTTGAATGCAGGTGCGAGTTACGAGACGTTCGCGCCCCACCCGCAGCTAGTGATGCATGCGCATTGCCGTCGAGGGGCGGCTAGGTCAGGAACATGCATGGGTTCCCCTCTCGCTCGTCACAAGTGACGGGCCTAGCGCCTTCCAAAAACCTGTGTGTTGCCGCCCACGCACCTAGGCTCGCCTCAATTGTGTGAGCGTGCCATTCCGGCAGCCCAACATCAATTAGCGCGTCCGCCAAGTTGTGTCCTGGAAGGAGGCCAGGTCCTTGTAGCCGTGCCGCACGAGTATGTCCAGATGGGCATCCGTAAACCGCGCGATCAGGCGTTTCGAAATGTGCAGGGCGCGCAGCGTGCGCCGGAGCTCGGCGCGGTCACTCGCTCGCACGATCTGCCCCGCCATTCCTCTGAGCTGGCAGCGGTGTAGGTGTGCGTGCCGCGATCTGCCAAGGTTCCAACTTCTAGGTCTTGCAGGACAGGAACGAAGGACAGGCGGTGAGGGCCCGCAAGAACACTGATCGAAAATGGCGCCGCGAGTGCCCAGCCCAAGCCCAACCCAAGCCCGTTCTGGCTTACCTAGTGCTGAATGGGGTCGTCAGTCCCCAAAGCTGCACTCCGCAAGGCGGCAGCGGGCGGGGTGGCCGAGACGCCGGCGCTCCATCGTCGTTCAAGGTTTTTTGCTAGCTCTTGATATTCGAAGCTGAGAAGGTGATGTTACGAGTACGTATAGATGGGCGCACAGGTGACCCTTTTGAATCAACGGCGGGTGTGAAACAAGGCTGCCCTCTCAGCCCCACGCTCTTCGGGCTATTCATTGAGGCATACGCGGATTACTTAGCCGCCAAGGACGCAGCTGCACCCGATATTATGGCTGCCGATGATTGCCCGCAAGTTGATGGGCAGCGGCTGCCCCTCCTTTTCTATGCTGACGACTTGAGCATGTTCGCCACGACGCACAGGCGATTACTACAGATGCTAACCACGCTACGTGAGTTCTGTGAGGCTTTTGGCATGCGTGTGAACGTTACTAAGTCAGAGGTACTTGGGGTGCACTCTTCTGCCACGTTGCGGCGGTTTATGCGGCAGGAGCCAAGCCCCATGCCGGTTTATATGCGGGAGTACCAACAGGGACTACCGGTGCTCCGCTTTTTCCCATGGAAACGGCGGGCTCGCTACCTGGGGCTTTACTATGGCACTAGCACCAAGTTTGAATCATGTTGTAAGGAATTGCGTGCATCTGGTGAGCGGGCTATGTACGCTTTGCGAAAGAAGCTGCGGAAGAAAGGGCTAATGGTGCCAGCGGTTGCCATGCGCTGTTTCAACGCCCAGGTTCGTGCTGTCCTATCGTATGGCGCACAAGTGTGGGCGCCCGACGCCTTGCTGCGGGTGTTCAATGCTGAACGAGTGGAAGGACAGAGGTATGGAGCTTTTGATCGCGCTATCGAGCACGGCATGGTACGGATTCAGATGGACTTCATGCGGGAAATAGTAGGAGCTGCGAAACCAACGCATGAATTGCTGTTTCGGGAACTGGGATGCCTCCCGCTACATGTGCATTGGGCTGAGCTCGTATTTCGGTTCTGGAATCAATTAGTCAAAGCAAAGGGCACTATTTACCATCAGGCTTTCAGGGAGGAAATCAGGGCAGTACTGAGTAACCTGCCGGCACCGCCCACGCACACATGGGGGTCCAAGGTCCTGCGGTTGCTTATGGTCGGGCTAGGTTATCGTTTTGGTGGAGAAGGAGGCGACCTTGAGGCTAATATTACACGTATTACTACGCATGAACTGGATGTGGCCGCACTTATGTCGACGGTCAGGGAGAGGTTTGAAGAGGACTGGAGCAGTGGCAGACTGAATACGGAGCCGAGAGATTTCGTGACGCAAGAGGGGATTAAGCCTGGAGTGAAGATGTGCCGTTACAAGCAGTGGATGGGTGAGACACGCCACACCCAGATTTACATTCCCCGTGCATGGCATGTCTCGATGATGCGTTTCAGGCTAGGGGTGTGGATGCTTGAAGCCAACAATCCTCGCGGCACCAATGGCGTTCACAGAGAGCGATCACATAGGTTATGCCCGTTGTGTCAAGCTGCCGTAGAAGATGAGAAACATGTGCTGCTGGAGTGTGGAGCATACGATGATATCAGGAGCTCGCTTTGGGTAGAGGGGACGCCCGAGTCAATGTTGGACGCGATGGCTAACGGGGACCAGAGGGGACTTGCGCGTGTGATACACGCGATAAGGTTGCGACGGAACGACTTGACGGCGCGACCAATCTAGGCTTTTATCTGTTATTACTTTTAGTTACTTTCATTATTTCTAAGCGTTCGAGGCAGCGGTCCATGAGCCTCCTGGCTCGTTTGGACCAATCTACAAGCATGAACTTGTAACATCAATCAAATCAAATCAATCAAATCAATCATATTCGAAGCTGCGTGCAATATCTATAGATGTTCTACGCCAGTAAACTTTGGATGCAGCAGGCAGTCGTGGAGTGGGACAATGGGCGCGCGATGAGGGGGAGGACCGGATTGTCGCACTGTGGTCTAGCAACGCGTCAACAAGAAGGAATATTTCTAAGCGTACGAGGCAGCGGTCCATGAGCCTCCTGGCTCGTTTGGACCAATCTACAAGCATGAACTTGTAACATCAATCAATCAACAAGAAGGAGTTTAGACTGTTGATAACCTTGTGTGAGACTCTGGGCTGGGCTTTAGACTTGAGCTGTAGTTGGGCTCGCGGTCCCAACGTTACGAGCGGTGGTCGGCGAATGGAGCAGCCGCATCAAGAGCTGTCGCAACTGCAAAAGCAACAGCAAGAACTTGACCGCACCGAGCTTCAGCGCACGCTCCTCAATCTGCGCCCGGCAAGGGTGGTTGTGCGCTTCACCGAAGCACACCTGGACATAATCTTATGGGCAGGCTTCAAGGACCTGGCTTCCTTCCAGGTGTACGCGGCTCCTAGAACTGTTGTACGCAAGCTGTTGCAGGCTGGGCTGCCGGCTTGGCACTCATGCGTTATTGAGGGGCTTCGAGGTGCGTCGCACGGGTGCGTGGGGCGTGTGCCTATCAAGTACGCGCCTTTGCCGTGCTACGCAGTATCGTGCTACAACGCGAGCGTGGCGGAGCAGCAGCCGCAGCAGCAAGGCCTGCAAGAAGTCGACGCAGCGGGCCAAGGCAGCAGCCACAGTGGCGGCGAGACAAGGCCAGCAGCAGGTGCTCAATGCTTTGCCGATGGGGTGGTTTGGTAACTGCGGTGCAGCGAGGACAATATCTCCGTCCGCCTTGTATCACAGGGTTCTGTGGTTGCAGGGCTGCATCTGTCTGGTCAGCGTGTCTCAGTTTGAACACCTGCTACCGTCGTCTTCTTCATGTGTCTGCCGCGCAGGTCTGCATCCCGCTGCTCAAACACCTTCACAGGACACCGACGCTGATCACGTGCGGGATCAAGGTAAGTTTGTGATGTTTGGTGGTCATCATGAGCTCGCCAAGTTGCGTCGTGTTAAACTAGGATGGGCGGACATCATGTGCTGTCAGTGCTGTCCTGCACCCAGCCCCATGGAGTTTGTGCCTACTTGCACGCGCGTGCTTGGCGCGCTCAACCCTGCTATCTGTGCCTTCCTCTATATTCACTCCCTATTTGCGCCGTGCCTCCGCCCAGAGCCCACACGTGGCGCCAGCCCGTCGACATCAAAGTCAACATCAACGGGGTGGTGGAGCTCGTGGAGCACACAGCCGCGGCAGCTACAGCCGCCGCCTGGCTCAACCACAAGCCCATCTAATATGGCGGCGCCGGCGGCGGCAGCGTCAGCCTCGCACTCCGCCGCAGCTACTGCGCCTACCGCCGGGCGGGAGCAGGCTGTCCTGCCGGCAGACGACGACGTGGCGGCGCACAGCAGCGTCGCTGCAACCTCTACTGCGCCGGCTTCTTGGCATCTTACCACCTGCCGCCGCCGGCACGTGCACCGACCTGCCCTGGGCCAGGAGTAGCCTGCTGCGTGCATGCTTGCTGGGGGTCCGCCGGCAGGGCAGCCGGCCAGGGGGGGTAGCCATCCATAGGATGGTGTTTATCAAATGGTTGTGAAGTGCCGATGGGGGGTCGGCAGGGCAGCCGGGGGCTTGCCTGGGCAGCCGGGGCGTTGGCGGCACATTCATGCACGGCGGCTGCGGTGCGCGGCATGCATCACCAGCGGGGCACAGCGCCGCCACAAGCCACATTAAAGACATGCGCTAAATTGCGAAACGAAAGCGAAAGCACGCCACCCGATGTTGCCACATGTCACAGATTTGAGCGCGGACAGTGCACGAGTCGAGGTAGCAGGGGGCGTGCGTTGGCAACATGCATATGATGGAAAATATGGAAATCCATCTGGCTGGGTGTTCGGAATCAGTCCCATCGCAGTATTAGGGTCGGCCAGCTCTCTAGATCCTCCCTCCTTCTACTGGCTGGGCTGCGCTGGTTGCACGGTAAGCTGACATGCTGTAGCAGTATTGCCGGTAAAAGGACTTGATGACTAGCCGGAGACAGCTTGCGGGGTTATCGTGGACTTGTGAAGGTTTTTCCCGCCACATTCTCCCCCCTTTGGACTGGACGTCTCGGCCAGTCTTAGCCGTCTCGGCTACTGTGCTTTAACCCACGAACTCGCCGACCATGGATGATTAACGTTATTCCACGTCACAATATGTGCGACTTTATATCGCCTAGTCGGTGCCTCTAAGTCCGTCGAGAACACGCACAGGCCTTCTAGTATGTTACAGCTGTGGGCCTGCCTCCGACCCGGGCCCGACACACGGCCTCTGCAGCCTACCAGTCTCTGGACTGGCGAGAGCGCTGACAAAAGCAGCGCTAGAAACCCAAGCCCACGGCTGACCTTGTAGCTGCTTTACGCGTGCCGACGCATAGCGCTGGGCGGACGCATTTTGCATTGCCCCACCTCAGCGCGCTGTGGGCACCTAGCTCCCGCGGAGAAGGCTACGCACGCGCATGGTTCGGGTTTGACACGTGTGTTGGTTCATAACGCACCGACATGCACTAACAATTTGTTTCTGACTGTAGACGTGTGTAGCACCACTCTCACGTTTGAGACGCTCCGAACGAGTGGGAATCCGTTGCTGGAGCATGGACCACCCCGGCTAGCAACCGGTCTCAACTGGGTGATGCATATTTGGCTATGTTAATTTGAATGACAATATTAGAATTGACTTTGGGCGTGATTTGAGGTGAGCTCAGGAAGACATGCTCTCGCGACCTATGCCGAACGAGGCCAAGCCGACGGAAGGCGTTTAGACCGGGGATGGAGCCGTCCCATGACCATGGTATGCAGTATTGAGTTTGTTAGGCTTGGCTGCGTCCCAGGCGTCCCTTTCGGGCCCGCTCTGTCGACGACAGCTGGGTGATTGATTTAACCTTTCACCAGCACGTTGAGGGACGCGGCTACTCCGGTCCCTATGACTAATTGATTAGGAGTAACGTGTGTATTTGGCCCGGCTAGGAGCAAAGCCTCCCTTTTGAGGGGCTACGCAGAACGCCGAGGTCAAGACAGTAAGGGATGTCCCCGGCCCAGGAGAGCCCTGGCTCACGCCAAGCCATCCTCCTGTGGGCGGTGTGTCAAACCTTTAATACGTGTGTGTTTGAACGCGTGGTAATAAGGAAAGGAGCAGGGAGCGGAGCAGTTTGGACAAACCAGGGAGCACGATATGACGCTCTCCCAACTAGCTCTTTGCGAGTCTGTGTGTGAAGTGGTGTAGGAGTGTGTGCTGAGGTATGGGCAAGACCGCAGTAAGGGCAGGCTGGAAGCTGCCGGAATCTGGCGGAGCTGCCGGTAGGTGCAGGAGCTGCCAGAAGCTGGGGGAGCTGCTGGAAACTGGCCTATGCAGGCGGCACATAAATACCGCCCACTGCACACAGACGAATTAACCCGGCCCTTGCATATGATCGATACACAAGGCAATAAGCACGGACATACTCCGGCCCTTGACTGTAATTCGCAAGGAATAAGCTACACAAAGCAGTGTCCTTTACCGGTGTCTTCTGAACGTTTTCCAGCCTGCGGGCTCCCGGCTACTGAACAGCCAAACAGCAACTGAGGCGTGGCCTGCGCGACAGAGCCCCTCAGCGGGTGTGTCAATCCCACCCTTTTCGGATAAAGGCATTCTACGTGCGTCTTCGTCCAAGCCCTGGTCCAAGAACGGCCCGCTTCGGACAACGCATCGTCTACGCTCACACGAGCATATCAAGTCTGGACTACAACGACGGCTTCGGAGCGCCAGCATCGGTTGCAGGCATCAACGTCTCCCGACAGGCATCGACAGCTCGTCCTCGGCTTCTACGTCTCTTCCTGAATTCGGCTTCTACCAAGCCTGACTTCAACCAGTGACTTCTTTGACTGAACAAGGCCTTCGCCTTCGTCAACGACTACCAAGATTTCGGACATCGCGACCTAACTCCAGTGGGTCAGGACCTTCAGTAGTACTACAACTACTTTGAGACTTCAAGATCGCTCTGGACTTCACAGCGACAACAAAACACCTGAAAACGGAGTCGGCGACATCGATTGAGACCGCGCTTCGCGTACTACTCTCGGTTTGCCAGGCTCTGGTGTATGATATACTTTGGACTTCAGTGAGAGGGCGTTGAGTGAGACAACGACCCAGGCCCCGGCAGTCTGTGTCCTTGCACGTTCCCGACGTGCCGCGAAGGACACATCTTCGGCGCCATCTCACCTTCGGCGGAGCGTCACGACCCCCTCAGGGACCACGCCCACGCCTCTGTACATATCCTGACCGCCAACGACTAAGTGGAGACACTGGGCATCCGGTTCTTATCGACGGACGACAACATCGGTGTGCGAGTTGACATCGGGGCAACGCATCTTCGCCCCAAGGCTCCATCGAGACCCGTCGACACCTCCCTCTGACTAGACGAAACAGCACTAGACGTCGTCATACGCCTGCTGCTGGGAAAGCCCACCGTGAGTGCCAGCCCAATTATTCTGGGCGGTTGCAAAAGGCGTCCGGCCCACCAAGACCGGTCCGCCCCGCCTTCGCTGGTTTCGCTACCGGGACTTCGGCCTTGCGGCCTTTCTTCGTCTGAGAAAGAGGTTGACTACAACGTCTACGTGTACATATTGAGCTACAACGTCTGACAACAACTTCTGAGGAGCATTCGCCTTCGATTTTTCGACGGAGACACCTGAGTGTCTAGACTTCCGCGTTTACTGGCAACATCGCAACTGGCTACGTTTACTTCAGCTTGATATACTTTGAGCATCACCAGCTGGCATTTGGCCAACTGTGGAGCTTCAACATCGACTGGCGGCGAGGAGATTCCCGCGCGCAACGACTTCAGTTGGAGTGAGCAAGACCTAGCCGAGCCTCTTCTTGTGGAGGTCAATATTCAACAACAACGTCTTCGAATACAGCGTACGTACCAGTCAGGATTTGCCTACTAGTGGACTACGCCTACAAGACCAAGGCCATGCATCGGCACGTGCCGAGCAAGACGACAACGACGGACTACTGACGACACTGACAGCTCTGGACTTACCAACAGCTACCAGCCAAGTCTTCCTATCCCCAGAAGGCTTTGGGGGAGCTCCCGGTGACCCCGGGGGAACCCCAACCAAGACAGCCGCCAACCGGCCCCGTCAGGGGCCGGCGGCACCCCCACCCATGGCGGCAACGGGAGTGACAGCGGCAAGTATGGCGCCGGCCTTCGCCGACGCCATGTCACGGATTCGCACCTGGGAGAAGAAGGCGCCCGTCTTCAACGGCCGGGGCGACGCCCACAACTGGCTGGATGAGATTGAGGGCGTTATGAAGCGGATTGGTATGCCCCATGATGAGGGCGCCGACAAGGTGGCGGACAAGCTGGAGGACGAGGCCAAGGACTGGTACTTCGTGTGGCAGGCGGTGCAAGACGGAGCCCCGCTGCGCTGGGACACCTTCAAGGCGGCGTTCCTGGGCCAGTTCGGCATCGATGAAAATGACTGGGAGGACATGCTGCGCGACTGCCGCCAGCGGTCAGGCGAGGACGTGGCGGCCTACACGCACCGCTTCCTGTCTATTGCTCGGCGGGCGAACAAGCTCAAGAGCCCGGACACGGAGCGCGCCTACGTCAAGGGTCTGCACAAGTCTGCGGCCACGGCGCTGACCCTGTTCCGGCCCGGCCGAGGGCCCTTGATGGAGACGGTCAAGAACGCGCTCGAGCTCAGCAAGCTGGACTGGGCGGGGCTGGCGAGCTTGAACCGCAACGAGCGCTCCAGCAGCAGAGAGCGGAGCCGGCGCTCACGCTACGCGGAGGAGGAGGAGCGCACACCTGAGCGCCCCCACTCCGGATACTATCGCGGTTCGTATGATGAGTTGCGCCGTGAGGAGGACCGCCAGCCGACCAGCCGCAGCGGCAGCGGCAGCGGCAACGGTGGTGGCGGCGGCCGCAGCAGCAGCAGCAGCAGCGGCGGCGAGCACGCACACCGAGCACACTACGAGGAGGAGCGCACACCAGTGCGCTACAACTCGCCTTACTCTCACAGCTACTCCTACGAGCGTCGCCGTGAGGAGGAGCGCAGGCCGTCAACCAGCAGCCATGGCGGCGGGCGAGGAGACGGCGGCGGGCGAGGAGACAGCGGCAGGCAGCTGAACACTCTGTCGAGGGATTGGAGCGACGGCTGGGACAACGCCAGCCTGGAATACCTGGACTACGACCCCGGCAGCAGGGAGCGGAACCGGAGCATGCGCTATGAGAAGGAGGAGAGCGCGCTGGAGCGCACTTATTGCCCTTCTTACCTCAGCGCATACAAGCCGCGCTGTGAGGAGAAGCGCAGGCCGCCATACAGCCACGGCCGCAGTAGCCGTGGCGGCGGCGGTGGCAACGTGCGTGAAGATGGCAGCAACGGCCAGCGGAGGCGGTGTGTGCACTTTGAGGAGGAAGAGCGCACACCGGAGCGCTCTTACTCGCCATACTCCAGCGGTTGGTATGAGGCCCGCCGTGACGAGGAACGGGGGCCGCTGCCCAAGCACCGCGGCAGCAGCAGCACTGGCGACGGTGGAGGCGGTAGCAGAAGCGCTGTCAGCAATGTCCGCGGGAGCAGCGGCCGCTCAGACGGCCAACCAGCCCCGCCTCAGGACCTGCAGGGGCGGCGCGACGAGCAACGCAGAGGACGCAGAGGGCACCTGAACATGCTGTCACACGACTGGAGTGACGGTGAGGACAGCGGCCGCAGACAGAGGCTGGGAGACAACTCAAGCAGCGACGAGGGAGAGCTGCTGACGAGCGAGCTCAAGCGGTTCCGTGACTTTGACTTGAGCCAGCGGCTGCCGCGCAACCGGGCTCCACTGAGCCCGGACACGCACATGGAAGTGGATCGGCGGCCGCCACGCCACTACACGGCAGGGGTGCGCGTGGAGGAAGCGCCCCGCCCCAAGGTTCGGGCAGTGGAGCCAGACCCAGCGCCCCGTGGACGGCCCACCATACAGCGGCCAGTGGAGCCCCCGCCCCGGGTATCATCAGCCGCGGCACAGGTGGTGACGGCGGGACCACGCCCACCAACGGCGGCGGCAACAGTGATGTCGCAGCACGTGCGAGACGCGGCGGCCCGTCCGTTACCCACGGAGGCGGTGCGGCCCCGGCCAGCACCCTACACGAGGGCAGACGGAGGTCCAGGCCGCATGGCAGCAGTGCCGGCCAGGGAGGAGCCGCGCGCTGCGCCACGAGCAGCGGCCGCACCAGTGGCAGCGCCACCAAGAGTGGCGTCACCCGATACCCGGGCAGCTGCACCTAAGGCACCGGCGCGCGCGGATTCAGCGTTGCGCCCAGAGGAGGCCTCGGTGGTGGACGACGTGTTCGCCAAGGTGGCAGCGCACACCATTACCCTAGCCCGGGCTTGCCAGTGCGACAGCCGGGCCATCCTGGCCAAGGTGGGGGGAAAGTGCCTGGGCCTGGCACGGAGCACGGCGGCAAGTGCAAGCGGAGGGGTTGGCAGCAGCAGCAACAGCGGCGCCCCCAGAGGTGGTTTGATGGCGGAGGCGCGGGACACAGTGGCGGCACCGGAGAGTGATGAGGAGGACGATCCCGCGTCCTCGCCAGGCAGCACACCGCGTAAAATGGAGTACCAGATCTGCCGCATCACGGCGCACTGCAAGGACGTGGACGGCTACCCCCAGTTCCAGCGGACCTGCGCGGACACGGGAGCTTCCAACTGTGTGCAGAGCCGCCGGTCTCTGGCCAAGCTGGGGCTGCTTCACACAATTCGTCCCACGCGTACCCGCTTCTTCCACGCCAACGGAGTGGAGGAGCCGGCAAAGGGCAAGGCACGCGTGAAGATATGCCTGCCTGGCCTGGTGCGGAAGACGGATGTATACGTGACGGACGCGGAAAACTACGACCTGCTTCTGGGCAACGACTTCCTGAAGCCAGTGCGGACAGACATCCGCTACAGCCGAGATGCGCTGGAGTATGACGGAGACGACGGGCTGCGCCGCTCCATCCCGGTTCGGGTGACGCGGAGCCAAGGCCGCGACCCCACCATGGATCTGTCCGCGCTGGCCACGCACGTGCTGGCCCTGTCAGCTAGCTCCAGCGATAGCGAGAAGGAGGAGTACACGCCGCCCCCACAAGGGAGTGGAGGCCGCCGCCACTCTTGGCGGCGCCAGGCTGCTGGGCAGCCAGCACAAGTTCTGATGGTGGCTGCCACAGCAACGGCGGCCGCTATCGAGGAGGCAGCCGTGACGCCTCCACCCACGCACCCCACGAGCGCTCAGGTGGCGCTGCCGCAACCCAGAACAGCCTGCCGGCGTTCATTCTCCACCCGAACGGCCTCAAACAATGGGGTGGAGTGCGGGGAGTTCAAGGCAGGCCTGCACGGACGAGCAGCGGTTGGACCGCTGGCAACACAGGCGGCAGCAGGGCAATCTGACGCCGGCCCCAAGGAGGAGCAGTTGGGGAAGAGGTCGAGCGGCAGCGGCTGCAACAGCGGAGGTGGTCGTCAGGACGTGATCAACACGCCTAGGCCCCCCGACCCAGTGCGCGGCACGACCCAGCCAGGCACCTGCAGTGCAGAGCCGGGCATCGGCTTCAAGCAGCTGCCCGCAGAAGTGCCGTCAGCCAACAGCAAGACTGGGCTTGCCGGAGGCGGTGGCAGTGGGGTCCGCCCGCCGGTGCTCGAGGTGGCTTGGCGAGGCAAGGCGCCGGTGGCCGCTGAGGACCTCAGTCCCAGCCTCAGGCGCGTGAGCTACGGCCCCGCCACACACTGGCCCTCACTGACCTACGACGGGCCACGGGTGACGGCCAACCAACACGAGGGCAAGGGGCGGTCGCCAGCCAACACGAGGGCAGGCATTGGAGACCGGCGTCATACCCGTGTGCGTGGGGGGGGGAGCCTGGAAAACGAGGCCCCACGGTGATGCCCCCAGGCTCCGTGTGTTGATGACCACATGAGCAGCAAGTACCTCAGTGCGCAAGGCTTGGTGGCCTGGTAAGCCTGATGGTATGGTGGCCCTCGACATGGCGGCAACGGGAGTGACAGCGGCAAGTATGGTGGGAGGGTGGGGCTGTTGAGGGCCCGCGTGTATCGTTTTGATTGAGCATGGTGAATGGTGGCGTGTGATGGTTACCCCAGCACGCAAGGCCTGGCGGTCTGTTAAGTCTGGGAGGGTGGACGAATGCAAGGTGGCCTCGACTGCAAGGGACTGCACCATATCCAATTTTTTTGGGGGGGAGGGAAGCTGGTTAAAGTTACGGCGCCCCACTTGAGGGTATGTACTATGTGTTCCAGAAGACGTGTACCATACAACGGCAAGACGGACGGCGGTGGAACGGTATGCAACGGGTGCGGCAGCATAAAGGCGCTGACACTATCTGGGGCCCTGAGTTTTGGCCCGTGCGGTTCAAGGCGGCGCCCTGCTCGAGGGAGTGTACTATATGATTCCGGTATCTGCTGGTGTTTGAAGGTCGGCACCTTTAATGTTTGGGCCTGTCTTAAAGGCCACCCATTTGACAGTCATTGGCGTGCGTAGCGTTAGCGCGTCGGCAATAGGGCCTCGCTGGGACTCTCGGCTTACACGAGGGCAAGCGACAGCTGTAGCTGCTTTACGCGTGCCGACGCATAGCGCTGGGCGGACGCATTTTGCATTGCCCCACCTCAGCGCGCTGTGGGCACCTAGCTCCCGCGGAGAAGGCTACGCACGCGCATGGTTCGGGTTTGACACGTGTGTTGGTTCATAACGCACCGACATGCACTAACAATTTGTTTCTGACTGTAGACGTGTGTAGCACCACTCTCACGTTTGAGACGCTCCGAACGAGTGGGAATCCGTTGCTGGAGCATGGACCACCCCGGCTAGCAACCGGTCTCAACTGGGTGATGCATATTTGGCTATGTTAATTTGAATGACAATATTAGAATTGACTTTGGGCGTGATTTGAGGTGAGCTCAGGAAGACATGCTCTCGCGACCTATGCCGAACGAGGCCAAGCCGACGGAAGGCGTTTAGACCGGGGATGGAGCCGTCCCATGACCATGGTATGCAGTATTGAGTTTGTTAGGCTTGGCTGCGTCCCAGGCGTCCCTTTCGGGCCCGCTCTGTCGACGACAGCTGGGTGATTGATTTAACCTTTCACCAGCACGTTGAGGGACGCGGCTACTCCGGTCCCTATGACTAATTGATTAGGAGTAACGTGTGTATTTGGCCCGGCTAGGAGCAAAGCCTCCCTTTTGAGGGGCTACGCAGAACGCCGAGGTCAAGACAGTAAGGGATGTCCCCGGCCCAGGAGAGCCCTGGCTCACGCCAAGCCATCCTCCTGTGGGCGGTGTGTCAAACCTTTAATACGTGTGTGTTTGAACGCGTGGTAATAAGGAAAGGAGCAGGGAGCGGAGCAGTTTGGACAAACCAGGGAGCACGATATGACGCTCTCCCAACTAGCTCTTTGCGAGTCTGTGTGTGAAGTGGTGTAGGAGTGTGTGCTGAGGTATGGGCAAGACCGCAGTAAGGGCAGGCTGGAAGCTGCCGGAATCTGGCGGAGCTGCCGGTAGGTGCAGGAGCTGCCAGAAGCTGGGGGAGCTGCTGGAAACTGGCCTATGCAGGCGGCACATAAATACCGCCCACTGCACACAGACGAATTAACCCGGCCCTTGCATATGATCGATACACAAGGCAATAAGCACGGACATACTCCGGCCCTTGACTGTAATTCGCAAGGAATAAGCTACACAAAGCAGTGTCCTTTACCGGTGTCTTCTGAACGTTTTCCAGCCTGCGGGCTCCCGGCTACTGAACAGCCAAACAGCAACTGAGGCGTGGCCTGCGCGACAGAGCCCCTCAGCGGGTGTGTCAATCCCACCCTTTTCGGATAAAGGCATTCTACGTGCGTCTTCGTCCAAGCCCTGGTCCAAGAACGGCCCGCTTCGGACAACGCATCGTCTACGCTCACACGAGCATATCAAGTCTGGACTACAACGACGGCTTCGGAGCGCCAGCATCGGTTGCAGGCATCAACGTCTCCCGACAGGCATCGACAGCTCGTCCTCGGCTTCTACGTCTCTTCCTGAATTCGGCTTCTACCAAGCCTGACTTCAACCAGTGACTTCTTTGACTGAACAAGGCCTTCGCCTTCGTCAACGACTACCAAGATTTCGGACATCGCGACCTAACTCCAGTGGGTCAGGACCTTCAGTAGTACTACAACTACTTTGAGACTTCAAGATCGCTCTGGACTTCACAGCGACAACAAAACACCTGAAAACGGAGTCGGCGACATCGATTGAGACCGCGCTTCGCGTACTACTCTCGGTTTGCCAGGCTCTGGTGTATGATATACTTTGGACTTCAGTGAGAGGGCGTTGAGTGAGACAACGACCCAGGCCCCGGCAGTCTGTGTCCTTGCACGTTCCCGACGTGCCGCGAAGGACACATCTTCGGCGCCATCTCACCTTCGGCGGAGCGTCACGACCCCCTCAGGGACCACGCCCACGCCTCTGTACATATCCTGACCGCCAACGACTAAGTGGAGACACTGGGCATCCGGTTCTTATCGACGGACGACAACATCGGTGTGCGAGTTGACATCGGGGCAACGCATCTTCGCCCCAAGGCTCCATCGAGACCCGTCGACACCTCCCTCTGACTAGACGAAACAGCACTAGACGTCGTCATACGCCTGCTGCTGGGAAAGCCCACCGTGAGTGCCAGCCCAATTATTCTGGGCGGTTGCAAAAGGCGTCCGGCCCACCAAGACCGGTCCGCCCCGCCTTCGCAGCGACAACCTGCCCTGCCCGCGCACAGCAAGCCTAGCCACGAAACGAGAAACGCCTCCCTGTGCTCTCCTGAGCCCACAGGACCAGGCGGTGTGGAGACAGCTCGCGCATCGAAAGCCTCAAACAAAACCCCCAACAAGAGACAACCCGAAGACGAGCGACCCACGCTCCCCTGGGGGCTACCTACGCCTGGGAGCGCACACGTTTCGCAATTTAGAGCATGTCCGTAACGTCATCCTAAGCTACTCATCACTGCAGTAGGCCACACGTAGCAAGAGGGGCAGGGCCGGCGAGAACGCTCAAAGCCGCCGCACCTAGCCGCCAAAGCTACAGCCCAAGCCATCACCTCAAACGAGTCACCGCAGAGGAGACAAGTACGCAACCTAGCGCCTACCCGCCACCACGCACAAGGGACGTGAACGTACGCCACCGTCAACGGTACCACCCACACACACATACACACACAAACCGCGTCTCATCTACACTCTATCTAGTACCGCTGATAAGCAGCAGTTGCGAGCTGTCAAGACTTGACTATACAGGTTGCTGAACCTTGATGCGCCCGCCCTGCACGGCTAGCAGGGGGTGTGACGTGCCTACCTCCCTCCACCCCTTCCTGGGTACCCCTAATCCTGCGAAGTCCTGCAGCCGCCTCCAAAACCCTGTCACCGCTTCCGCTTTAGCGATTTCTACAGGCTCAGTGGCGCCCTCCATTTCCATACCCTCTGGGGGCCCTGCGTTGGTAACTGCCCTCAACCTCGTCCGGGCGCGTTCCATGGCCGAGAGGGCGGCTAATACCACCACATCCCACACTGCTTGCTGTACTCCGTGAGGCGGTTCTGCCAGCCATAGCTGCTGCCGAGTGATGGTATTCGCCATTGCCGCGTTAATCTGCTCCAGCACTGCCTGCGCCACGGGACACTCCCAGAAGTGATTTGCTCGCGGCGAGCAGGGCGCGCCGTGCGTTCCTCCGTGGGCGCCGCATCCATACGTTTCCTGCTGCTGGGCTCCATTGACGTGGCTGTTTCCAGCCAGAGGTACTCCATCCACTGCTAGCCGCCACAGGACCTCCATATGTTCCCGTTCCCACCGTATGTGCCACATCCTGCTCAGCATGGCGCGCACGGGGTTCGTGCCTGTAGGCGTGGTCGCAGTTGTCACCGCTGCGTTTGTCGTGGTGGCTGCTTCCTCGCCTCTGGCTTCCCTGGCAAAGTCCGCGTGGAGCTGGGTCCGCCGCTGTTCGATTGGTCGCAGAAGCATCGCCGTGGCCTGGCTGACTGTTAAGCGCTGGAGCCGTATGGGCATCAGCAAGCCCCTACGCCAGCCTAGCCTGCCAACTATCTGAGCCCGCACCGCCTCCATCGTCTGCGCCGGCGGCTGACCTCCGGCGCTGATTTGCTGCTCCACTTGCTCCGCCGCTGCCCGCCATTCTGGGCTGATGTCTGCGAGTAGCAGCTGGATAGCCTGCAGCGTCGGGCTCCTTCTAAAGCCTTCCGGTGCTGTGGGGGAGAGATGCTGACCGACCCACTGCCGCCATTCCTCCGTGTCGGCTGGCGGTGTCCCTGCTGCCACCAGGGCCCCCAATCTCACAGCGTCCCCCACTGTCTTGAGGGCGTGGCACGTGCTGAGACGCACGTGGCGCTGTTCCATACCTGGTCTCGGTGGTGCTGGGGGCTCGGCTCCCTCCGGGCTGAAGTCGGGATCCGCGCTATCCTCTTCTGCTTCCGCTGCCCGTTGGTTATTGGGTAGCAGCGCGTTGGCCCAGAGCGGTGCCGCCCAGCACCAGTCTCCTGTTGCCATCGGTTGCTCCTCCACGTCTTCCAGTGGTGGCAAGTGGCCTAATGCTGTGATGAAACGTGCCATGTCTGTGGGCAGGCCCTGGGCTGGCCCTGGTCGGCTGTCTGCGTCCGCACTGAGGGTGGTGACTGACGCCAGGCTGAGGTGCGGGTGATGCCTTCGAAGGTAGCATGTCACGACTTGCTCCCAGGGGTGACGTGCTGGCTCGGCCTGTGCCGCTGCGCTCGCCAGTCGTGCTGCCCACCTCGCGTTGCGAGCCCTCAGGTGCAGGGTCAGCGGCAGTAGCCCAAAGCCTCCTGTGCGCGGGTGGCCGTACAGTAGTGTCCGCGGGACTCCTGTCATGCGCTGGGTTGGGTGGTTAGGGTCCGTACGGCGGTCCACGACTCCCGCCGCTGCCCTCTCCAGCAGCTCCACGGTATCACCTCCCGGCATGCCCGCGTGCTCCATGTGCCACGTCACGGTTTGCAGGGCATACCCTGACGTGGACGCCGCCCTCCCAAAAGTGCTCAGCGGCAGGCGGGATATGCATCCCATCCGCCGCTTAGCCTCCTTGAGCCGGGCCGCCCAATCCGGTTGAGCGGGTTGAGGGCTGTTGTCCACCGGCACGTTAAGTGCTACTGCCACCGTCACCAGGGCCGGTTGCTGCTGTGGTGTCGGCGTGGTTGCTGCTGGGGGCTGTGGTGGCTGCTGGGCGTTGTGGTGTTGCGTCTGGGCGTTGGGCTGGTCTGCTGTGTCTGACCCAGCGCCTACCTTCAGCAGCTGCACCTTGTCCAGGTTTAGCCGCTGTCCTGACGCTGACGCGAAGACGTCCATTGCTGTGAGAAAGGGCCCCAATGCTGCCATGCTGTCAAGCAGAACCTGACAGTCATCTGCAAACTGCACCGCCATGGTGACGTCTGCGCTGTCTGGGTCCAGTCTGATCCCAATGCCCTGGTTCCGCAGCCAGCAGAGCAGCGCTTGGGCCACGAAAAGGTATAGCACCGGTGCCAGGGGGCAGCCTTGCCGCACGCCCAACTCCATGCTCACGGGACGGGATAGGCTGCCGTTGACTAGCGCCTGGGCAACTGTGGATGACAGAAGCAGGGAGACCCATCCCCGGAGCTTGGGCCCTGCGCCCAAGTGCTCCATCGCCTGCAGCAGGAAGCTGCGGTCCACGGTGTCGTACGCCTTGGCGAAGTCCAGGAAGGCAATGACCGCTGAACGGCCCTGCTGCTTCAAGAGATGAGGGATGTGGCGGAGCGTGTGGATGTTGTAGCCTATCAGTCTGCCGCTGAGGAAGGCTGTCTGCTCCACGTCAATCACCCGGCCAAGTTCATTATGAGTGCTGGTTACAAGAAGGGGACAGTGTGAACACTGCCTCGGGCACAGGTGGCCAACCGCCACCCTGCTTGGCTGCCCACCCGACTCACAGCTGCGTAGGCGTGTCGAAGCCAAGCTAAACGCCCGCCAGAGCCACACCAGACACAGCATCACAAGACACGCGGCTCATAAGGCACCGCTACGCGAAGACCAAGTCGTAAACGTCAAGGCAGCACACCGTCAAGCAGCACAGGAGGCCCGAGGCCAGCTGCACGCCGCACGCCCCTCAAGGAGAAGGGGGCGGAGAAGCAGCGTCATACGGCAACACCACGTCAATGCGGTCAACCAGCCCCCCGCGACAGGAACACGTGCCCGGAGGGGACAGCATCCCAGCCACTAGGGCGCACGCCCAAGCTAGCAACGCCTGCAACCGTCCCCAGAAATCAGCCACCACCTCCAGTCCAATAGCTAAAACACGGCGAGAAGGGAGCGGGGCCTCAGCAGGCAACCCTTGGCCGGCCATCACAACCCGCTGCCGCCCCATGTCCATAGCAGACAACGCAGCCAGACACACCACCATCCCAGACCGGCGGCGCCAGACCCGGCGGCGGCCGCACCAGCCACAAGGCAGCCCGAGTAAACACGCCTAGCGAGTCTTCGGGAAGCGCCCCCATCGCCATACCATGGACTTCACGCAGGCCACGGGCGACCACACAGCCCCAGTAATAATGCCGCCGATCCCCAAACGTCATATCCGCACCACATGCCTGGCACACGTGGATGACACCGCCGGCCATGTTCGCGGGCACGCATGGGGAACGCCCAACACGCATCGGCAGCGACACGCCACAAGGCCTCTTTGTGCCGATTCTCCCACTTAAGGTTCCACAACCGTAACAGCACAGCAGCAAACGCACCCGCAGCCAGCACACAGTCAGACTCAGTCACATCGGGGTCGAAAGCAGCAGCCACATACGCACGATGTTTGGCACGCAGCTGCGCCAAGGGCGCCGCGAGTTGCATGAGTGTACCAGCTTTCACCGTATACTCCAGCACCAGGAGAGGCGGGCCGCCGGCCTGGGCCCACCCCAACCCCCGGGCCAGTTCCCGCACGGACGCAGCTTGGTCCGGCGCTGTAACCCGACCGCTGCGGGGCGCCCGCGCCGCCCGCGCCGCTGCCGCCCAGCCCTCCGGCAGGAGGCCATGGCGGCGGCGACACGTGCGGCCGCGGCCTGGGCCGACGGCGGCCCCTAAGCGGGACCGGTAGCGGCCGGCGGGGCCCCCACTGGAGCACCTTGCGCCACACACCTGTCAAGTAAAGTTTTCTCGCACTCTGCATGTATACGGGTGCCGTAAGCACCACGCTCATAAGCATCTCGCACTTCTTGCAACGCGCCATCAATGGCCACCAGCTCCCCAACGCACCGCAAGTTGGGGAGTGCCAGCAAATCAGGGAATGCCGCATCAAGAGTCCTAGCCCCATCACGCAGCGCCGGGTTACCCCACAGAGGTACATTGTACACCCAGGGCCCCGGGCCGGGGGCGCCACCAAAGTAACAGCAGGCAACTTGGAGATTGCCTTCAGCACACGCTTGAATGGCGGGGAGGCGGGAGTCACCGGAGTGTCAAGCACACGCGTACCGTCACCCCCACAGAGCAAACAAAGCACAGTAGCACCCGCGTGCCGCTGGCGCAGCCACGCCGCCACGACAGCGGTCCACGGCGGCACAAAACGGCAGCAGCTCACACGCCCCCAACACCACACCGAACTGCCAAGCCCGCGTGCCGCGCCTGCACATGAGCCGCCAGGGGCAGGAGCCCCGCACCCCCACACGCCGGCGGCAGCTGCATAACCTCCAAGGACATACCGGGCAGGCGCTTGGTGGCCCGGGCGTCATACTGCGCAGGCGACATGCGCCGGTCCACCACCGCCGCCACCCGCTTCAGCAACCAGTTCCTCAACCCAAAGCGTTTAGGCTTAGGAAACCCCGCAAACCAGATGATACAACACTTTGCCCAGGCATACGCCGAGAACCGCGGCCGCACGCACCCCAAACATGGACAGGGCATGCGCGCACCGTTACCAAGCACACTCAAAACCCCATCAAAAGCCACAGGTGGCACGGGAGTGCTCCAGTCGCCAAAACCGACCCCAAGGGACTTGGCGGCGGCTGCACCACTTGCAGGCCGGGCGGCAGCGCCGGTCCCGCGCGCCGTGCCTCCCTGACCATTCCCCGACCCAAACACCAACAGTTCAACTTTACTCATGTTCAACCGCTGTCCAGACGCACGACGAAACACGTCATATCTGCCAGGAAGCCGGGCACCGCCTGCAGCCCAGCCAACAGCGGCGCGCAATCATCCGCATACTGCGCACGCCCGCACCGACGCCAAATCAGCCAGCACACCATGCCCCCGGTGCCGCAGCCACGACAGCAGGGCCTGCGCGACCGCCAGGTAGAGCAGTGGGGCCAGGGGGCACCCTGCCGCACCCCTGCGGCCAGCGGCACCCACCCCGACACGCGCCCGTTGACCAGTGCCGCTCCGCGCGTGTCCGTCAACAAGCGCGACACCCACGTCAGGAAGCCAGCCCCCACACCAAGCCGCTGCAGGCAGGCGAGGAGGAATGACCGGTTCGACCGTGTCATACGCTTGTAAAAGTCCAAAAACGCCGCCACACCCCGGGGCACGCCCGGCGGCTTTCAACAACCCGGAGTAAGTTGCAGCAGGAGAACATTATCAGCAATGCGGCGGTCGGCCAGGAACGCAGTTTGTTCAGGGTCAATGATGCGGCCAAACACAGGTTGCAGCCGACTACACAGCACACGGGCAAGCGTGCGATAATCAGTGTCAGTTAAAGTAATGGGCGGGTAGGTAGTTGGAGGGCTCAGACGCATCACCCCTTATAGAAAAACGTCCACACACCATCTAACAGCCCATCAGGCACCCAACCCCCTCTCCCACCGCCGTGAAGACCTCCGCCAACGCGGGCGCAAACTCAGCGGCATAATGCTGGTACAGCTCTACCGGGATGCCGTCCGGGCCAGGCGACCGGCCAGGCGGCGCCGCCATGAGGGCAGCACGGACCTCGGCCACCCGTAACAGCCGCGCACCCAAGCCGCTCTGCCTCCGCCGCCGTACACTGCCTCCCACACTGCTGCAGCGCACCCAGCACTTGGTCCCGGGCAGCCGAGTCGGCGGGGGTGCAGCGCTGACATCACGCCAGTAGTGCGCCATCACCTTGCCCCATGGTCGCAGAGTCCGTGGTGACACGCCGTCCGGCTGTTTCAAGCGCGCAATGGCGCACGGGCCGCCAGCTGGCCGCAGCATGCGTGTGAGGAGCGGGGCACGGCCGCTCCACCCCGCGCAGCCAGTCATGGCGGCGTACGGCGGGCTGCGCCAGCGGCCGCTCCCACGGCGGCGGCGGCGGCGGCGCATCGCGCCGCCACAGCCACCGGTGCGGCGCCGGGACGCCCCACCCTCTTCCACTGCTGCCACGGCCGCTGCCTCCGCCGCCAGGGCGGGCCGCTTCCTGCTGGCTAGCTTCCACGCGCCGCCACAGCTTCACGGATTACCGCTTCACGCTAAAACGAGTGGCTGACGTAGCGGCCGCCTTCTTCAGAGCCGGCCACCACACCAGCAGGTCCACTGCGGTAGCAGGCGCGCCCGCGACGGCGGCACGCAGCCACCGGCCGTACGCCGCGTCAGGTCCTTGAAGTCAAGAAGCCCAGTCGTGCTTTCGGCAGCCCCCGAGGGGCCGGGAGGGCCCCCGGGGACGCGGCCAACGACATGTGTGACAAGCCGGTGGGCAGCCGGCGGCCGGGGGCCACGCCACATTCACACGACTTGCGATGCAAGGCC